>BLSH010088125.1:538142-556070 GCA_018402905.1 Glandirana rugosa
GTAAAAGTACTTGAAAAAAGGTAGACTTCATGGACCAATTAGGACTGTCAGTAGAAATGTGTTAGAATAGGGGGCATGTTCAAGAGGCAGTCTGTGATTGGGAGAGGGTGTGTGCCAGAGGCAGTCCTGTGATTGGGAGGGGGTGTGTGCCAGAGGCAGTTTGTGATTGGGAGGGTGGCGTGGTGGCTGAACAAACTACCCAATACAGGCATGCTGTTTGACTGCACAGTTTCCTGTAATAGCCAGCCAAAGGATGATAACTGACCAGCAGATCAGCTTCAGTGCTTTAGTCAGATTAGAATAAGGAAGAAAGATGACTGTCAGGATTAACCAGGTACTTCAGATGGAAAAAAGTTCATGAAAATGATAGAGATTGTGATTTATTATAATACACATGTGACCACACACATAGAGAAAATGGAATATTTAGGGTAACATACACTTTAACCAGAAGCTGGTCTCCCTTGCCTTCTTCACTTGGTCTCTCTTCATTAGTTTTTACTTTTAAAACTCCCTGGTACATATAACCACTTAATTCTCATTTGCCAAGGACTCCGAATCCCACTATTTCAACGCCATCAGTCTGATCAAATTGTTTCTGTTTTTTTAGATATCTTCTGGCATGGCATATATTGAACGAATGAATTATATTCACCGTGACCTCAGAGCTGCCAATATTCTGGTTGGGGACAACTTGATCTGTAAAATTGCAGACTTTGGCCTTGCTCGTCTTATTGAAGACAATGAATACACAGCTCGACAGGGTAATGACATTTCATTTATTCTCCACCTCTGGGTCTCCATTTAAAGCCGATAACAATGATGGCTTCTGGGTAAACTTAGAGTGTTTGTAGGGAGGATGACAGCAGGTGAACAGCACTAGCTCTGGTGAGGAAATGTCAGGAGACAGGTGTAAAACAAGTTAAAGTGGTATAATACCCAAAAGCAACCCTTTATTATATTGTAGCCTACCAATTTCTAGATGTGATGGCTGCATTAGTTTTATTTTTTTTTAGACTTATTTTCTTTTATTTTCATCTGGTGATCTGGCCAGTAAGTCTGCTGTTTCTCAAAAGCACAAGCTCTCTTGCAGACAGGGGTGGACTGACAAGTCATGGGGCCCCCAGGCAATAGGAGATCATGGGGCCCCCTGTGCCCCACTTACAGTCAAGCCACACCCACACATACTGTAGCTCCAACTACATATTGCACTGCCTACATTACATGCTTTCGTGTCAGCCATCCTCTACACATATTGCACCTCAGCTGCAAAGAAATGTCCATCAGCACACTGTGGAAGCAGTTGGGCCCTCGTGCTCAGGAATGGGTCAATGCCCAATTCTTTCTGCAGCTTAGGCTCACAGAGATTCTCCCTTGCCATTGTTTGGAGGCCACCAAACACCCAATAGGGTCAAAGGTGACAGCCATCTAAGAACCTGTCAGGAGCTTGACGGCTTCCCAACCATGCCTCCGGGAACCTCTCTGGTCATTTGGTTATTATAGTTCAGCTGCATAGAGGGGACATTTAAATAACTACTGCAACATAGCCTGCATGAAAGGGGCGTATGTACAGGGGTCTCAATTGCGACCCAGCTCCATGTTCCTGGGGACCCGTGCAGCCCCCTGTATGACTGGATGGGGGGGCAGCGGCATGTAGAGGAAGTGATCCCTCCATGCAGCCGCTGAATGCCAACTTTTCCTCCTCTCCTTCCAGCAGGCATTCAGTTCCTCTACAATATGCTGCCCCCACCGCCTCCCTATCCCTGTCCTACCTGGGCCATCTTAATGAATGGGCACCAGGTGCATGGGGGCCCCATGATAATCTTGCATAACATCATACTTGCCAACTGTCCCAGATTTTCCAGTACAGTCACTCTTTTTACTAAACTGTCCAAGGAAGGCTGTGTCCAGGACAGCATCCTGGAACCTGTACTGTGCCCTCCTACACCCAGTATTGTGCTCTCCTGACCCCCCCCCCCCCCCCCCCAGTATTGTGCCCTTGTTGTGATATTAGTCTTTGATTTATGACATGTTCTCTTATTGTTTAAAATCAGTTTTTATTGAAAGTACTAATAAATATATGTTTATTTATATTAACTATTTATACTTTAATTCTTGAGAGTAGGTGCATAAATTGGGACAGGCTGGTAAGGGCCCCAGAGTATTACTTTGCCCAGGGGCCCATGATGCTATTAAGACGGCCCTGTGTCCTGCTGCCCCATGTGCTCTCTCCCGACCCCCCTGCAGCGCTGCTGGGTTCCCCCCCTCTCCTCTCCCGCCAGCTGCTGTGGGGGATGTGTCAGGATGGAGAACGGGGAAGGGGCCAGTAAATGTGTCATTTACCAGCCCCTTCCTTGCCTTATGGTAGATCACTAACTAGCTTTTTTTTTTCTTTTTTTTTTTTTTGCTTACTATGCTTCAGTTTATGAATGAATAGGAAACTCTGTACAGAGCTACTCTTGTTCATTCATTCTGTGCTGCTGAGACTGCAGAAAAGGAGATTGAGCCGTCCTCAATCTCCTTTCTTTGTCTTAAAGATGAAAGATCAGTGGTCTTTTAAACCCCCCAATGTGTCTCCTAAAGAATATTTGAGCATAATGAAAAAATAAAATTGTAAAAAAATAAAATAAAGTAGAATGGTAAAAAATAATCAAAAAATCAAGTAACTAAAATAAAAAACTACTGACACTAGTGGCGGAAGGGAGTAAAGGACCATCAGTTGGAAGGGCCCTGGCTATGGGGTCCGGGGGGGGGGGCCTTCATGGTTTTATGCTCCTGGGTCCTGAAAGTTCTAGTTATGCCTCTGCAAAGGGAACTTCCAAATTTAAAGGTGGACGCCGCAGCACACCACTGCAAACTTTGAGTGTGGTTTTCGGGGGATGTAGGTAGCATCTGCTGGCTATCTAGTACAGCAAAGATGCCTGATGATTGAGCAGTTAAAGTGGTTGTAAAGGCTTAAAGTTTTTTTAATTTCATGCATTCTATGCACGAAGGCAAGAAACCTTACGTGTGCAGCAGCCCCCTAATACTTACCTGAGCCCCATCTCGATCCAGCTATGTGCACGAGAGCCTCGGCTCTCCTGGTTTTCGCTCTCTTCATGGGTTGAGACATGAGAGGGAGCCATTGGTGTCTGAATTGTCACACAGAGCAGTGACTCGGGAGCGAGCTCACTATGGGAACACTTGGCAGGAGGGAGTAGCTGAGAGCACATTTGGGCTGCTCTGTGCAACACCATTACACAGAGCAGGTGAGTATGACATGTTTGTTATTTTAAATAAAAAAAAATCTGCCTTTGCAATCACTTTAATTGCCTTGTTTTGCCATTTGGCTTCCATTCAGCTCCTTCCTGACAGGGTTGCCAACCCTGTTTTTTATTCTGAGAAAACATGGCAAATCTACTGACAGACCATATTTATATTTTTTTACTGAAAATCTGAATTATAATAGAAACTTCTAATAGAAACTAAGAGGGGTTTGTGGATGTCTGCACCTCTTTCTCCTTCTTCGATTTCACTATGTGCATTGTTAATAAAAAAAAAAATTTAAAAAACGTTACTTTCTGCTGGATGGCAGGTATGGTTACGCCATATGTGCCCATCCTAGATACGTTGACATGTTCCGGTTGGTCCCCGTCTCCTCTTGAGGCGAGGGAACATTCTCATGCCATGTGCCAAGTTGTAGAATCACTGTAATGTCTACCCATGCCGGGCCTATTATCTGACTGTTACTCACCTACTGACTGTTGATTGAAGGCTATACCGATGCCACACCTGGCAACATGCTTCTACCTTGGATGGATATGTTTGTTCAAGTGATATTTTCAAGTAAATAAAGGAATTGAAAAAAAAATAAAAACTAAGAGGGGGTGAAGGGATAGAGACAGAAGTGCAGAAGGGATAGAGGGAAGAGGTGTAAGGGGGAAGAGAGGGTGGGGGAAATGGGAAAGTAGGAGAGAGATTGAAGAAGAGGTGGGGGGAGAAAGAGGGAGGTGAGAGCCTGAGAGTGGTTAATGATGCATGAGAGAGGGGGGTTAGAGAGAAAGAGTGGGGGTGATAGAGAGGGGGTGTGGGAGAGAGGGTGAGAGAGAGGGGGTTAGAGAGAGAGAGGGGGGTGTGTGAGAAAGAGGGCGAGAGAGAGGGGGGTTGGAGAGAGTGTGTGAGAGGGGGTGAGAAAGAGAGGGGTGAGAGAGAGAGGGGTTTGGAGATAGGGGACAAGAGAGAGGGGGTGAGAGAGAAAGGGGGTGATAAAGGGGGTTAGAGAGAGGGGGTTTCCATTTTTATTTTTTTACTAGTATTAGCGGACATGTTGGACACTTTTTTTGGGACCATTGGCATTTATAAAGCGATCAGTGCTATGAAAATGCTCTGATTACTGTGTAAATGTCATAGGCAGGGAAGGGGTTAACACTAGGGGGCGATCAAAGGGTTAAGTGTGTTCCCTGGGAGGTGTTACTAATGGTATGGGGGCTGGGTTGACTGGGGGAGGAGAGTGATCACGGCTCCCATATACAGGAAACCTGTGATCACTCTCCTTCTCCCCTGTCAGAAAGGAGATCCATGTGTTTACATAAACGGATCCCTGTTCTGTCACTGCGGGGGATTGATCGCGGGTAGCCGGCGGACATCAAGTCCGCTCTACCAGCTCCCCCGATACACAGTGAGAGCACGAGCACGCCTCCGGCTGCACGTGTGTGCTCACAAACCGTGATCTCGCAGCCGCCGCCAGGTGACGGCAGTTTGCGATATCAAGCCAAGTTTCCGCCATCAGATGATGGTGGGCGGTCGGCAACTGGTTAAGGAAGTGACATCACTTATTGAATCTAGAAGGTTGACAGTGGTGCTGTGGCTGTTAGCAGAGGGCAGTGAAGGTTCCTGCATCAGGGAGAAAGCAAATTCTAAAGATGCAATCTCTTGTTGAGTGAAATATGCCCCCCCCCCAACCTAAACAACGCAATACTGGAAATGGTAGTGCCCCATATTTCTCTAACTTTCTTACTTAAAGCAGTTGTAAACCGCTGGACGTTTTTCTTTTCCCTGCAAGGTAAAGCCATAATGTGCTAGTATGCATCGCATGCTAGCAGATTATGTTAAACTTGCCTTAAAAAGAAGCCCTCCCGTGCCGAGATGTCAGAGCTGGAGGCCGCTTCCATCCTCACCCACCTTGCTTACGCGTTCACGGACTCCGGCTCTGTGACTGGCCGGAGCCGCAATGACGTCACTGCACAGGGCACGGATGGCCGTTCCTTCAGAGCGCATGCACCAGTGCATGTACAGTCAGAGGCATAACTAGAACCGTCAGGGCCCCGGTGCAAGAAATTTTGAAGGGACCCCTGGCCAGGGCCCTCCCTCTTCCCACAGATGCTGAGGCCCTTTACGCCTATCGTGGGTCCCTTTATTATGGTACCGCAGCGGGACCCTTTCACAAGTTCTGCAGCGGGCCCCCTTTCTGCCATCTTCGGGCCTCCCCATGGTGGTGAAATGCCAGGGCCCGGTCCCAATTGCAACCTTTGCAATCCTGATAGTTCCCTCACTGGTGTCAGTAGTTTTTAATTTTTATTTTTATTTTATTTATTTTTTTACCATTTCATTTTATTTCTTTTACAATTTTATTTTTTACAATTTTTTTAGGAGCTCTGTTGGGGGGCTTTGATGAGATATCAGGGGTCTAAACAAACCTCAGCCCTCAATTTCCATCTGTGTAGCCTCAGGTGCACAGAATGAATGGACAGGAATAGCTGTGCCCCGAGCCTCCAATTCATTCAGAAATGGAAGTATAGAAAAAAGAGTTTACTATGCTTCAGTTATGAATGAACCAATTGGTACCAATCACTGACTCTGTTCATTCAGAAAAGGAAGGAACCGGGAAATTACAAATTTACCGACCCGTTTACATCTCTCCATCATGACACATTTTCTACAGCAGCTCTGTGGGGGGACACAGGGACCCTGGGAGCAGCAGAAGACAAGTAAACTGGATAGAGGAGATTGGGTCCTCTAAATGCCTCCCCCGCCATTCCTCCTATTCAGGTGTACAAGGGAGGCACATGGGGCCCGGTTGCAATTGCAACCCCTGCAACCCCTATCGTTATGCCCCTGTGTACAGTAAATATCTCCTACACGGTGCACATTTAGGAGATATTTACACTACCTATAGGTAAGCCTTATTATAGGCTTACCCATAGGTAAAAGTCATGCATGGAAGATTACTTCCACTTTAAAATATTGTTACTAATTAACATTCTTTATCTCAAAATAGGATAGATATGTGCATGAGGCCCATGTTTATTTGCGGATGGTGTGTATTAGGGCCGGTTCACACCTGAAGTCACCCGACTTGCAGGGCGACTCGAGTCGCCCCGCTCAAGGCGACCTCAGCGCGGCCTGCAGGAGACTTCTATTATAGAAGTAAATGCAAGTCGCGCTGAGGTCGCCCCAAAAATAGTGCTGGAACTTTTTTTCTAAGTCGGAGCGACTTGAGTCTCTCCTATTAGAACAGTTCCCATGCACTGCATTGAGGTGACTTGTCAGGCGACTCAAGTCGCCTAGGTGTGAACGGGCCCTTAAACCAGCTAAAACTGAATCAGGCAGAAGCACATATTTTATATAGATACAAAGACAGCACTGAAAAATAGGTTTTGTGCGATGTGTTTAAAAATGCACCCAAAATGCAAGCAAAACACACAGCTATTTTATGTTTAGGAACGCCTATTAAATTCTAAGGATAATGCCACATATATGTTTATACACGCTGCAATGTCTTGTTAAGGATAGGCTTCTGTCATTTTATATTTATGCAATAAAAATCAGCTTTCTTGATTTGTTCAATTAGCAAAGATAACACCATGTCCTGTTTTGTTAATGTGACTAATGCAAGCTCTTTAATTGCTGATGTAACTGTATTTTTCTTTTTTATTGCTGTGCATCCAAACAGGGGCCAAATTCCCCATCAAATGGACAGCTCCAGAAGCAGCTTTGTATGGCAGATTCACTATAAAATCTGATGTGTGGTCATTCGGAATCCTGGTGTCTGAGCTGGTGACGAAGGGAAGAATTCCGTATCCAGGTGCAAAAAAAAAAAAAAAATCTGCTAGGCAACAGGATCTGGGGAGCTTAGTGTAATGTAACGGATACGCTGCTATACTTGGAGAACACACTAGCAGATATGTGTATGAACAGATAGCATACCGGTTTAAGTATGAATAGGGACACATTTGGATGTTGATAAAAAAACATTCTCCCACCCCTAGATCTGCTTGTATTTCTTTCTATTTCTTCCTCTGAGATAACTGTCGCTTCTTTTATCCCTACGCTAGGAATGAATAATAGAGAAGTGCTTGATCAAGTGGAAAGAGGGTACCGCATGCCCTGCCCTCCAAGCTGCCCCCCATCTCTTCATGACCTTATGCTGCAGTGCTGGAAGAGTGACCCGGAGGAACGGCCAACATTTGAGTACTTGCAGTCCTTTCTGGAAGATTATTTTACAGCCACTGAGCCTCAGTATCAGCCAGGGGACAACATCTAAGACTGAGAAGGATTGTGGGAACTGTATTATCAATTTAAAAAAAAAAAAATCACCCTTTGGATCTTTGCAATATAAAACCCCTAGGGACTTTCCTCATGAGAGAGATGATAATTGTTATTGTGACTACAAGTGCTAGATTTATAACTAAGGAGCCCGTGGGCAAAGAAATTCTGACTCCCTAAGCTGTCCCCTTTGTTTCGCTTCACTATAAATTATGTCCCTCTTATTTTCAACAAACATATATAGAAAAAAATGTGTTAGAATTTTAGTGATTCCCTGGTGGTAGATGTAATATGCTGAAGGATTTAGTTGTATTATAGCTGAGGACAGGACATGCCAGTCTAGGGGTCCGTGTACTGCGTACATTGTTAAAAAAAATACATAGAACATTCTAAGCATGTAACATATACACTCACTGGCCACTTTGTTAGGTACACCTGCTAGTACCGGGTTGGATCCCTTTTTGCCTTAATTCTTTGTGGCATGGATTCAAGGTTTTGGGAACATTCCTCAGAGATTTTGGTCCATAGTGACATGATAGCATCACACAGTTGCTGCAGATTTGTCGGCTGCACATCCATGATGCGAATTACACCACATCCCAAAGGTGCTCTATTGGACTGAGATCTGGTGACTGTAGAGGCCATTGGAGTGCAGTGACCTCATTGTCATGTTCAAGAAACCAGTGGTGAGATGATTTGAGCTTTGTGACATGGTCAGGGCCGGCTTTACCACTAGGCAGACTAGGCAGCCGCCTAGGGTGCACTGCTGCCTAGGGTGCCCAGCCGCTGTTGATTCGTCACTGCTCTACATGCATCGATCATTCATGTCATCACAGGAGAGCAGCGACTGGCATAACAGGGGAGGGCGCTGTGATTCAAGGAGGGGGGCTGTGTTACCAGGAAGGGGGCTGTGATACAATGAGGGGGACTGTGATGTGAAGGGGGAAAGAGGGCATTGAGGTAAAGGGGCTGTGATGTAAATTGGGGTACTTGGATGCAAACAGGTCTGTGATGTAAAGCGGGGACTGTAATGTAAAGGGGTGCTATATTGCCACTATTTGTCTTCAGGCCAGGTTCAGAGTTGCAGATGCGGACCACGACTGAAGAAATAGGTGGAGAGGCACTGCAAAAAACTCCACCCCGCCACCTCCACCATATACATGAGGAGGCAGCAAAATGAGGTTCCGCCTAGGGTGACAAAATTCCTTGCACCAGCCCTGGACATGGTGCATTATCCTGCTGGAAGTAGTCATCAGAAGATGGGTACACTGTAGTCATAAAGGGATGGACATGGTCAGCAACAATACTCAGGTAGGCAGTGGCGTTTAAACAATGCTCAACTGGTACTAAGGGGCCTAAAGTGTGCCAAGAAGATATCCCCCACATCATTACACCACCAGCCTGAACTGTTGATACAAGGCAGGGTGGATCCATGCTTTCATGTTGTTTACGCCAAATTCTGATCCTACCATCTGAATGTCACAGCTGAAATTGAGACTCATCAGACCAAGCAACATTTTTCCAATCTTGTATTGTCCAATTTTGGTGAGGCTATGGGAATTATAGCCTCAGTTTCCTGTTCTTAGCTGACAGGAGTGGCACCCGGTGTGGTCTTCTGCTGCTGTAGCACATCTGTTTCAAGGTTCGATGTGTTGCATGTTCAGAGATTGTATTTTGCATAACTTGGTTGTAGCGAGGGGTTATTTGAGTAACTGTTGCCTTTCTATCATCTCGAACCATTCTCCACTGACCTCAACAAGGCATTTTCGTACACACAACCATTTTCTATAAACCCCAGAGATGGCTGTGCGTGAAAATCCCAGTAGATCAGCAGTTTTTGAAATACTCAGGCCAACCGGTCTGGCACCAACAACCATGTTGTTCAAAGTCACCCAAATTCCCTTTCTTCCCCATACTAATGCTCAGTTTGGGCTTCAGCAAGTCATCTTCCATATGTTTAGATGCCTAAATTAATTGAGTTGCTGGCTGATTAGCAATTTGTGTAACCAAGAATTGAACAGGTGTACCTAAAAAAGTGGCCAGTGAAGGTAGAGTCATGTTACATATTTTTTCCAATATGTGTCCATAGTATGCTGTAAGGGCTCTTCTACAATTTAGGCACAGAATGGTTGATTTACTAAAACTGGAGAGTCCAAAATCTGGTGCAGCTGTGCATGGTAGCCAATCGGCTTCTAACTTCAGCTTGTTCAATTCAGCTTTGCCAAAGAACCTGGAAGCTGATTGGTTTCTATGCAGAGCTGCACCAGATTTCACGCTCTCAAGTTTTAGTAAATCAACCCCGCTGTCATAGGTGTGCGCAGCCCATTGCATTAGGGTGTGCACCCCAAAGCTCAAACACACATGCGGTGTGTATGTATATGGTATCAGTAAGACATAGGATGGTGTGAGTCAGTAGAACAGTGAATGTGTCAGTAGCACAGTGGACGGTGTCAGTTGGGCAGAAGATGGAGCCAGTAGTTTTTTATTTGTATTCTTTTATATTTTGTATTATTTTTTACAATATTATTTTTTTTCCCGGGGGAGGGATCGGCAAGGAAGATTCACGGTCTCCCCGTCTGCTGCCCGTGATTGACAGGTAGATTGTGATCGATGGGTTGTCCAGCCCCGGATTAGGGTGTGCCTAGGCACAACCGGTGCACACGCCTATGCCCTCTGTCTTGCATTCACAACAACACCTAAACCATGAGAAAGGAAAAGGCTGCTCCAGGTGTTCCCAGGTGCTGTTTGAGTGAGGTGCACGCCCTGTCGTTGCCACAGAAAAGTCCTTCTATCGAAAGTGAGGAATGGCAGCACTCTCAACTCAATGCAATCATCTTTATTGAAGGAAGATAAAAAAAACAAGTACAATTGGCATAAGCACAAGCTGGTAACGCGTTTCACACAAACGTCGTGCTTCGTCACAAGCACCTAAACCATGCAGCGTGTTTGCTAAGATTACTATAAGGTTTTAGTGGTGCAGTTCTCCCTAGTGCCTTTGCTTTTAGCATATTTTTTAAAATGCTGCTTGCTGCAGATATTTGCCATTAATTGCAATAAAATGTACTACTGCATGCAAAACACATGTATAGTGAATTTCACAGGGTATTTTAATGCACGGAACCGCACATTAAATGTAAGTACCTTATAATGTATACAAAATACCTCTTGGCACCTGCCAATTCTAGGGCAGAACGCTGTCACAGAACTTTGTTCTATTGTAGTGATTCTCAAACAGGGAATCAATCCAGAGGTTGCTAGGGGTTCCTTGAGAAATGAGCAATTTCTGCCTCTCAGATAAATTCCCAATGATACCATTGATCTTTTTAGCTATCTGTAAGGGGGTAATTCTTCCCAATGACCACAAGTGTAAGGAGCATTCTTCCCATTGACCATCACACTAATGTATCATTAGTTGTAGATTTCTCATTTTTAACAGGGGTTCCCAGAGACCGGAGAATTATTTCAAGGGTTCCTCCATGTTGAAGAGGTTGAGAAACGCTGTTCTATTGGAATGAGTTCACTTGCTATTCAGAATACACAGTGAAATTTTGAGTTTACAGGTATAGGGGTTGATTTACTAAAACTGGACTGTGCAAAATATTGTGCAGCTCTGCATGGTAGCCAATCAGTTTCCAGGTTTCAGTGGCAATGCTTAATTGAGTAAGTTAGAAGCTGGTTGGCTACCATGCAGAGCTGCACCAGATTTTGCACTGTCCAGTTTTAGTAAATCAACACTATAATATCCCTGGTGACATGCATTCAGAGACTGGGGATACTAAGCATGGTTCTATATTACTGCATGGAAACTAGGCCTCACTCAGGTCCCCTACAATTGCAGTCTCTACCTCCCCTTTTTTTTATCCCCTGACTTACAATATCCCCAGTTACCTCCCTCTCCATTTTCTTTCCTTGCTAAGCTCAGTTTTAGCAACTAATCCTTTCCTCTGCATGTTCCGAGATTCCTTTGCATTCATGGGAGGTTCTCCCATCAGGCACTCCACATTAAAATGCATCAGTGCTCTGTGGGGGATTCCTTCAGCTCTAGTATTCTCAATCATATTCACCATGAGATACTAACTAAAAGACTTCCAGAAGGAAGTCCCCTTTCCAGTGGCTGATATTTGCTTATAGGTCTATAGAGCACCAACTTCCTCTTGATATGTCACATCATACATATATATACTAGGGTTGCCACATCGTCCCTTTAATCTTGGACACATATTAATTACACAGGTTCTGTGGCTGATTAAGGTGGTAATTAAACTCACTTGGTGCCTTATCTGTATTAAATTGGCCTCAGAACCTGTGTAATTCATATGTGTCCTGGATTAAAGGGATGCTGTGGCAACCCTAATATACACTGATGTACTTCTGGTCTTCCATGTGTGCGATATTTGTACCCTTTAAAATAAAAGTAAAGATTTCAAAGAAAACAAATTATAAAATACAAGACAGATGATAAAATGGCAGTGAATTATACAGGGGTTGGACAAAAATATGGAAACACTACATGATTTGCTGGTGTGAAAGTGACTACATGTTTTGCATTGAAAGTGGATATGATGCAACGTTCTTTTGCTTCCAATGTGTGATGACACTCCTAGCTAACAGGTGGGAATCCTCACTTTGGTCATTCACTGCATGCGCTCCTAGTGTAATACGGAGTCATGTCAGAGCATACCGACTTTCAAAGAGGGCAAATTGTTGGTGCCCGCTTAGCTGGTGCCTCTGTGACTGAAGTTGGCAATTGCGGTATCACAAGGTAGAGTATCAAAGGTTATGGCGGCATATACAGGTCCTCTGATAAGCATAAGCACTGTCGACATGGTCAATTAACCGAAAGAGACATTGTGCAGGTTTGTGACCCGGATATTTGCATGAAGACTGGAATCAGATTCCATTATCCACCATCCAAGACTTATATTTGTCAGTTCCCAGGAGAGTGCCAAAAGGTGGTCCAACACCATATTAGGTAACGATTTTGTTCTTTTACCAGACTTGTTTCCATAATTTTGTCCAATCCCTGTATATAGACACGCATTTTACAACCGCGTTTTTAAATTATAAATGAGCCCTTATTAGATTTAGCAGCAGAGCCACATAACATAACCACTTGTTATAACTTGTTATTAAACTGATGCCATACATATTACGAAACTGCAGTAATGCAGATATTATTATACCGCTCACATATAATCAGACAGCTATACTGCTGCCATTTCACCAAATGTTGCCATACTGCAGTCATAAAAATAGTCAATCAGAAACTGTATTTCACCTTATGTACCCGCACTGGGCTTCTGAGTGACAGCCTAGGACAGGCAATCATACATTGGCATCTGTCACACAGAACATTTTTACTCTTCTTGTGAGTTGATTACCTAGAGCAGTGCTTAACATGTATATAAACCCAGGGAACCTTATGCATCTAGCACTGTGGGATGTTCATTGTGAATAATACAGTACTTGCAGTGGGCAATCTACAGCTGCTGTATTGCCCAGGCACACTTTTTCACCCATTCCACAGTGCCAAGGCAGCCACCCATTCCACAGTACCAAGGCAGCTGCTTTATTGCTAAGCAGCTCTTCTTGTCCTTAGACTGGGCCACCCGATGACACCCTCAATGTAATCAGAAGCAGGAGTGGGTAGGATATCTGACAGCTGATGATGACACATTTCTGACAGGCACCTGTGAGTCTAGAAGAATGGAGGATGTCTGGGCACTGTCATACAGTATGTACTTTTAGTGCTTTTAGTTAGAAATTAAATGCTAAAAGATACATTTTTAACTGATTGCATTGTCACATTAAACTGTGCTAAGGAATCCCTGTTAGCTATATTGTAGACTTTAGGTAAAGGGCTGCTTTAGCAAAATAGATTGGCTGAGTTGCCCTAAGCAGAATATTATAGAAGAGGTGACCTTATAGCTGGCAACCCTCTGGAAAAAACTGTTCAGCTGTATGTCACAGTAGGTCCAGTTCTGGTAACTATCTATTATTTTTGTCCTTTCCAGAAAGGATAGCATTTAATATAACGTTGCCAAGCAAGAGCTAAGATTTAGAAATGCATACATTTTCCAGAGCTGATATAACAAGATAAGAATAAGCCAACTATATTCCTAGTTTTATTTATGGATAATGGAAACAAACACAATTATCTTAGGTTAATAGACAGTACATATAGCAGCAAGGGCAACCCTAAGGCCCATTTCACACTGAGGCCCTTCAAAACTGGCAGTAAAACACTGAGCGCTTTTGAAGAGCTTTTCAGGTGGGTTTGAAGCGCTTCCCAGGCACTTTTGAAGAGCTTTCTATTCAAGATGTCAATCCTAATTTGTAATCTTCACCCTTTGTTTAAGGGTAGGAGCTATTGAAAGTCACAATTTGACTTCATTTTTGTAATTTTGTATGACATCTCAATAAAGAGTATTAAAAAAAACAAAAGAAGAGCTTTCCATTCATTTCAATGGAGAGGGGCGTTTTATCACCGCCCTGCCAGCGCACTGCCCCAGTGTGAAAGCATTCATTGATTTTAATGGAAAAACATTGAGCTTTTCAGACGCTTTTTTTTAGCGTGAAAGTGCATGAAAAGCATCTCAGTGTGAAAGGACTCTAACGCACAGCAATAAGGCTCCATGCACACTGGATGTTAAAAAATGATCCAAAAACGTCAGTAGCTTTGTAGTGAGTTTTTCAGCTTTTATCAGCGTTAATGCACTAGCGTTTTTTTTTTTTTTTTTCAATGTCTCAAAAACGTCCAAAAACGCTGGTGAGCCCCGTTTTTGGGTGTTTATGAGCGTTTTAAGCTTTCAACGTTTTTTTGTGGTCAGAACTACTCTTGAACGTCATTTTAAGGCATTGTGACAATAGCCCATAGACTCCACTGCTGATAAACGACAATAAACGTCCATGTGTAAAAACAAATATCAGGTTGGGTGACTCACATAAGCAGCAGGGAATCACCTGGAGGACTTTTGTTGCATCTGTCATTCCACCATTGTGTGCGTGGATCGACATACCAAACGTCCATGTGTGCATGGACACATAGGATAACATAAAGGGGAGTTTATGGGCTGTTAAAAAAAACGTCCAAAAACTACCGTTTAGCAGCTACAGTGTGCATAGTTGATTTTTTGCTTGTTTATTTTGTTTATTCTTGCCTTATTTGGGTCTTCTGTAGGCAAATCCAACAGCAGAATCAGGCGTTTGTTAATCATGATGGAAGCTCTGGGCCCATGCCTAGGATGATAAAATAAGCACCTTATCTGGTCACCTCTGGACATTTGTAGCTACATTCCACAATTACCAATCTGAAGTGTGAGCAGAGGATGCTGAAGGGAGTTACAAAACTCAGTCTAGTTTAATGGAGAAAAATGGGCAAAGCTTTTTTGGCTCTACTTCAACTATGTATCACAGGAGTGCAGTTCATTGTGCAATTGTGTGACCCGTTTTCAGCTAACGGTGAGCTAAAGCTTGCTGTTGGCTGATGTCACTAAGCCGTTACAGGCTGCGGAAAGACCCCGACTTTACAGTTGGATTCACCCAGATGCCTGGACCGGCGAGCCACAGCAACTCCCTCCCCTCCCCAGCCCAGCACTCCAGTAAGCGCTGGAGGGGCTGAGCAGAGAGCTGTTGATGGACAGTCACCAGCTCTCTGCACACTGAAGGGAAGGGGGAACAGATGCAGCTGTGGATCGATTCTGCATCTACTTAGGTAAGTATAAGATTTTTTTTGGAAACCCCATACTTCTCTTTTAAGAAAAACAAAACCCTCTTTTGTTTCTCATTTTTGTTGATCTGTCCAGGAAAAGTGTATTAATGGTCAAAATTCCAAATCATACATTCGTTTCATAAAGATTTTATTAAGTTTTAGGCCTCATACACATGGACGTTTCTAAAAAAATAAACAAAACGTCTGGCCCGACGTCAAGGAAAAAAGGTCGGCGTTTTTCGCCATTATGCATCGGCGTTTTTGAGCGTTAGTGAGCGTCGGCGTCAATAGGCGTTTTTTAAAAAAAATCATCCCTCTGCTATTTTTCAACCTAAAAACGTTGGCGTCAAAAAACACCGGAAAACGCCGGTCTAATATTAGGTGGCGTTTGTTGGCATATTGTGGCGTCGGCGTCAAAAAATGCCAAAACGTTACAGCCTCAGAACGCGATGGCTGTGGGTTCTAGTTTCAGCTCACTAACGCCGACGTCATCTACAGCTCAAAAACGCCAACGTTTTTATGGGGCCATTGACTAACATGGAGAGCTGCAAAAAATGCCAGAAAACGCCAGCGTCAAAAAACGTCCGTGTGTATGAGGCCTTAATGTGGTACAAAGAGGCCTAAAAGGCCAAAGAACATAGTACAATAAACAGGGCCGGATTAACATAGGGGCTATTGGAGTTTCAGCTCCAGGCCCCTTCCTTAAGATAGGCCCAGCCCAGTGGTGTGTGAGTCATTAACGCTGCCCAGCCCTGCTCTGTGGGCATCATACACATTAATATGTAAATTGCAGCGGCATTGATATGTAAATTTTTCTCTCACCCCCCTCTCTTTTACCCTCCTTTCTCTCTCACCCTCCACCCCCATCCTCCCCCATTTCTCATTCCCCTCTTTAATTAATTGAATTTGTTTCAATATGTAATTTGTTTTAACAAAAATTGTTTGCATTTTCATTGTATTTATTTCCATCAAAAGGGCCAACAAAATCCACAGCACTAGGCCCGTGAAGCTCTTAATCCGGCCCTGACAATAAACCAAGGAGAGACAGTTAAATGTATCAGTCTATTCCTCGGCCTCCAGGGTAAAGCTGGTACGAATTTGATGAAGTAGTAAACAGGGACGCACCAGGCCCCTTGCTGTGAGACGTGGCCGCAGCTAGTGTGAACCCATCCTAAGGGAACTGAGAAAGGAGGTAGTGAGCCAAGTCTCTGGTGAAATCATGGTGGCATCAAAAGAGCAAGTCCCCAGCAGCAAGTGGGAGAGGGAGTCCTTCACTGATCAAGAGATTATTTAAAAAGAGAATTTTGAAGGGTAAGGATTGAACAGAAATGTGAGTTGGGGAAAGAAAGTTAGGGGAAGAAGATGGAGAGAGAGAAAAGTAAGAGAGAGAGAAAAAAGGGGGGGGGGGTAAAAGTAAATGGGTAGGGAGAAGGAAAGGTGGGGGTGCAGAGAGATTAGGGGGACCCCTATAAGTTGCTGACCACTGACCCCCCTCTGTCCTCATCAGGCAAGGCCACCATTGGCAAGCCCAGAAGTAGACTTCAAGCTATAGGCATCACTGGGATCAAAGGTCATAAGCATAAACTAATTTCCACATTGTATTTCAATTATTTCTAGCCTACTCCTAATAGTCTGAATGATCTTGAAGTTTGTAAACTTATTTTGTGAAGAAGCCCACACATTTACTTCTTGATTTCAGTGATGTGTATTCATTATGTATTATAAATATGCACTGATGTGTCACACATTTCACAAAGCCTGCCTTCTGAACTCCAAATGTGCTAAAAGGAGGGGTTTCAGGAGGTAGAGTCATTACAGGTATTGCAGACTGCAGGAAGCAAGGTACCATGGGATATGTAATCTTTAGAAATGTATAAGTAAACAGCAGAGGAGAAATTGCAAATTATGCAGGGAATCCAGGAAGATGTGCAAAGAGGTGGCCAGCAGATAGGCAAAGCTCACAACCTGAAAGGAGATTTTTCGAGTAAGTTTATATTGCATTGTTAAAAAACAATTGTTTTTTTTATTGCTATTACTATGCTGATTTTGTAATTATAAAAGTGTATATTGTGACTATAAAACTCCTTTAAAAGGTAGCTTCAGTGGCATATTCTTGTGTTGGTTTTTACTAAAATAATTGTACCATATAAAGACTGAAGCATGTACAAAAGGGAATTACCATTTAGGTGTTCTTAGGGCAGAGCTGGAGAAGGAAGGGACACAAGGCTCTCTAGCATTTGAACCACGCCACCATCTATTTCAAGCAGATCCTTGATTGGGGATCCAGTGGTAGCACTGTAAATGAAGCTGGTGACATCAAAACCTCAACAGAAAATTCTGTTTTTCACTTTTTCTTTATTAATAATAATCAATAAATGGTTGGGGCCAAAGAGATGGGCCATGTACAAATACACACCACTCTAAACAAATGTTCAATGATCCACCTCAGGACCAAATCACATAATCTGCTGAGCGGCCTTTATTCTGCTGTCATTGTCATATAATTAGGGTGCACTTAACAAAACAGCAATGACTGCCATCACACATCACCTGACATTAGGTCACAGCAGACTTCATGGATCCTAAGATTTCCAATATTTTGTAATGCAAAGCAAAAGCTACGGATTTTCTAACAATCAATGTTGTGTGACGTGCCTGGTTTTTTTTTTTGTTTTTTTTTGGGGGGGGGGGGG
>BLSH010088125.1:565385-582846 GCA_018402905.1 Glandirana rugosa
TTACATTTTGGTGTGGGGTTCCCCTCAAAATCCAAGCTGAAAGGTCTGCTATGCATTTTGGGGGGGGGGGGGGCACGCAGTCTTTTGTATTTTTTTAAATTGTTGCTAGTATTTGATCCCCTGCGGATTTTGTATGTTTGCCCACTGGCAAAGAAATGATCAGTCTATAATTTTAATGGTAGGTATATTTTAACAGTGAGAGACAGAATAATAACAAAAATATCCAGAAAAGGGCATTTTAAAAAGTTATAAATTGATTTGCATTTTAATGAGTGAAATAAGTATTTGATCCTCTATCAATCAGCAAGATTTCTGGATCCCAGATGTCTTCTATACAGGTAACAAACTGAGATTAGGATCAGCTTGTTACCTGTATAAAAGACACCTGTCCACAAAAGCAATTAATCAATCAGATTCCAATCTCTCCATCATGGCCAAGACCAAAGAGCTCTCCAAGGATGCCAGGGAAAACATTGTGGACCTACACAAGGCTGGAATGGGCTATAAGGCCATCACCAAGCAGCTTTGTGAGAGGGTGACAATAGCTGGTGCGATTATTTGCAAATGGAAGAAACACAAACTAACTGTCAATCTCCCTCGGTTTGGGGCTCCATGCAAGATCTCACCTCGTGGAGTTTCAGTAATCATGAGAACGGTGAGGAATCAGCCCGAAACTACACGGGAGAATCTTGTCAATGATCTCAAGGCAACTGGGACCACAGTCACCAAGAAAACAATTGGTAACGCACCAAGCCATGAAAGACTGAAATCCTGCAGTGCCCGCAAGGCCCCCCTGCTCAAGAAAGCCCCTATCAATGACCCATCTGAAGTTTGCTAATGAACATCTGAATGATTCAGAGGAGAACTGGGTGAAAGTGTTGTGGTCAGATGAGACCAAAATCAAGCTCTTTGGCATCAACTCAACGCGCTGTGTTTGGAGAAGCAGGAATGCTCCCTATGACCCCAAAAACACCATCCCCATCGTCAAACATGGAGGTGGAAACATTATGCTTTGGGGTGTTTTTCTGCTAAGGGGACAGGAAAACTTTACTGCATCAAAGGGACAATGGATGGGGCCATGTACTGTCAAATCTTAGGTGAGAACCTCCTTCCCTCAGCCAGGGCATTGAAATGGATTGTGCATGGGTATTCCAGCATGAAGATGACCCAAAACACACGACCAAGGCAACAAAGGAGTGGCTCAAGAAGAAGCACATTAAGGTCCTGGAGTGGCCTAGCCAGTCTCCAGACCTTAATCCTACAGAAAATATGTAGAGGGAGCTGAAGGTTTGAGTTACCAAACGTCAGCCTCGAAACCTTAATGACTTGGAGAGGATCTACAAAGAGGAGTGGGACAAAATCCCTCCTAAGGTGTGTGCAAAAATGGTGGCCAACTACAAGAAACGTCTGACATCTGTGATTGCCAACAAGGGTTTTGCCACCATGTACTAAGCCAGGTTTTGTGAAGGGGTCAAATACTTATTTCACTCATTAAAATGCAAATCAACGTATAACTTTTTGAAATGTTTTTCTGGATTTTTTTGTTGTTATTCTGTCTCTCACTGTTAAAATAAACCTACCATTAAAATTATAAACTGATTATTTCTTTGTCAAACAAACAAAATCAGCAGGGGCTCAAATACTTTTTCCCCCTCACTGTACAGTACAGCTGTCAGCAGGGAACCCTGTTGACAGCTGATGATTAATTGGTTGTTAAGGACACAGTGGCCATGTTGTTTACTGGTTGTTAAGGACACGGGCAGCCATCTACTCCTTAACAATGCCTACTTATTGGTAATAAATACTCCGGCTAGTGCAAGGCATTACATTACCACATGTTTTAACTAATAAAATACAGCAAAATAACTCATGCAATATTTTAGTAGCGTGTGTTTTTTGTGAATGCCAAAAAACTTTTTTAAAAACGATAAGCGTTATTTTACCACATTTTTTAAGGGGAAACATACCTCTTTGTAAATGGAGCCCTATGTCTTCAAACCACTCCCCTTAAATGGACCACAACCCAAATAATGGGGAAATATACCTGCCGTCCAGGACCCCTCACTGGTGTCCTGTACACTTGGTAAAAGACACCATAGCTGGCCATACAAAGATAGATTTTTTGCCATTCAGTCTGCAGGTTGAATGGAGAAATTTTTATTGATTAATTCCATCCATGCTACACAGACATTGCAATATACAAATAATTCCAAGAATAGTAAATGCCTATTTATAGAAACTGAATCCTAGTGGGCATTCCACAGGTAAAGACCAAAAATCTGTATTTTTATAAATGTTACACATAGCTAGAAAAAGTATATGGATGAATAGATGAGTCTTCACAGATGCATCTAAAAGGCCCTAGGCAACCTGATGCTCTATAGATGCGTGTCCATATGCTCTTGTGCTTCTGCTCTGACGTATCCAGTGTGTTCATTACTGGCAGCGATTATTACAAAGGTAGATGCAGGCTGCATGTACTACTGATCAACACTTGACCATACCAGGCAATAAAAGCAGATCTATGTTACATACCAGAAATGTTTTACCTTTTTCTGTCATAAGCTTTGCAACCCTACTAGGTGTCACTAGCATGGCACTGGTCATGTGGTCTCTACCAATGCAGATGATATTTGATGGCTAATATCAGGAATGTCAGTCAAAGCTGCCGACCCGCCAAATCTGCCTAAATGTCAGCTCTCCAAGATCCTCTCAAACTGTCCATATGACCAATGCCTGGGTATCTATCAGTGACCAGACACTGGTAGAGAGGTAGAATTTAATTTTTTACAGAAAAAAGCTAACATTACTAGTCTGCATTTAACATTACATTGTGTACATAATTTTAGGGCACCCATGGATATGAGATCCAATCCAGGGCTGCTGATATGTCAGTACAGACAGCCTATCTGTACCCGGGCCCAGGACCCATCAGTTTAAAAGGGGGGCCCAAGCATCTGCCGAGCAGGAGGGCCGGCTGTACTGCCTTGTGACTCTTGTGGATCCCCCTGCAGTGTTGCCAGCTTTCTCCCACTGACTGCACTACTGGAGGATCAGTTCTAGAATCTGCATCCCTTTTCACCTGCTGCCTGGGCCTCCCTGGGTACCCACCTCCCCGGCAGCACTGCTGGCTTCTCTCCTCTATTCCACTGGCAGCTGCTAAGGGCACACAGGGTGATTGTTTCAGGATGGAGAGCTGGGGGCGGTAAATATGTCATATTTACTGGCCCTTTCCTTTTCTGAATGAACACAGTGAGCAGAGGGTACCAAACACTCCTGTGTCCCTTCTTCAATGAAGCATAGTAAACTGTGTTTACTATGCATCAGTTTGTGAATGAACAGGAAGCCTCAGAGTGCTTCCTATTCATTCAACTCCAGTGCAGCTGAGACTGCAGAGAAAGGGACTGATGGGGTGCTTGCAAAGCAATGCTATTTACTTGAATGGGTCTTGTTCAATGGGGGTATAATTTCTGCCATGGCTGCAAAGCATAGCATGGTGGCTGTAACATTTTAGCAAAACTTGAATTTGATATTTTCGGGGTAGGTGGGGGAGGGGGCCCTGTCAGGTAGGCTGTACAGGTCCCATGATTTCTAGAAGCAGCCCTGGCCCAATCCATCTGTATTTAAGAATGTTATGTCATCGTGTGGGCACCAGAAAAACATGTCAACACTGTTCAGGACAGCAAATAATCAGACCGATTAGAAAACCAAAGCAGCATTACCAATACACCTAATCTTGGAACATTCTAAATCTAAACATCTCCATTAATTTAAAGGAGAAGTCTGGGATTTAAAAAAAAAACAGGTTTTGACTATGCTTCTCTTTTAACACAGGCAATGCCAAATTACCAAATAGCCAGAGTAGGCACAAGCCATCTTAATAGCATCATGGGCCACTGGGCAAAGTAATGCACTGGGGCCCCTTCCAGGCTTCCCCAATTTATGCAAATACTCTCAAGAATTAAAGTATAAATAGTTGATAGAATTAAACATATAATTATTAGTACTTTCAATAAAATTGATTTTAAACAATAAGAAAACATGCCATAAATCAAAGACTAATCAACACAAAGAGCATGGGCACAGTACAGGGGGAGTAAGGAGGCCACAATACTGGGATCAGGAGGGCACAGTACAGGTTCTGGGATGTGCCCATCCCGGGAAAGCTTAGTAAAAAGTGTGACTGTCCCAGCCAGTTGGCAAGTATGATTTAATTCAAGACTCATGGGGCCCCCATGCACCTGGGGCCCATGGATTAGGACAGCCCTGGCCTATGGGCCCTACCCCATTTAAGGGCAACTCAACAATGGATCAAAATAATATTGACCTTGAAAGAAAATTACAATGAAGTTTTCTTAATATATCCAATAAAAAAAATCTTTATTCATAAACTTAGGTCAAAATGTATTCTGCTACATGCAATAAGTGTATATTAATTGGTTTGTGCGAAAGTTATAGCGTATACAAACTATGGAAAATATACTGGAATTTACGCACCTATAGACGCTATACTGTAATGGTGATGATCAGCAGTTTATAGTGGAACTGTGAGAGGGTGGTGGGCAATCTGGCACTAACAGACCCCCGCTGGGAGGTACACTAACTGACTAACTGACACTGACACTGACATCCAACAACAGTGACATTAATACAGTGATCCATGATAAAACTGTACATTGTAATAATTACACTGGCGGGGAAAGGATTAACATCTACAGGCAATCAAGAGGTTAACTGTGTGACTAACATTGTGCAATGTGTGCTGCTTTCACTTTAAAATATGGCTGTTTTTTTCTCTGTGATTTTCAGGGAGAAGAAAGAGCCAGATCACTGCTCACAGTACAGAGTTCTGTGTTTGTGTAAACACAGAACTCCGTGTGTGATTGGCCACAGCCGATCAGCTGACTTCAGCCTAAATCAGTGGCTGAAATCAGCTGCCAAACTCATAGACATCTGATTAACAATACAGTTTTCTGGTATTTAATTGCCACTGTTTTTTTTAAATTTTTTGCTAAACAAATATAAAAAGACTGAACATTTTGAAAAAAAAAAGGTTTTTGATGGGCACTGCTGGGTACTGATAGGCTGCACTGATGGGCACTGATTAGACGGCACTGATATGTGGCGCTGATGGGCACTGATAGGCAGCAATGATGGGCACTGATAGGCGGCACTGATGGGCACTGATAAGGCGGCACTGATGGGCACTGATAAGGCTGCACTGATGGGCACTGATGAGGCTGCACTGATATACGGCACTGATAGGCAGCACTGATGGGCATTGATAGGCAGCAATGATAGGCACTGATAGCCGGCACTGATGGGCAATGATAGGCGGCACTGATGGGCAGTGATAGGTGGCACTGATAGGCATCACTAATAGGCACTGACAGTCATCACTGATGGGCATTGATTGGCAGTGTTGGGGCACTGTTGGGTCTGCACTGATCATCAGGACACTGATGATCAGTGCCCTGATTATCACTGTAGATGTCCCCTGTGTGGATTGCCGCTTATTGGCTCTCTTCTTCTCACGCACTATCAGCGTGAGGAGAGCATTGCAGATAACCGGCTAATCCTGTTTACGCTATTATCAACTGTGATTGGACACAGCTGGTCACATGGTAAAGAGCCACTGTGATTGGTTCTTTACCCCGATCTGTGATCAGCTGTGTCTAGAGGACAATCTAAAACTGACTAGACATATTGTGAGTTTCATCCAGGTCCTGATGAACTGACCAAAATTCACTATGTGCTTGGCCCTGTCACCATCCACCTGCCTGATGTGCTTCGATTGAAAAATCAAAGGGAAAATTGTTGTCCGATCCTTTGTTCTGTCAGAATACCCAAACAGAGGCTGCATCTACTGGTGCCAGCTGGTGGGAAATTCATCCATCCACACTGTATAGCGCTGATGGAGGAATCTGTTAGCAATCTAACTGTGTATGGCCAACCTAAGTTCCCTATCTCATATGCTTACAGATACTAGGGCTAATTTATACAGGAGCCAATGTACTAGCATGCCTTTAGAATGTGGGAGGAAACCCAGAAAAGCACAGGGAGAACATGCAAACTCCACACAGGTAGTATCCTGGTTGGGATTCGAACTGAAGAACCTAGTGCTCTATTGCAGGAATAGCAGCCACAAAGCCACCACGCTGGCCTTCGAAGTGTTTGTAAATACTAACAGATTTTTCTTATGTGCTCCTTTTTAGTCTGTTAACCGCTTTCCGACTGGTTGCGGTCATAATACGGCGGCAGGTTGGCACTGCTGCATGAATCGCTGTAGCTGCATGGCGGCTCGCGCAGCCGCAGTTGCTGGCAGAATCGCGCCGCCACCGGTGCGCTCTCACGCCTGCTGCATGAGCGTGCCTGCGGGTCGGGTGGACTCAAAGTCTGCCGGCGACCTGCGAACGCCTGTTACGGAGGCAGAACGGAGATCTGCCAGTGTAAACATGGCGGATCACCGTTCTGTGAGGGGACGTATGACAGATCTACTGTTCCCAGTAATGGGAACAGTTAGATCTGTCATACCCCTGCCAGCCCAGCCCCCACACAGTTAGAACACAGTGAGATAACACAGTTAACCCCTTCTTTGCCCCCCCTACAGGTTAACCCCTTCCCTGCCAATGACATTCATACAGAGGCTATTTTAGCTTTGATCACTGTATAAATGTCATTGGTCCCAAAAAAGTGTCAAAAGTGTCTGATCTGTCCACCGCAATATCGCAGTACCAATAAAAATCGCAGATCGCTGACATTACTAGTAAAAAAAAAGAAATAATAAAATTGCCATAAATCTATCCCATAGTTTGTAGACGCGATAACTTTTGCACAATTTTTTTTACCAAAAATATGTAGAAGAATACATATCGGCCTAAACTGAGGAAGAAATTCGTTTTTTTTACTTTTTTTTGGATATTTATTATAGCAAAAAGTAAAAAATATTGTTTTTATTTCAAAATTGCCACTCCTTTTTTGTTTATAGTGCAAAAAAGAAAAACCGCAGACGTGATCAAATACCACCAAAAGAAAACTCTATTTGTGGGGAAAAAAGGACATCAATTTTATTTGGGTACAACGTTGCACGACCACGCAATTGTAAGTTAAAGTGACGCAGTGCCGAATTTCAAAAAGCGCTCTGGTCAGAAAGGGGGTAAATCCCTCCGGGGCTGAAGTGGTTAAATATACCTCGATTGTAAGGTCCTTGAGGGCAGGGATTGATGTGAATGTACAGTATACAGTGTATGTAAAGTGCTGCGTAAATTGATGGCGCTATATAAGTACCTCTAATAATAATAGTAATAATAATATACCATTGCAAGCGTTCTTATTATCCGTTCAACAACTGCAAAAAAATAAGCCGTTTATCCAATCAAAAATCTTATGAGCTGATAACTTGATATACTCTCTTTTTTCAGTTTCTGGACTGATATCGGTTAGCATTGTTTCCTGCTACTTCTGTGTACTACATAACACCTCCCAGTGCTATAGAGAGAGAGGGAGGTGCCATATAGTCCTAACATTGTGTTATATAGTTATGTGAGTTAATGGCAAGATTACAAGATTAAAATAAAGGAAAAAAGTGTGAAAAAAGAAAACGAATGCAGCTGCCACATTAAGGGACTGGTAAGCTGCAATAATCAATTTTTGTTCTTGGATTTAGATATCCTTTAATGTGTCATAATCCAAATCATGTGAAAAAAAATAGGTAAATGTTTCTAGTAAGGCCTCATACACACGGGCGTATTTTGACGCCGGCGTCTACTGACGTTTTTTAGCTGCTCCCCATGTTAGTCAATGGCCACATAAAATACGTCGGCGTTTTTGAGCTGTAGATGGCGTCGGCGTATCAGAGAACCCACGACCAGCGCGTTCCTTGGCTGCAACGACGTCAAAAAGCGCCGCAAAACGCCACGAGACGCCAACAGACGCCAACAAACGCCACCTAATATTGTACCGGCGTTTTCCGGCGTTTTTTGACGCCGACGTTTTTAGGTTGAAAAATAGCAGAGGAATGATTTTTTTTTAAAAAACGTCTATTGACGCCGACGCTCACTAGCGCTCAAAAACGCCAATGCATAACGCCGAAAAACGTTGACTTTATCTCCTTGACGTCGGGCCCGACGTTTTGTTTATTATTTTATATACGCCCGTGTGTATGAGGCCTTATGGTATGTGGCCAGCCATGTGAAGAGAGTGTCCATGGGACAGCCATATCTTTCCTTTTCCTCCAGCACCCATCATTTCAGGTGTAGACTGCTAAATTTAGTTAGCTTCTCTGTAATCAGTGGTTTGATTGCTTTGGGCTGTTCAGTGTCTCACAGTCTGCTGTTCTGCTATTTCCCCCTGTCTCCTGGATATTTCTAGAAGTATAGTGGGAGGGAGAACAGGACAAGCAGCCTGAATATTTACGGGATGCCATCCAATCCCTTGGGAGGCTTGCCCAGGAGGTGGAGGAAGTACCCATAAATATTATGAGGCCTGGCAGCCAAGGGGCAGAGTCCCAGGGTTCAGCCTTCTGCAGGAGACCCCTGTGCTGGTGGCTTTGCCCCTGGGGAAGAGTTAGGCAGAGAGAGAGAGAGAGAGAGAGAAAAAGAGACAGAGGAGAAGCCTGAGGTCCTTTTGAAGACATTGAGGTCCCAGCTAGGCTTAGCTGGAGGGCCTACCGAAGAGGGAGAGAGCCTGAGTCAAAGTCTGGACAGAGCCAGGAGAGTAAGAGTGAGGAAGTTCCACTATTCTGGGCCTGAGTGAATACTTGTTCCTGCTACACAGTGGAGGAGTGACTGTGGGGTGTTTTACCTTACCATTCAGTGCAATGCAACCAAGAGTTATGCAAGACAGCCAGGAGCATGCTATACTGCCTAAGTGTGCCCAGTCAAGCCAGAAGCTGTGCAAGACAGCCAGGAGCATGCTATACTGCCTAAGTGTGCCCAGTCAAGCCAGAAGCTGTGCAAGACAGCCAGGAGCATGCCATATTGCTTAAGGGTACCTAGTGCACCCAACAGCTGTGCAATACAGCCAGGAGTTATACAAGTTCAGCCAAGAGACAGTACAGTGCAGCCTAAGGTCTTATAGACCCCACATCTCTCCATAAAGAGTACCTGTCATGCAGTATTCCCATTACAAGGGATGTTTACATTCCTTGTAATAGGAATAAAAGCGATCAAGATTTTTTTTTTAAAGGAAAAGTGCCCTCGTCCCCGCGAGCTTGAACGCAGAAACAAACGCAAACGTAAGTCGCGTCCGCATATGTAAACAATGTTAAAACCACACATGTGAGGTATCACCGCGAACGTTGAAATGAGAGCAATAATTCTAGCACTAGACCTCATCTGTAACTCTAAACATGTACCCTGTAAAAAAAATTTTAAATGTCGCCTAAGGGGATTTTTAAGTACCGAAGATTGGCACCATTCCACAAATGTGTGCAATTTCAAAGCATGACATGTTAGGTATCTATTTACTCGGCGTAACATCCTCTTTCACATTATGCAAAACAATTAGGCTAACTTTACTGTTTTTTTTTTTAATGCATGAAACATTTTTTTTTTTTTTTTTTAAAACGCCTTTGAAAAATGACTGCACAAATACCGTGTGAGATAAAAAGTTGCAATGACTGCCATTTTATTCCCTAGGGTGCCTGCTAAAAAGAACATATAATGTTTGGGGGAGTAATTTTCTAGCAAAAAAATGATGATTTTTGCATATAGCAGCGAAGTTCCAGAATAGGCCCAGTATAAGTGGTTTAATGATATGGAGTACAGTTATAAGAAAGATTTGGTTGTCATTGTTTAGAATGGTAATTCACAATGAGTGACTTGGGAACCACACGTGCCTTGCAGCTTTCCATTTTCTTGCTTACAGAAGCTTCTAAAGGTTTGCTAAGAAAGAAAATATCAGTACAGTACAGATGTGCTGTAATCCATAGCAATTAATCCAATTTCACATGAACGATATTTGGTTGCTATTGGATACTGCACTTTGCCCTTTTTGCTTTCTTTAATAGGGCAGCATGGGTTATACTTTATGATTTCGGTGTATAAATCTGTTTAGGCCTAAATGTTGAAGAATCATACTCCTAAAATGAATATGATTATTGAGTACACGTCATGAAGGAGCTAAGACACAGACAGACACGTTCCCTGCTCCGCATTTGTGTCCCTTTCCTGTTTTTTGTTTTTTTTGTTTCTTTTGCATCCTCCCCATGTCTGCCTTTTTCCCAATGAATTATTTTTCCTCTCCTTCCCTATCTTTCCTTAGTATCTCTTTCTGTCCTCTTCTCCCTCTCTCGGGGTTATATTACAGACACCTCTCAGCTGATTCAGATGTTTTCACACCTCCCTTCTTGTGTAAAGTCCTCTCTCCCCCTCCCTTTAACTCCCAGACTGGATTTTTCTGCTGTGTGTGCAGAGACAGATTGGCATTAAACCAGCCCTTTCCCTTAACACAGTGCCAGCCCCATGCCGCCTTCTCCACCTCTGGGAGCTGTAAAAGCATTAAGAAGAGCGGATGGAAGAGGTAGTGAAGATGCAGCTGGCATCATCTGCATAAACAAGAACACAGGACAAGAATTAAAGGGTGGGGGAGGGGAGGAATAGGACCAATATAGGATTTAGGAAGCAGGTAAAAAGAAGAGGGGTGGTGACCATATATGTCCCAATCTTTGCCCAGTTGGAACATTGCTTATAGTGATGTGTAAGGATTGGGTCACGCAGGGTATCCCTAGGGGGCAATAATGAGCCTTGAGACAGTGCTAAACTCTCATTTTCAAACAGAGATTTTCCAGCTTCTTGGAAAATTCTGTACAAGTGTGCGCTGACGGAGAACAAGTAATTCATTCCATGTGCGCCACATTTAAACTCGTCACGTTGGGGAAAAAAAAAAAAACAAGGCAGCCCGATGATGCATTTGAGGCTAGGCAGACACTCTCAGCAAGACAGTTTCCCTTTGGTGGCCAGCCTGTGATTGTAAAGTTAAATGTATTTTTTAATTAAAAAAAACCAAACATGTTATGCTTACCTGCTGTCTGCAGTAGCATTGCACAGAGCAGCCCCGAACCTCCTCTTCTGGGGTCCCCCGCCAGCGCTCTCGGCTCCTCCTCTTCTCCGAGTGCTCCCATAGCATCTAAAGCAGTGGTTGTCAACTCCGGTCCTCGGGACCCACTAACAGGCCAGGTTTGCAGGATAACTGAAATACATCACAGGTGATATAATTTGTTGCTCAGTGATTGCAGTATTCTAGTCTGCATCTCCCCAAGGTAATACTTAAAATCTGGCCTGTTAGTGGGTCCCGAGGACCGGAGTTGAGAACCACTGATCTAAAGCTAAAGCCTCGTACACACGGGACGACGATCGTACATACGATCGTCTCAAATCGAATGTTGGCTGTTGTATCTAGCATACTGACGTGCACCCAACGGTCGTACAAACAACATGCGACCACGTAATGACATGCAACGAGCGTATAAAGAGGAAGTGCTGTTATCGAGCGCCACCCTTTGGGCTCCATCTAATTTTGTGTTAGTTGAAGTTAGAAGTTAGAAGTTGAAGTTAGAACAAATAGCAAGGGACCACAAACAAGTTCAATTAAAGGAATTCTTATATTTCAGAGATTATAATGTTGGGGAAATGTTAAATAGAATAAAAAATATTAAAAATAATGCAAATTCTATTAATATCACTACAGAACAGCTGTCCTTTATTACATTTGTAACGTGTATCACTAGCAATGCATCTTCATTATTATCCCCATTGAAAATGATGCTAATGTGCGCTGCATTTCACTATTTGAATTCAATTGCCAATAGACAAACGAATATGCATTGTGAAATAGAAACCTAGGTTTACACAAACGGACACTTCTGGCCATTCCTGACTTCTGAGCATGCGTGTTTTTGCAGGTACAACTAGTTGGACCAACTTCTTTGTACACACGATACAACAGTCGTACGAACACTTGTCGTACTACCAAAGTTTTCTAGTCTGCTCATACAACTTCTGTAGTACGACCGTCGGCTGTTCTAATCACGCATACGAACGATCGATTTTGCATACAATGGTCGTTTGTACGGCCTGTTGTATACGATTGTTGTCCCGTGTGTACAAGGCTTTAGGTATATACAGTATATGAATATGTATATAAGTACATTGAAAAACTATCACACTGTGGTGTACAATTTACTCATAAAACTTGTCTAACATCCCACTACTAGGAATCCTAATGCGGCGCAGTGTCAGCTTCCTGGCGGAATCTAACTTTAGCGCAAAAAACGCCTGAAAAGCGCCTTGTTGTGAAAGGGGTATTTTTGTTTTACCTTATAGGAAGATCCATTGGTTTATGATCTAATTAAAGGAGGATCTCCAAGTAAGCACAGCTAGAACGTCGGAAGTGCTCACTTGTATATCTCTATAGGGCCCAACCAAAGTATTAGGCCTCATGCACTTTAGGTGTCAAAAACACCACTTTTAAGGCTCCTTTCACACGAGCGTTCGGATCAGGTCCGCCTGTCTGTTTTTTTTTTATAAATTAATTTTTATTGTCTTTGTAATAATTTGGTGCCAACGATTTGGTGCACATTGACCACGCAGGGTCTAAACAACCACACATGCATCTAACTAACAATTGTCTCTAACTATCACCCCAACAATATCCCCCCCCCCCCCTTCCCATACATCGTCATGCCATTTATTCAACCAATATGTCTACACTTGAAAGGGATTGAAATTGCAAAGGTCAGAGTTACATATGACCTATACCGGATTTCTGATTTATCCTAAGGTCCCAGGCTTCTTATTACCCAGCTTACCACTGAGTCCTCATTCCACAGGCGGCATGGTGGTATGTCTCATCTGCTAAGTGACCCCCAAACACTAACTGACCATGGATGTGGCATTATACCATGCTTGCCAGACTTTATGAAATTTTTTCTCACAGCCACTTGTGATGTATGCAGCCTTATAGTACGGGATCGCTGTGTTAATTAGGTTCTTCAGGAATCCCAGTCCAGGGGCCTCTGGCTTCTTCCAATTTAATAAGATTGCTTTTCTGCCATGAAAGAACAATATGGATAATAATGTTTTGAGAGCTTGGGAGGGAACTACTTCATCCCCGCATGTCTGTTTTTTAGGTGGACTTGATCGGAGCCTCCATTCTCATCTATGGAGCAGTCGGTGTAAACAGACATGTGTCCGCTTACACCTGCCTACGTCCAATCCAATCTGATCTGCTAAAAACACACACACTTTCGTCCAGAGATTGCATCAGATGTTAGACAGGTGTAAAACGGAAAGGCAGTTATATCCGACCGCCCATAGAGGAGAGCGGGCTGTGTCCATGTCTGCTCTGATTCACTGACCTGTCATTTGCCTGCTCAGCAGGGATCAGCAGACAGATGTGTGAAAGGACCCAACTTTTTTTTCTTCATCTAAATGCCCCTCCGTGTTAACCTATGTGTTCTTGCACACATAGGCATGTAGAGGCAGGATCAATTAGAGACAGAAAAAAAATGACTTGTGTGTTCAGGAGAGGGGTGTTTCGGCAGAAAAACCCACCGAATGCACTAGGCGCGTTTAGTGCTTGAGCATTCATTCATTTCAGTGACGAGAATATATTAATATTCTGGCTAATTAAATAAGTGAACACCCAAACATATGATGCAACAAAACACGTTTGCAAACAAGGCATTAGGAGCGCTTTTAATACTGCTTTTCTCCTGCCAGGAGAATGCATGAGGCCTTAGTGTCTGTCTTGGAAGTGAACAGACATTACCCATCGTAGGTGCTTGTCTAACCAAATACTGTACACCTGAGGATAGAACCTCCTTCAGGGGCCTATCTCCATACAAAATAGGTAAAATATCTCTGAATAATATGTTGTATCTTTTTAAATTCCAAACTATAATATGTGGAAGAAATTGTAGACTGTAACTTATTCCTGGAGTGTCTTTGTCTCTTGTTCTTAATATAGTTTCCCGAAGAGTTCCCCTGCCATTCAAATATGCTTTCTTAACTACACCCGGGTCACATCCACACTCCAGGAATCTCCTCTTCATAACAGCAGCCTCCTTTACAAAACTTTCAATGGTAGAGCAGTTCTGTTCAGCTGTGATGAATTGACCCTTCGGTATAGCTCTTATAACATGGCTTGAATAACAGCTCGCTTCATGGAAGTCTTGAAGTTGGACTTCCAGTAAGCTTGTGTGTAAATTTTCTGATCTTCAACTAAACCACACAATTTTATGTCTAGATAATTATTTGGAACTCCTGTTCTTTTCCCTGTGAACTTCAAGTTACATTTAAATATTCAAAGAACCTCTCAATGGACAAGTCCTGTTTCACCGCAAACAGGAGATTATTTATGTAGCAAGAAAATAGATTTGTATCTGCAAAGATGTGGCACCCCTCCCACCAACTCATATATAGGTTGACATAAGCTGTAAACTTGGATGCACTGCTACATGCAAAACCCTAAGAAGACCTGGGAACAGCCATGAGGTTAACGTACTTGAGACTGCAACTTCTGATGCAGAAAAACTCAAGCAAGGTATCTATATTGAACCACAGATAACCCAAGAGACACATTAGGGCTAGGGAGCATTTATGCAGATCTAGAATCCAACCAAACTCTACTAATGTTTGCAAAGTAAGAGCCACATTGTGCACCAGGTCCTGTGCTGTCAGCTCTGTCATGAGAACATTGTCCAGGTAACTGACAATAGTGATCTTCCATTATCGAATAACAGCCAACAGTAGAGCCAGCAGCTTGGTAAATACCCATGGTGCCAAAGACAGTCCAAAGAGAAGTGCCATGAGCTGAAAATAGTGATGCCCTGCTGCAAAGCACAAAAAAAATATTGGTGGCTTGGAAAGATGGGAGCATGAAGATAGGCATCCCAGATGTCTATGAAAGCCAATAAACCACCCAAATGAAGAAAAGCAATAAAAGAATGTGGCTAGTCCATCCTGGACATTGAGGATACACAAGTTTTGCTCAGAGATAGACTACATCCAGAGGTGCCATGCAGGTAAAAAAACACTACAGGACTCTTTCAGACATTGCTCCATGCAATCCGAGTAAATCAGTGATGGTTGGCTATGACTTTCCAGGGCCAGAAAGGTCTGGTGTGAATTTGCCAGCAGCTGCTTGATTTAAGAAATGCATACAACTCAAAACAGCAGGACTGACGCGGCTAAAATGTGTATACCCAAATGATGGTTAGATAAAGACCCACCGACAGTACGGGAATGGCTAATTAGGGTTAACCGTATCACAGAATTGGAAGATTTAGTTCATCAGGCAAAAGAAACACCAGAAAAACCCTGTAAAACCTGGGCATGTTGGTTGCATTTTACGAATACCTTGGAATTCGATACCCTCCTAAATTGTTAAAGTAAAAGACCCTACACCCTATGCAATCCTAAAACTCCATTCATTTCACAAGCTTACCATACGATATGGTCCGCACGCGGTGCCCGGAGTCCGGGCCCCTTCCCCCCCCCTATATCCTTCTGACCCCAACAAACTCCCCCCCATTTCACCCCCTTAGCAACCCCCCCAGACCAAAATTTAATGTACATTACATAACCCAAGAACAGACGCTATCAGACGGGCTGTAGCAGAGGATATACTCATGCGGCTTCTATGCAGACAGGGAAGACTTCCCCCAGGTTGAGACACCCTAACAGCAAAGACCGATCACAACGACAAGGACTACCAGACGCCCTTACGCATGACCACAGCAAGTACCCTTCTGGGGTGTCAATGCGAAGGGAGCAAACATAGAAGAACCGCATGGAACAAACCTTTATAGCCCTGGAACAGACGACAGAATCTTGCAACAGACGCATTATAACCCAGTTATGTTAAACCCTGAGTTAGATTCTGAGAGGAATTTGTAATTTGTAATGTATATCTTATGACTAGCATCATTACACACAAATAAGTTTTGTCATGTTTATATTCCTATGTATAATTTCCCTCATGATGCAATGTAAAACGCAAAAACTCAATAAACATTTTGGGAAAAAAACCAAAAAAAAAAACCAGCAGGACTGGAGAAGGTAGACGTTCATCCACCTAAGGACACTAGACTAAACTGTGGCATGTCTGGTGTGGGAAAGGTAATTTACCCTAGGCCTACAGACTTTCTTTGCACTAGTGTCTATTCTCCCATATGCAGCACTATAAAATCCATGGTGAAACACTGTTCCTTTGTCTTTCAATGGGTGAGAGTAACCTCTTTAACCTCCTTACTGCTGGCATATTGGAAAAAAACAGAGGTAGGTGGACTCTTATTATTGGAGCGTCATTTATAAATAGTGCTCTTTGTACAGCTTGTGCACTTCCCAGTGCTTGTGATCATGCTGTCATTAGACAGTGCACATTGTAGGCAAATAAAAAGAGCCAATCAGAGCAACTCTGTACCATGTGAACCAATCACACCAATCACAAGCGTATTCACAACGGAGAAAAGAGGATTGCAGTTTGATTGAAGAAATGCACTGACCACCAATGTCTGGAAGGAGGGGTTATTTTTTACTACTACTTGGCTTCAGAGGGCAACATTTAAAAGGCTAAGGGCACCTTAAAGTGGAATTTTATCCATAACAACTTGCTAAAAAATAAGGTTCTTCAGCAAGGAACATACATTCCACATTAATATTATGCTACCAAAATAAGTGTGTGCTGTAAATTGTCTACAGCATTGTTCTTGTTTCTTCTTGCCAGAGGATGCCATTTTGCCTAAGCCCAGAGCCCCTGAGCAGCAGTAAATCTTTAGGCTGTCAGCAGATTGGCCTCTACATTTTTGGCACAGTGCCGAAAAATAGAGAGTAACTGAGCATGTGCAGAGCAGGGTGAGACAGTGTATTGGATTTTAAACTGTATAGTCACTTAATTTTAATGTGTTCCCATGGAATAGGATCTTTTTCTAGCAGGGTTTTGCTAGGTGAGGTAAGGTTTGGTCAGGCCTGGGTGTGGAGGCAGGCCTGTGTGTTTTGATCTGGGCTGATTGGAGAGGCTCAGGGAGGATTGAGTGGACTTAACAGATGAGGTCACCAGAACCTCCCACTTCTTTCTAGAAACCTGGGGAAGGTTTCTGGTCAGAGAGCTGGGAGATAGGTGGAGCCATCTGGAGTATTCTAAGGAGCCCTGACCAATTCCCAAGCAGGATTGGCAGGGGGCAGGCCTCCTTAAATACTCGGAGTCAGCCCAATCTGGGAGGAGTAGTGTCAGGTGGAGGTCTGGAGATGTGGCAAAGGTGCTGTGGAGCGGGCCCCTACCCAGGGGGTCGCCCCCAGTCTGGGGGGTGACCTTGTGGCCTGGGGGCTGGGGTGCAGCTGGGAAGGAGTGTGATTCCTGGAGCCGCACAGGAGGAATGGGAGAGCAGCGGAGGTGCTACAAGGAGAGAGACTTTAAAGTGATCCACTGGTGGGGTGAGTGACAGTCCCTGTAGACTGAG
>BLSH010088125.1:582856-620562 GCA_018402905.1 Glandirana rugosa
GGACTGATTTAAAATAGAGTGGATCGTTTTGGGACGATCTTTTTACGTGGATGAGATACCCCCACGATTTATATTAACATTTTTTAGTATTTTTTTTGTTTTAACATTTTTTTTTAATGACTGTGTCTAGAGACGGGAAGACTGTATATATATGTGTGCACACAAACGCGAAACACCACGTGTGGGATTACGTTATCCGACACGTGTGGATACGAAAACGATTATCCACAGGGAGCAAGGGTAGAGTCTTTCAACCCTCCATACTTACTGAGGAGTTTGAACCTGTCGTCTACAGTAGGGTCCTCAGTGACCAAGGACCGAGTACTCTAATAGGTGCATTTTTCTAGCAGGGTTTTGCTAGGTGAGATAAAATTTAGTCAGGCCTGAGTGTAAAAGCAGGCCTGAATGTTTTGATCTGGGCTGGGAGGAGAGGCTCAGGGAGGATTGGGTGAACAGGTGAGGTCACCAGAACCTCCCACTTCTTTCTAGAAACCTGGGGAAGGTTTCTGGTCAGAGAGCTGGGAGATAGGTGGAGCCATCTGGAGTATTCTAAGGAGCCCTGACCAATTCCCAAGCAGGATTGGCAGGGGGCAGGCCTCCTTAAATACTCGGAGTCAGCCCAATCTGGGAGGAGTAGTGTCAGGTGGAGGTCTGGAGATGTGGCAAAGGTGCTGTGGAGCGGGCCCCTACCCAGGGGGTCGCCCCCAGTCTGGGGGGTGACCTTGTGGCCTGGGGGCTGGGGTGCAGCTGGGAAGGAGTGTGATTCCTGGAGCCGCACAGGAGGAATGGGAGAGCAGCGGAGGTGCTACAAGGAGAGAGACTTTAAAGTGATCCACTGGTGGGGTGAGTGACAGTCCCTGTAGACTGAGGAGAAAGTGCTGGAGCAGGCTGGGAGAAGAATAGTGGTCAGTCTGTGGAAGCCTTGGGAGCCGGTCAAGGGAAGGAGAGTCACTCAGGAAAAGCAGGTCGGTGGGACTTGGAAGAGGATGGGCTGGGAGTTGTGGTCCGTCGAGGGCCCGGCTGGCACTCAAGTACTTTGCTACACATTCAGGGGCCTGGCCTGTAATGGGTGTTCCGAAAGTCCTGCTGATACGGAGTAGGCCTCGCCATGTGCTAGCCATGGTGGAGAGAGGGGTATGGAGGGGCCTGATAAATTTCCCTTCGGGTTGGAAACTAGGTTCTGAGCTGGAGAGAAGCAAAGAAGTGTAAAGCTGCAAGTCTGAAGTGCAAGTGTGCATATATAGGAGTGTATATGGAGTTCTTGTATCATAATTCTTCAGACATCCCACGGTCATCCCTTGTCCCTGTCCGGGTTGTTTCCCCTAAATGAAACGGCAGGGACAGGAGCCGGCCTGTTCAGTGTCTCCGGATGTGTGATGTATGGTGTGATTGAGGGTAGCTATAAGGTGGGCCACTGCTGCCAGCCACTCTCAAGCAATGGCTACAATTGTTTTACATGGCTATATCTGCAAAAGGGGCCAGCCTGAAGTGATCTAGCAGGACTAAATTTTCTGACTAACATTCTACTTTAACCACCTGAGCACCAGTATGTTTCTTTGTTCTCTAGATCACCTTGGGGTGTCTATGTTCTAAAAAAGGGTAATTTTGTGGGTGTTTGTGCTATCCTGGCTTTTTACTTGATATGCGTTAGAACAGAAAGTAATGAAGCATTGAAAAACAGGCCCAGTCATTATTAAGTACCATCAAAAGTATGTCCTAAAGGTATAACAGTCTAGGTAGTTGGCTGAATGGTCGGACAGGCAGTAACTGTAACTTGCAGTTTACTAGATAGGTGCCGAGTTAGAAGCAATAATGCAAAACAGGTTCAAGGTGGCAAAAATACATGCATACACTGCAGAATAATAAAAACTCTACTTATCCTGCTACCTGTGGCCTTGTAGACAGGTTGCCCACAGTATTTAGTTAGGAAGTTGGCTTTCCCAGGCGAGGGACAGAGTTAATTGCTAGCTCTTCGGTTCCCAGGATTCTTGGGCCCTGCCTGTCCACCTTGTGATATAAGTAGAGGGGGAAGGCTGAGTTCTGGAGCTCGTCCAGTTCCCGGAGATGCTGTGACTAATATTGAACAATGAAAGGAATTGCTGTGCCCAACAGTCCATCGAAAGACACCGGAAGACTGCCAAGCCGTGGAGGGTGGCAGTAATGGGCTATCACCTTGTTGAGGTACGCCTGGACAGCTTAGTTAGACAGGATATGTCGCACTTGAAAGTACTTGTTCGACCTTCCCACAAATGTTCAATAAAGTTGCATCAACTGCTTTAAGCCTGGCCTGAAGTAATTTAAAGTGGTTGTCAACCTGTGACAACCACTTTAACCTACAGGTAAGCCTAGAATAAGGCTTACCTGTAGGTGCCCTGCATATCTCCCAAACCTGCATGGTTCAGGAGATATGCAGTGTTTTGCATGTGCCGACGTAATGTCGGCCCATACGCAGTGAAGAAGCGGCCTCCGTGCCGTTTCTCCACTGACCCTGTGTCGTGACTGGCGGCTCCCGCGCGCATGATGTCACACGACTCCGGCCAGTCACAGAGCCGGAGTTGCGGCCCCGGAAGGAAGAGGGGCAGAAGATGGACGCGGCCTGGAGTGGGGACATCTGGGTTTACTTCCTCTTTAAAGGAGTGCATGATGGTTTCTGGCATATGAAAGAACAGTGTCAGTGAAGCACATGTGGAATGTGAAGCAAAGCCACTACAGAAGGTTTACTTGGCAAGACAAGGAGGAGGAATGTGGTTGCTATGGGTAACTAGTAACTAGTGCAAGGTACATTGCAGCTGGTCATGAAGCACGGTACCTGGCAGAGCGGAGGGGGGCGGTGATCTGGCTCCATCCACAGTGGTCAGTTCCCTGAAGGTGCCGGGACTGAATCTACATTACGGAGACCCTTAGCTTAGCCGCATGGTACGGGAGAGTGAGGTAGTTACGTAAGGGCACGCATGAGGTGCGCTAGGACTGATGGAGAGGGCATGGTGGTAGTGCCCTTCCAAAATGCAATATATAACAAGCGACAGGGGATAGCACTTTACAGAACTCTGTATATTTTTTATTGCACATGATGTGTGGCTCATCTCTAACATCCGCCATGTTTGATTTTCCCATGAATGCAGTCACCAGCATTGATGAGCACACACACACAAAAGGTACCCCCACATACAGGGCGAGTGGCTCTGCCCACACCCTCTCAGAGCTGCTGAGGTAAGTAAGCTGGGTAACTTATCTGCCCTAAATGTGTTCAGGAACCAAGGAATTTGTGGGAAATGGAGTTGAAGGGGCCAGTGCCTGCATCTGAGCATGGTGAGTAATGGACATTCTGCTACAGAGGTATAAAAAGGTCAGTACTTGTGGTTAAACTTAGAAGTGGACACAAATCAAGATGTAAAAAGGCAGTAAGAAGTTATAACAAGCTTAGAGCACAAAGCTGAAGGACATTCTTGTATCTCAAATTAATAGTCTACAGGTAAAAATTGTTATAACAGAAAAAAATTCATAATGTAATTATTTCACTGTGTTCCATATAGCTTATACAGCTTGTAGAACTTCTGCATTAAGTTTACATGGTATTAGTATTAAAACTTTGCTTTTGTCATTTGCTGAATAGTAATGTGCATTGCCTACTCACACCAGAGATAAATGAGTATCTACGGTCATATAAAACACCTTGGTGTTTGCCAGAAATCTTTAGCTGAAGGTGAACTGCACTGAAAAGCTCAGTATGAAGCTACTCTATATTACAATTAAAGCTAAACACGCAGCAACAAATGAGGTGATAGCTTTTATATAATAAACTACATTCAAAGTATAAATGTATCTTAACACCTCCCAGTCTGGGTCAGTTCTAATATTCCTCTCCTACGTGTAAAAAAAATCATTTTTTTTTTTTGCTAGAAAACTACTTAGAACCCCCCCTTAAAAAAAAAAAAATAAAAGCAGAGGCCCTAGAGAATATAATGGTGGGTGTTTCATATTTTTATGTCACAAGCTATTTGTTAAGCGTTTTTTCAAACATAAATTTTTGTGGAAAAAATACACTTTGATTAAGTTTAATGCACAAAAACACAATATAATACCCATTTATGGAAAAATATTAAATATGATATTATGCTGAGTAAATGAACACATGGAATGGCGCCAAACTATGGTGCCTAAAAATCTCCGTAGGCGATGCTTTATATGCCTTTACAGGTTACCAGTTGGAGTAACACAGGAGGTCTGAAGAAGCTAGAATTATTGTTCTCACTCTGATGTTTGCAGAAATACCTTACATGTGTGGTGCAATACCGGTTTACGTATTCGTGCAGGACTGACGCAAATGTTCGCATTTCAGTATGAGTATGGGGAGATGGGGCACTTTAAACATTTTTTTATTTTATTTAAAAAAAATACCCTCTCTCTTTTTATTAACCGATTACATCAGTTTACACATCCATCTTCAGTTCAGTTCATATCAGTCTACATCCGTTTTTCATCCAATTTTTTTTCAGTTTTTGAAGAAACTAATCATAGGCAACAAAAGTATTTTCTGTAAAAAAAAAAATGGATGCAAAAACAGATGTGAATGGAACTGAAAGTGGTTGTAAAGTTAATTTAGCATATCCACATTTTTACATACATACGTATATGCCTTTTGAAGACTCCTGCAGGTCAAACTGCAGGTCACACGATCGCTCTTAAGGCCAGAGCGATTCGCAGACCTGTGGGTGGGCGTGTACAGAGTGGGGGGCACCCGTTATTGCAGCAAGTGACGTAATGCCGCTGAGCATCCTCGTTTCCAAGGCAACCATACCTAGCCCCAGCTGAATGTAGCGCTGATTCACAAAGAGGAGGATTGGCTGTCAATTAAAGCAGGGGGGATGAGTGGGGTGTGGTCTTAAGCCTCGTGCACACGGTTCGATGGTCGTACGACCGAACGGACCAAATCGTATGTTGGCTGTTGTATCTAGCATACTGACATGCACTACACGATCGTACGACCAAGCTGAACGTAGTGTCGTGTTATGAACGTATAAAGAGAAAGTTCAGGTGCATGTAATTAGTGTCTGGCCCTTCCTGATTTCTGCGTTTTGCACAATACAACTTGTTGGACCAACTTCTCTGTACACACGATACAACGGTCGTAAGACCGCTTGTTGGTAATTCCAAGTTTTCTAGTCTGCTCATACAACTTCTGTTGTTCTAATCGCGCGTACTAACGATCGATTTCGCATACAACGGTCGTTCGTACGACCTGTTGTATACGACTGTCGAACCGTGTGTACGAGGCACAGCACTGACCACAGAAGATACAGGCATGCTATGCGAGTGCACAGAGTGCCTATATCGACTGGGGAATGACAGAGGGCGTAAATTGACCATGCTAGCAGGATTGGCTGCCATGCTTGGCATGGTCAGTTTACTACTAGGGAGAAAGGAACTGGCAGGATCAATTAAGTAACACAGAAGCATTGCAGGCACTGCAAGAAAACAATAATATTAAAGATCTCATAGGAACCCCTTACAGAGAGAGAACGTGTTTTTTTAGTTCTAGGTGTACAAACACTTGAAGTGTAAACTGAGGTTTTTGGCCTCATAGACTTGAATGGGAATGCCTGAAAACACGTGAATCAAGCATTTTCACATGTTTTTTTTTAGACTTTTTTAGCCTGTAAAAATTGCTTTCCACTGGCTAAAAAAAAAATGCCTGAAACTTGAATACACTTGTAAAAAGCTTGAAATATGCTTCAAAAACGCTCATATATGCGCAAAAACACAAAAAAAAAAACGGAAAATCACTGCGCAGCCATAGGGCAAGTGACATACTGCAGCATATATGTCATTTTTTATTTTGCTCATAGTTGTATTTAAAGTAGAAATACACTAACCCAACTTCTCTACTCATTTTGAGCTAAACTATACTACAAATCTCCCACCTGCCTAAGCCCTCGTAAGAGTAGCTCAATTTCCAGTCTTGAATATCATCTTATATAGGTCTGTGCCTGCTCAGAGGTAAAGAGGATTTCAGCCAGAGGACGAAAACAAATCCGTGGCTCAATGTAAGCCATGGCTGTCTTCCTAAGCAAACCAAGCAGCTGGGATGGGAGGGGGTTCTTCTATAGTTTACCTAGGGAGGGTGTGTTAATGTTTTTAACATGAATTGTTAGACAAGGTAAGTTTGTTTGCAGGCTGGCTGGTAAGTGTGCTGGGAAAGTTTTTGTTTGTGATGTGCAAAGCCCTTCCATGTGCACCTCACTGCAAAGGCTAGTTATACGTTGGAGTGGTTGCCATTCTTTTTTATAGCTTGCTCACTGATTTGGTGTGGGAACACTTTGGATACCTTCAGCTGCCATTGTGGTCTTGCTGGATGTCTTAGGTGTTCCAGTGCCTCAAAGGAGGAGTGTGCTCCCTTCAGGCAAACCTGCCCCTAAAAGAGAAGTTTGGGGGAATAAAAGCAGCCATAGCTCACCTGTGTGGATGCAGCATCGGTCTGATACTGCATCTACCGGTTTAGCACGCTGCCGGCTGATTACGGGTGTGTGGAACTAAGTGTACTCCATTGCTATAAATGTCCTAACATGGACACAATCAAATGTGGGGCTAAAGTGGTTGTCAAGTCATGACAACCACTTTAACCTACATGTAAGCCTATAATAAGGCTTACCTGTAGGTACCCTGCATATCTCCCAAACATGCACGATTTATCAGATATACAGTGTAAATGCATGTGCTGACGTCATCGGCACATGTGCAGTGAAGAAACGACCCGACCAGGACATTTCTTCACTAGGTGTGCGATAAATGACGGCTCCCATGCGCATGCGTGAAAGTGACATCAGTGCTGTGATTGGTCGGCGCCCGGGATCCCGGAAGAAGACGGACTCGGGGACCGCTGCTACAGCGTCGATCTAAGGTAAGCATTTCATAATGAGCTAGTATGCAATGCATACTAGCTCATTATGCCTTTCTCTTGCAGGTGTTTTTTTTTTTTTTTTACTTGACAACCACTTTAAGCCCGCAGTATACAGAGGAGCCTTGGTGAGGCATTGCGGCTTCCACATATACAGTATTTACAAATGTGTGCCTAAACCCTCTGTTTTTAACGTGAATTGTAAGACAGGACTTCTGGTGCACTTTCAGAAAACAAAACCATCTGATCTAATGTAAACAAATGGCAAAGCAAGGGTAACCAGTAGGGCTGCACCGATAATAGTATTGGTATCTGTGCCGATATCGAGCACTCCAATGCTTAATCTGATACCTCCCGGCAGGGCCGCTATTAGGCCAGTACACCAGCCCTATTGTACCAGGCCCGGCGTCCTCAGCGTAGCAGGGGGGGAATCGGTGTGGCAGTGGGGGGAGCTACAAGCATCAATCACCCTGTACAGCTTTCAGTAAAGCAGCTGACAGCTGCTTCTCCTCCTCTCCCTCCCGCGGCTGTCAGCTGCTTCATTGAAAGCTATACAGGGAGATTGGTGCTTATAACTGCCCCCACTACCGCACTGATCCCCCCACCCCCCATGTCCTCCTCCGGCTCCCAGTGTCCTCCTCCGGGTCCTCCTCCAGCTCCTAGGGTCCTCCATGTGCTCCTCCGGCTCTCTGGGTCCTCCTCCGCCCCCCCAAATTGTCCCGGATCTGTCAGGATGGAGAGCGGAGGAAGGAGCTGGTATATATATCATAATTTAACAGCTCCTTCCTTTTCTGAATTTCTGAGTCTCTATCTTCTGTTCATTCATCTTTAGTGCAGCTGAGACTGCAGAGAAAGGGACTGGGGCATCTGTGTCCTCAGTCCCTTTCCCTGTCTCAAAAGGGTGATGTCAGGGGTCTTTAGACCCCTCATACCTAACTGAAGCCCCCAACAGGGCTGATAAAAAATAAATAAAAAGAAGAAAGAATTGCAATAAATACATATTTAAAAGTTTAAATAAAAAATAAAATAAAAAAAAACACTGACAGCTTCCACTCCCAACCTCCAACTAATCCCCCCCCCCCCCCCACCACCACCACCAGAAAAAATGAAAGCATTATAAAAAAAAATAACAAAAAAAATATAAATGGTAAAAAATAATAAAAAATAAAATTGTAAAAAAAAATAAAAAATAAAAATTAAAAACTACTGACACAGTCCGCGCCTCATCAGTGCCACCTATCAGTGCTCATCAGTGCTGCATATTAGTGCCCCCTGAGTACCACCCCATCAGTGCCCTTCAGTGCCACCTCATCAGTAGCCATCAGTGCCACCTATAATTGCCCATCAGTGCTGCATATTAGTACCTCCTCATCAGTGCCACCCCTTTAGTGCCCTTCAGTGCCGCCTCATCAGTGCTGCATATCAGTGCCACTGTCACATGACATTAAAAAAATAATATTGGTAATCGGTATCGGCGAGTATTTGAAAAAAAGTATCGGTACTTGTACTCGGTCTTAAAAAAGTGGTATCAGTGCAACCCTAATAACCAGCACAGAAACCAAGGGTACATTGCACTGTGGGGAAGCAGCAGGATCTTAATTTGAGACTCCAGATTATTCCAGAATTCTTAGAGCAACCTTGGGAGTGTCTTGTGATATTACAGTATTTGTATTTTCAAATGTTATTAAAGATACTACATGGCATTCAGGTAGTGTGACTTTGTACTACTATCAAACAGACGTGACTGCCATGGGTGATGGTAAATATTCAATGTAGACTGGTTATTAAAATCATCAGACAGTGTAATTAACAATGTATTTCTATCTAAATCTATTGACTATCCCTTTTATTTTTATATTGAATGCCAATGAAGCCTTATATACTTTAATATTAACTGAGTATTTCTAAATTCCATTTGACTAATTTGAGGTTTTCTGGCCCATCAATGGATATGATAAAATACATTTATAGTAAGCCAATCAATTTATAGTAAGATCTAACAATTTTTAAGGGTACTACACATGTCTACCCATTATCCTTGCCATTTATTGCTTTATTTGAATTGGAATCCATATAGGCAGAAGAGAACGACGATATGCTATTTATCTCCAGGAAGACAAAAGTTATCATTAATAAAAAAAAAATGTTGGACACGGGGCACCACAAAGTCCCAAATCACACCCTGCTTATCACAATAAACCACCCAACAGCACTGTGGATGTTCAGGGTCCCTATTTGGATAGATTTAGGCACACCCATTGCACAGCAAAGCTGGAGTATGGAGAGATGTTGCCCGGGCATTGTGTTAGCTAAAGATCATAGTTACTTACTCTTTCCTCATAGCTTCCTGTGGGTACTGGTGCAAGGATAAAGCAGCCGTGGAAGGTAGGATCTATGTCCAGGCAGTGGTATTGATTGGCTGCCTTTGCCTGGGAAACTAATTAGTAGCACTATCCACACACAAATCCTTCCTTGTGCTGTGGCTCTATGCCTGCATTGCAGAAGGAGGCTGAAGTTACCCAAAGACAATTATTATACAGGGCTTTTTATTAGCTTAAACTACAGGCCAGCAGGGAGTGTTGCATAGGAAACATTTTATTAGCATTTAGGCCTACTCCAGGCAGATATTAAAAGACAACAATCAATCAAAGTTATGCATTCAAAAAATAATCATATCTATTTTTAAATGAAATAAGCACCTGAATTAGACTGTTTACGAGCCTCATGTTATCCCTTAGAAGAACCCAAACTGAGATTAAAAAAAGGGCAGCAATGGGACACAATCACGTATGCTTTTTAACCTTTCTGGAAAGGAACATGCTGGCAGGAGTAGAGAGCAGATGCTGCTCCTTTACTGTCTAATCACAGGCTAGGGGGCAGAGAGCGACTTATTCATTATTGCCTATTTTTTGTGCAGAAAAAAAATACAGTTCCCCGCAAAGGCACATAGAAAACATTGGTTTTCTATGTGTTCAGTTCATACTTCAACACAGCTGTCAGCTGCAGGGCAGAGAGGTGCAGAAAACTGCAACATGTCTGCAATTTTCCGTATATCAAAGCAGTTGATATACGGAAAAAAACGCACAGTGATCCAACATTGCAGGAAATTAAGAAAAAAAAAATGTTGACTGGCAGATGATTGTCTATAGACAGACACACAGAGCAGATTTGGATTGAGCCTGCAGGAGTGCCCCATACCAAGTGGCTCGGTATGGAGGCGCTTGGCAAGGGGGCGGAGCCAGGAGCACCAGCGGGGCACCCTAGGAGAAGAAAATCAGGGCAGCTCTGTGAAACCTCATTGCACAGAGCAGTTAAGTATAACATCGAATTACCCCAGCAAAATATTTTTGATCAATAAACATTCCTAAAATAAATATGGGGGAGGCCATTACTGATCTTCTGAAAATGCTAGTTGGTGCGCAGTTACGCTGTTCTACTGGCCTTTACTTGTACATACTTTTTCCAAAGCAGTAATTCAAAGTATTAAAGGATAAGTCCACCTTAATCAAAAAAATAATAAACGCACAAGTTTTTGGAAACAACAAAACAAAGTACCAGCCTGTTTAGTGACTCCGCGTGTGTGGAATCGTGTGATTGAGGGCAATGGGCAGGTGGACCACAGCTATCAGCCACTCTTGAGGGAGCACATGGCTACATTTGGGGGCTTGTCTGGGATTTGAACCCGGGACCTCTCACAAAATCATGCTGCACTATCCAGCAGTCTCTGATGACAGTTTATGTGGCACTTTAAACTTCCTCACACATAGTACCAGGGGGCCGGCAACCTTCTTCGGCCCCCTCCTACTGTATCTAGAGAGACAGAGTGCTGATTGTTAAAGTGGGTAGGCCGACCCAGAGCCACTTTGTCTATACAGATACAGTAGGAGGGGGCCGAAGAAAGTTGCTGGACCCCCAGTACTATGTGTGAGGAAGTGCCACATAGACTGCCATCAAAGACTTCTGGATAGTGCAGAATGATTCCTTCTGTTTCTGGCTATTGCAGGACAAACTAGCCTGCCACCCTGTGCCCAGTGGAGGAGGCTGTTCCACTGCAAGGACACTGGGGTGAAGTTTGTTCCTGCTTTCATTTTCTTTAAAGACTGTTTGTTCGGGGAAGGGCTCTTCCCATCATGAACCTTAAAGAAGAACTCATACATAGAGTTTCTTTGTTTCTACTCTTGCAGTGGGATCCCTCACTGACAGGGCAGGCAGGTGAAAGAAGAAGAAAACGTTTCAACTCTTTGATTGTTACTCTGCTGGAAGTTTATAACGCCCTCTCTGTAGATTTGTTTGTAGATAGTTTTAGTTAGTTGTTGTCTCTTCTCTTAGGAATCTAAGGATGTACCGGCTGGTCATCCTCATCCGTTGAGAGTCAAGTCAATTAACTGCTACTACAAATCAGGCGGACAAATTACTTTTCCTCCGAGGAAAGTGCTTTGGTCCAGGAGTGTATATTGTGTATATATGTGGTTAGCTGCAGGAACGTGTAGCTCGGAATGTAATCAACTGTACAGTGTAAATAATTTACAAAGATGGCAGTGATATATTTTTGTAAATTATTTGTACAGTTTTGTATTTCCACATCCAAGTTTGTTCCCTTTCTCCCCTCCCATTTTCTGATTTGGGATGCCCGTGCTCTTGGGCCCAAAAACTATTTTTGTAAATTTTCAGCTGGGGACCAGCTGATGTTTAGGGGGGGGGGGGGTGAGTGTAGCGCCCCCATAGTGTAGGTTCTTTACTTTTGTACATTTTTGGTAGGAGAGGAAAAATCTAGTCAAGCCTGACTGTAAGTGCAAGCCTGAATGTTTTAATCTGGCCTGGGGAGTGGCTTAGGGGAGGGTCTGGAGATGGAGGGAAGGTACACCATACCTCCCAACTTTCTGAGATAGGAATTGGGGACACCTATTAGCAAAAGTATGTAGGCATAGGACACACCCACTGCCACGCCCTCTTAAAGGAGAATTGTACAAAAAAATGACTGGTTAAACCCACAATTGCTTTTTTACCACTGCAATTCCTCTATATTGGCTTTTGGAATTTACAAATGCAGCAATTTAGAATTCGGATGAAAGGTTTAGCACTGGGAAACACTTTTTTTGATAGATAAATAGTGCATTTTATATATAAACATATAGATTGGACCAAAATGAGGGACAAATGAGGAGGAACGAGGGACAGAGGGACTTTGCTCTGAATGAGGGGCAGTCGCTCGAAATCAGGGACAGTTGGAAGCTATGGGTACACTCCTTGGAGATTCCTCCCCTTGAGCTGGGAAAGCTCTAGATGGGGAATGGATGAGGAGGTGTCACTGACCAATCTATTGTCTGGGATGGCAGGGGGTAGGCCTCCTTATATTCAGCGATCTGCCAGCAGGTGTCAGGAGAGTTGAGGTGGAAGAGATGAGGATGTAGCTGGAGCTGTGGAGCAGGCCTCGTCCCCAGTCTGGGGGGGGGGGTGAACTTGAGGCCTGGGGCTTGGGTGCAGACAGGAGCGGGAGTTGGCTCCTGGAGCGGCACAGGAGAAGCAGGAGAGCAGCTGAGTTCTACATGGAAAGAGACTCTATAAAGGATCCACCATATAGTCAGTGAGTGGCGGTCCCTGGGAGTTGTATGAGAAGGCTGAGACAGTCTGGGAAGAGAGAGTGCTGTCTCTAGAGGTCGGGAGAAGCCAACCAAGGGGAAGGAGAGTCATTAGACCGCAGGACAGACCGGATGGGTCTGGAAGATGGATGGGCTGGTGGGAGTAGCAGTTCATCCAAGGCTCAGCTAGCACCAACGTACTTAACTACACAAGAGAGGGTCCATGGTTTTACGGATGGAAACCTGTGATTCTTACCCACAATGGGTAGTCCGGAGGCCTTGCTAGCAACTGCAGCAGGCCTCACCATGTGCTATCTGTGGTGAAGAAGAAGTGTCATGGAGGTCTGATAAATTTCTTTAGGACCAGGGAAAGAACAGTGTAATGGTCAGCAAATAGTGTGCTGGAGGAAAGGAGAAGTGTAACGGTCAGCAAGTAGTGTGCTGGAGGAGAAGAAGTGTATATACTGGAGATGTATATAGAAGGTCCCATGCTCAATTGCTGGGCATCCCACAGTTATCCCTAATCCCTATCCAAGTTCAATCCCTAAATAAAACAACAAAACAAAGTAGCGGCCTGTTCACTGACTCCTGGTGTGTGGAATCGTGTGATTGAGGGCAGCGGGCAGGTGGACCCCAACTATTAGCCACTCTTGAGGGAGCACATGGCTACATATACACTAACAAATTGAAGTTGAACTCCAGCTAAAACTTTTTAGTTTACAGCAACATACAGTATGTAAAGTGATAAGTGCAGCGCTGTGAAACCACAATAGAAAGGATTAAACCAAAAAAATAAATAAGTGCAAAAGGATATAGCGATCATACTTCCATATACCATTGATAAAAAGAAATTCCACTTAAAATAACACATAGGTGAATGACATAAAGTCCATGAAAAGATATATAGAAAAAATAATCTTTCCGATCTCAAGCAAAGAACACCCCAGTGTTTGGAAAATCATCTGCGATAGCAATAAACAAGTGAACAGTGTATCCCATCCAAATTGCACACAGCACTGCAGCTTCTTACCAAATCCAACTAACCCCTGTTTCTCAAAGGTAAGGCAGAAGAGGCAATCTCATAGTGTAAAACCATAGGGTCAATTTTATTTAAAAAAATAACGTGCACACTCACATAAAACAGATAGCCACCAGGCTTCAAACGCCTGCATCTAATGTGGCTTTCCTATGGGCTGGCAGTTCGATCCCAGCTGACAATCAAACTTGGCATGCATGGTGATGTCACTCCTGTAGGCCCTTCTGACGTGTTTTGTCACAGATGATGTCGTCAGGGGGATGGGCTGAAAGCTGTCCATCACGCAACAAGACTACACATTCAATACAAATATATCAATAAGGATATCTCACCCCAATAAATATGAAGAACAATAAAAATTCAAGAACACAAATTAACTGTTGTTTATAAAACAATTCACGTCCCAGTTGACAATAAGACCAAAAGGGACATACATTTTTAAACAAATGTGTTTCAAGACTACATGACTAACCCTCCAATGTGATGTAAACTTTTCTATAACTAAAAAAGGGTATCTGCTGAATTCTTGTTGTGATATCTAGTATAAATGTTTAGATAAGTTGTGACCTCTAAATCCATGTTTGGTGCTACCTATATGATCTCCGAGATGCACATGCAACATACACATAGTGCGACCCACATACTGTTTACCGCATGGACATTGGATCATATAAACAACATTTTCAGATGAACATGCCACAAAAGAATTAATGTCATAAGAAACCCCAGTTTGATGTGATTGAAAAGAGGACAAACTCCTTCCTCTAAAGCATTAATCTGGCACACGTTGCAGTTTCGACATAGAAGATAAACTTTCATATAATGAAAAAAAAAGACAAATGTTTGGAAAGGCCTATGACATTGGGAGCAATTCTATGTCGAAGTGCCGGTGCTGCCCTATAAACCAATACTGGTTGGTCTAGCAATACTGGGCCTAAAACCCTATCATTTTGTAAGTCAGCCCTTTTTTTTTTATTCTCTTAATAGCAATATGTTGGGTAGAAAAATTATTCACCATAGACCAACTAAATTTACTAGTATCCACATCTTTTCTGGGTGCTCAGTTCTATAACCTTTGCTCTCTATCCATCTCACCAACCTCATCAATAATCCTGTCAATGTTACATTTAATATAGCCTTCCTCAATAAACCTGGATTTAAGAATTAGGGCCTGTTCCTGAAAATCCTTTGCAGCAGTACAATTTCGTCAAATTCTCTGAAATTGGCTCATAGGCATGCTATTCGGCCAAGAAGGGTGTTGACAAGTACTCAAGGGCATAAACCCATTTCTATCAGTCTCCTTAAAATGTTTAGTTGTTACCAATCTATTCCCCACTGCCTGAATATTCAGATACAGAAAGTGAGCTTTGTGATTACTAGCCTCATGTTGCAACATAATTCCTCTGCCATTGTCATTAAGGTTCTAAAAATAGTCCTCCAAAGAAGCCTTATTCTCCTACAATAGGAGGTGGACATCATCGATATACCTCCTCCACAGGCATAACTCGCCAGGTGGATTGCTTCAAATGGTCTCCTCCTCCCATCTGCCCATGAAAAGGTTAACCACACTGGGCGCAAATTTTAGTTTCAGCAACTAAGGCTACATACTTCAAAATCATTCAGTTAACAGGAGGAAGCTAAAAATAACTGAAATGTGAAAATTTATTTCATTATATATTAATGAGAAGGAGCTTAACCTGCCCCTAAGCCTTTCTGTTGGGACAGAATAGATCACAAAAAACTTGCTTTTTGCTATCAGCCATTACACTATTTCCTAAGAAACATCTAAAAGGTAAGAAATATTTTAACCACTTGAAGAGTGGATTGTCTCATTGCCCTCCAGTCCAGCCCATTTTTCAGTTTTCAGTGCTATCACATTATGAATGACGATTACTCACTCATGCAACACTGTAACCAAATTAATTTTTTTGCATATTTTTAGACAGATAGAGCTTTCTTTTTGTGGCATTTAATCACCACTGGGGTTTTTACTTTTTAGTATATGAAGAAAAAGACTAAAAATTTTGAAAAAAAATAAATTTTTCTTAAAATCTGTTATTTCTAATGTGCAGCGTAGACACATTTACATTTACACCGCACTGCTACTCCTCTCAAGTATGGAGATACCACGTTTGTGAGACTTTTTTGCAGCCTAGTCACAGAGGGATCCACAATCCAAGGAGCACCTCCATGTTCTCTAGAGGCATAAATTACACATCTATTTTCTTGACAACCTATCACATTTTTGGAAATTGACTGGTGTGGCTGTGATCAGAGTCACTGTGAATGGCTGCACCTGTGGGACTTGTTCACATGTAAGGTTGGGGAGTAAAAACTTGTGATTGGGACATGGTTTTACTGCCTCCCGACTTTAGCTAAAAAGGTGATGGGTGGGGGTGCACAAATGCTGCAGCTGTGATGCTTATGGTGACAATAGGGATTGGTGTGGTCATGACTTGGGACACATTGACTAGCTGCACTGGTCTGATGACATTGTACTGCTGTGGTGGTGCATCAGCAACAATGGCTGTCTGCACTGACATACAGTATATATATAGATATATATATGTATATATATATGCAATTGTGCTCATACGTTTAAATACCCTGGCAGATTTTATGATTTCTTAGCTATTTTTCAGAGAGTATGAATGAGAACACAAAAACATTTCTTTCACTAATGGTTAGTGTTTGGCAACTGTGTTTACACTTTTTAAATCATAATGACAACAGAAACTACCCAAATGACCCTGATCAAAAGTTTACATACCCTGGTGATTTTGGCCTGATAACATGCACACAAGTTGACACAAAGGGGTTTGAATGGCTATTAAAGGTAACCATCCTCACCTGTGATCTGTTTTCTTGTAATTAGTCTGTGTATAGAAAAGGTCAATGAGTTTCTGGACTCCTGACAGACCCTTGCATCTTTCATCCAGTGCTGCACTGAGGTTTCTGGATTCTGAATCATGGGGAAAGCAAAATAATTGTCAAAGGATCTGTGGGAAAAGGTAGTTGAACTGTGTAAAACAGGAAAGGGATATAAAAAGATATCCAAGGAATTGAGAATGCCAATGAGAAGTGTTCAAACTAAGAAGTAGAAAATGAGGGGTTCTGTTGAAACCAAGCCACAGTCAGGTAGACCAACTAAAATTTCAGCCACAACTGCCAGAAAAATTGTTCAGGATGCAAAGAAAAACACACAAATAACTTCAGGACTCTCTGAAAACATGTGGTGTGGTTGTTTCAAGATGCACAATAAGGAAGCATTTGAAGGAAGATGGGCGGCATGGTCGAGTCACCAGAAGAAAGCCATTACTATGCAAATACCACAAAGTGTCCTGCTTACAAAATGCCAAACAGCACAGAGACAAGCCTCAAACCTTCTGGCACAGTCATTTGGAGTGATGAGACCAACATTGAGCTTTTTGGCCACAACCATAAACGCTACATTTGGGGAGAAGTAAACACGTGAAACACGGAGGTGGATCGTTGATGTTTTGGGTATGTGGGAGCTACAAAGGGACAGGAAATTTGGTCAAAATTGATGGCAAGATGAATGCAGTATGTTATGAAAAAATACTGGAGGAACATTTGCATTCATCAGCCAGGAAGTTGCACATGAACGTACTTGGACATTCCAACATAACAATGATCCAAAACACAAGACCAAGTCGACCTGTCATTGGCTACAGCAGAATAAAGTGAAGGTTCTGGAGTGGCCATGTCAGTCTCCTGACCTCAATGTCATTGAACCACCTTGGGGAGATCTCAAACCTGCAGTTCATGCAAGACTTTTTTCCAAGAGGAATGGGCATCTTTACCATCTGAGAAGATAAAGAGTCTCATCCACAAATACCACAAAAGACTTCAAGCTGTCATTGATGTTAAAGGGGGTAATGCACGGTATTAAGAACTGTGGTATGTAAACTTTTGATCAGGGTCATTTGGGTAGTTTATGTTTTCATTATGATTTAAAAAGAGTAAACACAGTTGATCCATAATAAATGGCTTCAGCCAAACACTAACCATGAGTGAAAGCCAAAAGTCTACCCCACCACTGGTCAAAATGTGGGGCCCCTATCACCTATGGTTCCAGAGATACGGGGCTCCATGCACAGAAGCTACAGAGTGGCTAGTTTAAATTCAAGCTGGCGCACACTGTTTGGATGCTGAAGGATGACTTCTTGTCAGGTGCAATGAGCTCAATGGACAGTTTGGAGCCTTGGACCAATGGTAAAGCACCATTGGTTCAAGCTGTCCAATAAAAATGCTGCAGTGGAGGCTCTCCTCTCACTGCAGGGTCATAGAAGCGGGCATGTGTCTCAAAGACACATGCTCCCTTTCAGCCCAGCCATCTTAACTACAAGGAAAAAACATCGGTTTATGGGTATAAGATTTACCCATAATCCTATGTTTTTCTCACACAGTTAAGAGTGAGAAACTGCTGCTGCTGAAAAGGTTCTTTTTAATCAAGCTAAATAACATATTATTATGCTATATGTTATAACATAATAAATTATTATTTATCTATTTTCTGTGAAATTACTGGTTTGAAGTTATAACTTCAAACTTCAGTAATTTGTCCGTTAAGCCACCTGCTTGAGTACAGATTTTGAAAATAAGGTAAATGACCTTAAAAACAATATATAATAATTATTTGTATATTACTTACTTAGGGTAATTAACCACTTGTCACCCAGGCCAATTCTGACACTTCTCTCCTACATGTAAAACTCATAATTTTTTTTCTAGAGTATTACTCAGAACCCCCAAACATTATATATATTTTTTAGCAGACACCCTAGGGAATAAAATGGTGGTCATTGCAACTTTTTATGTCACACGGTATTTGCGCAGCAATTTTTTTTGGAATGAGACTGTTTCATGAATAAAAATTTAAATAAAACAATAATGTTAGCCCGATTTTTCTGTATAATGTGAAAGATGATGTTATGCCACGTAAATAGATGCCTAACATGTAATGCTTTAAAATTGTGCACATTGTGGAATGGCGCCAAACTTCAGTACTTAAAAATCTCCATAGGCGATGCTTTAAAAATGTTTACAGGTTACATGTTTAGAGTTACAGAGGAGGTCTAGTGCTAGAATTATTGCTCTCACTCTAACGTTCGCAGTGATACCTCACATGTCTGGTTTGAACGCTGTTTACATATGCTAAAAACAAGTCCTTATGCTGGTTAAATTAGTAAACTATGAGAACTAATGAAGGTGCTATATACAGTGCCTTGAAAAAGTATTCACACTCCTTGAAATTGTCCACATTTTGTCATGTTACAACCAAAAACATAAATGTATTTTATTGGGATTTTGTGTGATAGACTAAAACAAAGTGGCACATAATTGTGAAGTGGAGGGAAAATGATAAATGGTTTTCATTTTTTTTTACAAATAAATATGTGAAAAGTGTGGCATGCATTTGTATTCAGCCCCCTTTACTCTGATACCCCTAACTAAAATCTAGTGGAACCAATTGCCTTCAGAAGTTACCTAATTAGTAAGTAGAGTCCACCTGTGGGTAATTTAATCTCAGTATAAATACAGCTGTTCTGTGAAGCCCTTAGAGGTTTGTTAGAGAACCTTAATGAACAAACTCCATCATGAAGGCAAAGGAACACACCAGACAGGTCATGGATAAAGTTGTGGAGAAGTTTGAAGCAGGGTTAGGTTATAAATATATCCCACGCTTTGAATATCTCACAGAGCACTGTTCAATCCATCATCCAAAAATAGAAAGAATATGGCACAACTGCAAACCAAGACATGGCCGTCCATCTAAACTGACAGGCCGGGCAAGGAGAGCATTATTCAGAGGAGCCAAGAGGCCCATGGTAACTGTGGAGGAACTGCAGAGATCCACAGCTCAGGTGGGAGAATCTGTCCACAGGACAACTATTAGTCCTGCACTCCACAAATCTGGCCTTTATGGAAAAGTGGCAAGAAGCCATTGTTGAAAGAAAGCCAGAAGAAGTCCAGTTTGCAGTCTGTGAGAAGCCATGTGTGGGACAGAGCAAACATGTGGAAGAAGGTGCTTTGGTCAGATGAGACCAAAATTGAACTTTTTATCCTAAAAGCAAAATGCTATGTGTGGTGGAAAACTAACACTGCACATCACCCTGAACACACCATCCCCACCGTGAAACATAGTGGTGGCAGCATCATGTTGTGGGGATGCTTTTCTTCAGCAGGGACAGCTGGTCAGAGTTGATGGGAAGATAGATGAAGACAAATACAGGGCAATCTTAGAATAAAACCTGTTAGAGTCTGCAAAAGATTTGAGACTGGGGCAGAGGTTTACCTGACAACAGGACAATGACCCTAAACATACAGCCAGAGCTAAAATGGAATGGTTTAGATCAAAGCATATTCATGTGTTAGAATGGCCTAGTCAAAGTCCAGACCTAAATACAATTGACAAGTTGCTCTTCAGAGACGCTCTACATCTAAAGTGACAGAGCTTGAGCTATTTTGCAAAGAAGAATGGGCAACATTTTCACTTTCTAGATGTGTAAAGCTGGTAGAGACATCCCCAAAAAGACTTGGCAGCTGTAATTGCAGGCAAAGGTAATTCTAGAAAGTATTGACTCAGGGGGGCTGAATACAAATGCATGCCACACTTTTCACATATTTATTTGTAAAAAAAATTGAAAACCATTTATCGTTTTCCTTCCAGTTCACAATTATGTGCCACTTTGTGTTGGTCTATCACATAGAATCCCAATAAAATACATTTACGTTTTTAGTTGTAACATGACAAAATGTGGAAAATTTAAAGGGGTGTGAATACTTGTTGAAGGCACTGTATAATCTATGTGTAAGTGTATCTGGCTCTGATACTAGCCAGTGCCTCACCAGCCACTGACTTCACCGCACGTCCCTGATCTATATTGTGGCGGTAGGCGAGGCGAAGTGATAGATGGATGGTATCTGTCGCCTCGCATACGATCAAAGGGATTGGACTGAAACGGAGTCCGGCCCGGGTTTTCCCACTGGAGTCCAATCTCAGGTCTGGTTAAATGACCAGAAAGAGAGTACAGTATAACTCTGGCCTGGGACTCAGAAACACTACACTGAGAGAGCTACGCATTAGGAATTGGTTGTTCTAAGGACTATGAAGAAAGGCTTGCATTTGCTATTGTTTGGGGGTGTCTGGGACGAGCCCGGCACCATATAGTGAGGTACCTGTTCTGTATAGTTTATCGCCGGTCGGCAAGGATTTGTTTTCCTATTTTGTTTGTTTATTTGACTTGCAATCTTTACTAATAAAACTGGCAACCCGTCAGACTAAGAAATTTTGCCTGAATGCTGCCTTTTTCCCAGGAAAGGTGATCCCCACAAGCTAATCTCCTACACGTGGTCGACTCAGCGGGCACCTTCATAAAAAAAATGGAGGAGCTGATAAAATCCCTGTTGCAGGCTAGAGCAGCCCAGCAGGAGAAGAACAGACAGTTAACGGAGGCCCTGCTGGAGTTAAAGAAGGGGACCGCACCTCCTGTGCCAGTGGAACAAAAGTTGATACGTGCCAATTAACACCTGCAGAAGATGACACCTGCAGTTGATGTGGAGGCGTACCTCACCATTTTTGAGAGTCGCTGTGCGGGAAAGATGGCAAAAAGGACAATGGTCGGGACTGCTAGCACCTTTTCTGACAGGTGAGCCCCAAAAGGCCTATTTTGATTTGGAACCCGATAAGGCCCTGGACTATGAGTCTCTAGAAAAGGTGATACTTGCACACCTGGGTGCCACCATGGCAGTCCAAGCGCAACGGGTGCATCAGTGGACCTACCGCATGGACCGCTCCCAAATGTTTGACTTGATCCATCTGACGAGGAAGTGGTTACAGCCAGAGACTTTGCCAGATCTTAGAGCGGGTGGTCATGGACTGGTATCTGTGTGCGCTCCCTGCTACTTTGAGGAAGTGGGTCAGCCATGGGGACCCAAAAATGGCAAATCAACTGGTGGACCTTGTGGAGAGATACAGTGCTGCTGAGGACTTGTGGCACCCAGCTGCGCCCCACTCCAATGTATCTAGGGGTGAAAGATCGCCTGACTGTTTCAGGGTTCAAGGGCATGGGGAAGTTTGATAAGACTGCTACGGCTAAAGAGACTATGACTATGGGCTCTAGACCTGGAGACTGGCCAAAGAAGCCAGGAAGGTCTTGGGGACCCTTGAGCGGACTGGGTATAGAGCACATACAGTGCTACTGATGTCATGCATTGGGACATATTGCTGCCAACTGTCCCCTAAATGCTGAACCAATGCAGTGTTATAATGCTTATATGAAAAGACACATATCTCTTTTTGTACAGGTTGCATGTACTTCACGTCAGGGTCACATGGAAAAGCAAATGTGTGTGATTTCTGTTGAAGGGAAGCCTGTCACTGCACTGCTTGATTCTGGTAGTGTTGTGATTTTAGTCAACAGCAATTGTGTAAATCCTGCAAAATTACACCCTAGCACAATCGGGGTCATTTGCATCCATGGGGACATTTGGGACTACCAGAAATTGACACCCCTTTGGGCAGTGTGACACATTCAGTGGGGGTGGTACCTTCCCTGATTCATGGGATCCTAGTGGGGAGAGATTTTCCCCATTTTTGGAGGTTATGAGAAGGCACAGGGAGTCTGGAGGATAGAGCTCCCCCTGCTGGAGATACACGGGAACTCTCACCAGACCCTTTTTTCCGATTGGAAGGGGAGACTGTTGGCAGGACTGAGGAAGGAGGAGACCCTCTTCCTTATCCTGTAATTGCTGGGGAGCCGGAGGACCTGGAAGATAGCTCTCAGCTTGTGGTTACTGAACAAGAGGACAGTGTGATTGGACAGAATGTGACACCTGACTTAGAGGTCAGGAGGGAGGATTTTTGTACAGAGCAATTACGAGATGTCACCCTGATTAGAGCCAGAAAGAATATTAAGATAATGGATGATGGAACCTGTGGATCCTAATTGGGGGGTGTCTTTCCCCTACATGGTTCTTAAAAACAATTTGCTGTATCAGGTGGTAAAACACGGTGAGGACGAGGTAGAACAGCTGGTGGTTCCCAAACCCTACCGCTGGATGGTGCTAGACTTGGCCCATGGCCATATAATGGGGGACATCTGGGTATGGAAAAGACCAGGGAGAGAACTGCGAGTCATGCCCTGAGTGTCAAATGTCTGCATCGTCACCCCATTTTCACAGTCCACTTGTTCCTCTACCCATAATTGCAATGCCCTTTGAGAGAATGGGCATGGATCTGGTGGGGCCAGTAGTAAAGTCTGCCCGGGTCCACCAGTACATTCTGGTAATACTGGACTATGCGACACGCTATCCTGAAGCCATACCCTTGCGGAATACCTCCGCTAAGACTATCGCCAAGGAATTGGTCCAGGTATTTAGTTGCGTGGGGATCCCAAAAAGGTCTTACCGGACCAGGGCACCCCGTTCATGTCCAGGGTGAGTGTACAGCTTGTATAACAGTGTAAATTTGCTATCCCCTCAAAGTAACTCAGCACGCAGCCATTAATGTCTAAACCGCTGGCAACAAAAGTGAGTACACCCCTAAGTGAAAATGTCCAAATTGGGCACAATTAGCCATTTTTCCTTCCTGTTTCATGTGACTTGTTAGTGTTACAAAGCCTCAGGTGTGAATGGGGAGCAGGTGTGTTGAATTTGGTGTTATTACTCTCACTCTCTCATACTGGTCACTGGAAGTTTAACATAGCACCTCATGGCAAAGAACTCTCTGAGGATCTGAAAAAAAGAATTGTTGCTCTACATAAAGATGGCCTAGACTATAAGAAGATTACCAAGACCCTGAAACTGAGCTGCAGCACGGTGGCCAAGACCATACAGTGGTTTAAAAGGACAGGTTCCACTCAGAACAGGCCTCATCATGGTCAACCAAAGAAGTTGAGTGCACGTGCTCAGCATCATATCCAGAGGTTGTCTTTGGGAAATAGACGTATGAGTGCTGCCAGCATTGCTGCAGAGGTTGAATGGGTGGGGGTTCAGCCTGTCATAGCTCAGAGCATACACCGCACACTGCATCAGATTGGTCTGCATGGCTGTCGCCCCAGAAGGAAGCCTCTACTAAAGATGATGCACAAGAAAGCCCGCAAACAGTTTGCTGAAGACAATCAGACTATGGACATGTATTACTGGAAACCATGCCCTGTGGTCCGGTGAGACCAAGATAAACTTATTTGGTTCAGTTGGTGTCAAGCATGTGTGGCGGAAACCAGGTGAGGAGTACAAAGACAAGTTAGTCTTGCCTACAGTCAAGCATGGTGGTGGGAGTGTCATGGTCTGGGGCTGCATGAGTGCTGCTGGCACTGGGAAGCTACAGTTCATTGAGGGAACCATGAATGCCAACATGTACTGTGACATACTAAAGCAGAGCATGATCCCCTCCCTTCGGAGACTGGACCGCAGGGCAGTATTCCATCATGATAACGAACACAAACACACTTCTAAGATGACCACTGCCTTGCTAAAGATGCTGAGGGTAAAGGTGATGGACCAGCCAAGCATGTCTCCAGACCTAAACCCTATTGAGCATCTGTGGGGAATCCTCAAATGAAAGGTGGAGGAGTCTCCGACATCCACCAGCTCTGTGATGTCGTCATGGAGGAGTGGAAGAGGACTCCAGTGGTAACCTGTGAAGCTCTGGTGAACTCTATGCCCAAGAGGGTTAAGGCAGTGCTGGAAAATAATGGTGGCCACACAAAATATTGACACTTTAGGCCCAATTTGAACATTTTCACTTAGGGGTGTACTTTTGTTGCCGGCGGTTTAGACATTAATGGCTGTGTGTTGAGTTATTTTGAGGGGATAGCAAATTTACACTGTTATACAAGCTGTACACTCACTACTTTACATTGTAGCAAAGTGTAATTTCTTTATTGTTGTCACATGAAAAGATATATTAAAATATTTATAAAAATGTGAGGGGTGTATTCACTTTTGTGAGATACTGTATATATATACATACACACACATACAGTGTATACATAGTGAAACTGTACTGCGGGTGGGGGGGGTATCTCTTTTTTTTACACTCTTAATGACTGTAGTAAATAAAGAGATAAAAAACAAATGCGCAAACCAAAATAGAAAGTGACAATGCTAGAGGAGTAGCAGCCAACATTAAAAAGTGCCCCACATTAAGCGAAACATATAAAAAGTAAATGTGGCGCTAACTCAGAATAATTGAGCAATAATAGGGTTTTCGAGCAAGTCACGTGATCAGTGACGCAACGCGTCATGAGGAGTCGGGTGACGTCATTTCCGGGCACGGACGAGACTGTAAATTCTTGAATTGTATCGATGCTGAATGTTCTGATTATACTTGTAAGTTGCTACTTTTAATAAATTACTTATACGGAATTGCTGCATTATGGAGAGCTCCTTTACCTTATATGACCCTTGAATGGAGGAGAGTGAGGAGGAGGTACATAGCAAAGTGGGAGAGTAATATATACCTAATATCCCTGATTGCTGCCTTTGCACTGTATACCTGGTTTGGTGCTCCGAGGAGTGGAGATTGCCATTAAGGATATATTTACCAGAAGTGCTGCTAGACCCGCTGGGGTCTTTGCCCAAGGTGAGAGGCTGGGGCACATTCCTGGTGGATTGTGGATGGTGGAAGCAAGTGTGACCACATTATATAAGAATTGTTGTTTTCTCCTGCACCTGATTGCTTCACTTATACTATCAATATTGCAATATTTTTTGCATATGCACTTTTTTTGCACTCTGTTTCAGAAAAAAATTGTATTGATTTTTTGGCATGCACTTTTTTGCACTTTTAATTATTTGGATTTATATTTTCACTGAATGGACTACAGCTATGGATTTGAATCAACAATTTACTTAATCTATCTTCTTATATGTCTTAAGGATAGTTTATTGATCAGTTTTTCACTATTGTACATTTATTATTACTCAATTATTCTGAGTTAGCACCACATTTACTTTTTATATAACGACTGTAGTGAGCACTCAGTTTCCTCTCACAGCCGATTGATGTGAGAAGAAACAACTTAAAGGCTGCACCATCCAACCTTTGTTTACAAGTGTGATTGTTGTGATTGGTCACAGCAATTACATGGTGCAGGGCCAATTTAATAAATTCTGCATTTCAAAAGAAGTGACTGCTTATTTATTCTGTCCCTATAACAATTTATTCTGAATATCTCATTGAAAAAAGAATTTGGAAATTCTTAAGATTGTCACAATACAAGATCCGATTTTTAATTATAGGCAGCTGCTATGAAAATAATACTGTAAACTTGTATTGAGAACCCCCAAACATTGGACACTATAATTATGCTTTTACAATCCTATTGTGTATTTAAAATGATTGATAATAGATTTAGTAACTTGAGAGAAATACATGGTGTAGCAGTTGTAGATAATATGAGTGGATACATAAGTTAGATATTTTGTATAGATAGATTCTATTTTATTTCTATTGTAAATTGTTGTTTATTGTGTCTTCATTGATCAGTTGTTCAATGTATCAATTGTTCAATGTACAGAGCACATCTTTTTTGTTGAATGTTGTTGTAATAAAATAATAATAAAGAAAATCTATAAACTAAGCTTTTTTGATCAGGGAAATTTTGGTATTATTTGACACATGCTTAATGTTTACATTTATGCAGTTTTGCTGTGTTTTATATCTGTCAGCCCTTTTACTTGTATTTCCTTTTATTGTGCCATGTTATTCTTGTGATACCTCTCTTGACCAAAGGGACCTTCTAGGTCCTATACCTCTAGATCAGGGGTAGGCAACCATAAAGAGGTGGAGATCTACCTGAACAACATGGGAGAAGTCAAAGATCACTGGGCACAGTCAGGGCCATCTTAATAGCATCATGGGCCCCTGGGCAAAGTAATACTCTGGGGCCCTTACCAGCCTGTCCCAATTTATGCAAATACTCTCAAGAATTAAAGTATGAATAGTTAATATAAATAAACATATATTTATTAGTACTTTCAATTAAAACTGATTTTAAACAATAAGAGAACATGCCATAAATCAAAGACTAATATCACAACAAGGGCACAATACTGGGGGGGAGCAAAAGGACACAGTATGGGGGGGTCAGGAGAGCACAATACTGGGTTTAGGAGGGCACAGTACAGGTTCCAGGATGCTGTCCTGGACACAGCCTTCCTTGGGCAGCTTAGTAAAAAGAGTGACTGTACCGGAAAATCTGGGACAGTTGGCAAGTATGATGTTATGCAAGATTATCATGGGGCCCCCATGCACCTGGGGCCCCTGGGCTGTGCCCAGGGGTGCCCATTCATTAAGATGGCCCTGGGCACAGTGTCGCCTCATCACACCTGATTTAAACATCAAAGTGCCGTACTAGTGTGTCACAATCGCGTGCATAGCACGGCAATCATGGATTTAAATCAGGTGTTGAGGAGGCAACATATTGCCTCCTCACCACCTGTAAACACACACTCCAATCGCTTTTCAGAGGAGCAGCAGCGCCTGCTGCACTTGCGAATGAGTCCTTAGGACTTGTTCACACCTAAAGTTGGGGGGTGGTAAAACAGCAGGATATAATAGAAGTCTATGGCTAAGTGAAGCAAACCCGCAGGAAAGTTGCTGGTACACTGTACCGCACTGTGGGTAAACCGCAGCACATCAGAGTAAAAGCAGCCCTATACTATTCTGCCCAGTGTATTGCTTCACATTGACCTGAAGATCTCTTCTTTCCTGCTGCTGGCACCACTCTGGAGACCACTAGCTGGGATTAGAGGTGGAGTTCAGTTGGTATCATTCCGCATGGGACCGGGGCCAGAACTACAGAGGAAGCATCGGTTTATGCGGCTTTTGCTCCCTATTACAGCTCCAAATTTACAAGTAGTCCCTCTGCAATACACTCTGTTAGATGTTCTACAACAGTGGGTCTACCAGTCACCCGTCTACGATCTACAGATGACTGACCCCCACTCTAGATCCTCATCCCAGTTCCCCCCTTCTTCTTTTTCCCTCCCCTCTCTTTCTTTCCTTTTCCCTACTTTTATTGTTCTTCCCGTTTTCTTCCCTTGAATATTTTTTTCTTTGTGCAATCCTTGTTTACTTCATAACTTGCCAGGCTATACTTGGGCTATCCGCCACTGCGGGTTAATCAACGACCCTTTAGATGTTTCCAGTTACGTATGCCTATGCCATATTGTTCTTATGATTACTTGTTATTATTCGGCTTTGATGTTTCCACTCAACCTGGTTTCTCCAATGTGACACAACGCTCAGTTTGGAATGTTTCTTCTGATTTCTACGTCATGCTTTGGGTGATAGCCATTGTAATGTCCTGTTCTTTTCTTTGAAAACTGAAATAATAAAAACATTTTTAACTCTAATGTTTACATTTATTTGATTGCCTAAGAAGTGGCAAGTGGCAAGTGGTTTAGCTGGTATAGCTGCCAATCATATATTGACTGTACTTTTACAGACTTGGATAGCGTATTCTTTGTTCAGCTGGCTTTGAATCTTGGATGCGGATGCTGTTCTGTCTTGTTCTTGATATACAGGTCTTTAGATGCCATGGGTGGCTACTTTAGATCTGCCTGATTTCACTCTGGATTAAACAGCTCCCTTAGAAACTTGAAGTTTACTTGCAGCTTGTCTGTATTTTTACACAATGCACCATCACCCAGCTCAATGCAGCTTTATGGTGTAAACAGCACACATAGGAAGCAATTATTTTCTATGTGCCCTTGCCTTGAGTCTGTGTTGAGCTATGTAGATCAGTGCAGCTCAACAAAAAGAAAGTTTGAAAAAGCCCTTACTTGCCACAATAAAGTTCAGAGGATCATATTAATGAATGAATGAATTAATTAATTTTACAGTATTAGTTGTTGAAATGACACAATTGTTTATAAAAAGTACATACCAAGTACTGCCATTTGAATTAGTATAATAAGCATAAATTTGTAAAAATATAAATATATACATACATTTTTATTTTCATACAAAAAATCTTAAAGGGCACCTTTACTCCAAGGGAAATGTAGGCTGTCGTTGCTAATCTCCTTCTGAAAATGCTAGTTGCCAGGAGGTCACCCTAACAATGTGATAGGAGGGAGATGTAGGGCTTGCAGGTGTCTCTGGAGGTGCTGCGGAGCCAGGCGTAGGGTCGGAGGGGGGGGGGGAAGTGTTGCGTGCGTCCAAATTGGGGGTATGGAGGCCTAACGAACGCGCGCCTGGAACAGCCTTCCTCACCCTTCCTCCAGCCTCCCACTGGTTCGCCACTCCTGGTTTATCCTCTCGCCCACCTGCCTGGAGCCTCAGAACCCACCGGAGTGACCAGACACATGTGAAGGCGGGACCCCCAGCACATGGACCACCCAGACTGGGACACCTGGACTCTATACATGCCTGAAATACACTTCTCTCTTGTAAATGCAATTTTAATAAATTGGTTGTTTTTAACCCTCTACTGCACTTAGAAAGGAGCTGCTTGTCTTTTCTGCACCTTAACAATGTGGTTGATTTACAGTTGTGCTCATAAGTTTCCATACCCTGGCAAAATTTGATTTCTTGGCCATTTTTCAGATAGTATGAATGATAACACAAAAACATTTCACTCATGGTTAGTGTTTGGCTGAAGCCATTTATTATCAATCAACTGTGTTTACTCGTTTTAAATCATAATGACAACAGAAACTAACCAAAATGACCCTGATCAAAAGTTTACATACCCTGGTGATTTTGGCCTGATAACATGCACACAAGTTGACACAAAGGGGTTTGAATTGCTATTAAAGGTAACCATCCTCACCTGTGATCTGTTTGCTTGTAATTTGTGTGTGTGTAGAAAAGGTCAATGAGTTTCTGGACTCCTGACAGACCCTTGCATCTTTCATCCGGTGCTGCACTGACGTTTCTGTATTCTGAGTCATGGGGAGAGCAATAGAATTGTCAAAGGATCTGCAGGAAAAGGTAGTTGAACTGTATAAAACAGGAGAGGGATATAAACATATATCCAAGGAATTGAGGATGCCAATCAGCAGTGTTCAAACTCTAATCAAGAAGTGAAAAATGAGGGTGACCAAACCACGGTCAGGTAGACCAACTAAAATTTCAGCAACAACTGCCACGAAAATTGGTTGGGATGCAAAGAAAAACCCACAAATAACTTCAGGACTCTTTGAAAACATGTGGTGTGGCCTTTTAAAGATGCACGATAAGGAAGCACTTGAAGAAAGATGGGCTGCATGGTCGATTCGCCAGAAGAAAGCCATTACTGGGCAAATGCTGAAAAGTTTCTTGCTTAAAATACGCCAAACAGCACAGATCAAGCCTCAAACCTTCTGGCACAAAGTCATTTGGAGTGATGAGACCAAAATTGAGCTTTTTGGCCACAACCATAAAGTCTACATTTGGAGAGGATTCAACAAGGCCTGTGAAACATGGAGGTGGATCGCTAATGTTTTGGGGATGTGTGAGCTACAAAGGCACAGGAAATTTGGTCAAAATTGATGGCAAGATGAATGCAGTATGCAGGGGAGGGCTGGCAGCCGTAGGCCTGGGGGGCAAGTCCAGTCAAGTGGCCCATTGAACCACCGAATCAGCTCACCATCCATGCCCACCCAATGGGCCTAGCGGGATCCATGGTAGGGCCGGCCCTGGGTGCCCCCCCCCTTTGCCTGCAGTTAGTTGGTGGCTGCGCCCCTGGGCCCCATTTCCTTCCTCCACAAGAAAAAAAAGTGTGAGCGGGCAGCAGCCATCGGCCATTTTAAATGTAAGTTAGGGTGGCCTGGGGGGCAATTGCCACCCTACCCCCTGGGCCAGCCCTCCCCTGGCAGTATGTTATCAAAAAATACTGGAGGAACATTTGCATTCATCAGCCAGGAAGCTGTGCATGGGAAGTACTTGGAGATTCCAACATTACAATGATCCAAAACACAAGACCAAGTCGACCTGTCATTGGCTACAGCAGAATAAAGTGAAGGTTCTGGAGTGGTCATCTCAGTCTCCTGACCTCAATATCATTGAACCACCTTGGGGAGATCTCAAACCTGCAGTTCATGCAAGACTTTTTGCCAAGAGGAATGGGCAGCTTTACCATCTGAGAAGATAAAGAACCTCATCCACAAATATCACAAAAGACTTCAAGCTGTCATTGATGTTAAAGGGGGCAATACACGGTATTAAGAACTGGGGTATGTAAACTTTTGATTAGGGTCATTTGGGTAGTTTCTGTTGTCATTATGATTTAAAAAGAGTTAACACAGTTGATTGGTAATAAATGGCTTACCACTAACCACTAACACTAACCATGTGTGAAAGAAAAGTTTTTGTGTTATCATTCATATTCTCTGAATAATGGCCAAGAAATCATAAATTCTGCCAGGGTATGTAAACTTATGAGCACAACTGTAGATAGGAAAATGTTCTGTTAACTTTGCAAGGAAGTGTTCACAAAGCTTTGCAAATAATACCCAATCCCATGCAAGTAAAAGAAAAAACTGTATTTTTGCTTGCACGTGATTGATGAAGGAAGCCAGCAGAGCTTCACCTCATTCACTAAGCTGAGGGAAAATTCCCTTGAACAAATAGAACAGGCTTATTGTGCTTTAGTAAAACAACCCCAGTGACTTTACTGCTTTCGGAATCTTTGACCCACAACAAGCATGTGACTCAGGACTTCAGTCTGACCTTACTTCCAGCATTCTTGTCTATAGTCTGGGCTACAGAAAGAACTGGACGTAGGAATACCCAAACAATAAGAATTTTCAGACAGAGATAAAAAATCTCATATGCACATCTACATTTTCTTATGATGAGTTGCCTTTTAAAGTATGAAAGCTATTGATTTCTGTAATCTAGTCATAATCGGCTGACTGAGGAGGAAGAAACAAGAATGGCTTTGCCAGATCTGTTCATATACTGTCCTATCTAGCGGGACCACAAAATATTATTATAATACAGGATTTATATAGCGCCAACAGTTTGCACAGCACTTTACAACATTGGGGCAGACAGTACAATTACAATACAAATCAATACAGGAGAGATCAGAGGGCCCTGCGCATTAGAGCTTACAATCTAGAAGGGAGGGTCGAATGGAACAAAATGTAATAACTGTGGGGGGTGATCAAAATATTTAATAGCATGGGTTCTTCCTGATGTTCCCCCTAACTCTGAGGCCCACTTGGGAAATTTCTTAAAGATAAGACAACCACCGATGTTTCCAGAAGCCCCTAAATAATTCCACCGTAAACAATACCTACCTGTTGTGAATCTTGCCATATCAGTGTGGACTGAAGTCAAACACTTGGTCTCCTTTTAGGATCTTCCAGATAGCCTGTCCTTATAAGATAACCCTAATCCCATGGCACTGTTTGTCAGGAGGGGACTATGTACTCATTTACATAATTACAAGGTAAACACGAATTACCCCATTATTTCTTCTATAGATGTTTCACAATTCCACCATGGTTTGGAAACACAATTTAGAGACCACAACAAGACCATCTTTAACTACCCACTAATAGGATTCTTAATTCACCACGTCCCAAAGGGTTCACTCCCCATTTAGCACAAATACGTTAGACAAAACCCCACCTTCCTTTAATGCTAAATGGAAAACTCTCATCCCAACTATGTCAACAAAATATTGCAATATAGATTGCACACTAAGGCTAGGTTTACACTTGCAACTGGGGAGTGGAAAAACACACCATTGATCTGCATTTTTACCTCATTCCCAACCGCTCCCACTTATGCTGATGGGGGTGTACACGTGCCACAGCTGCAAACTCCACTTTGCAGCACAGTAAAAGTTTTCCCCCCAAATGAATGGAGCCACACCACAGCCGCATGCAACACATAACACCTCCTCACCATTTGTCAGATGTCCCCTGAGAAGTAATTAGCTGCAGATTACACTTTAGAGGGCATGGCCAGTGTAAACAAGTCCATATGCTACAGTCCTAGGACCGACAAAGTACTGATTAATTACTATGACACAAGAAACAATTTGAGGGAAACAAATAAACCTTAGGACTAAGTATCATTTTTAAAATCATGAAATGCTTCCATTACAAATACTTATGGACACAGATCATAAATATAGATGTAGTGCTACTTCAGAAGGAGCCGCTGGTTAAGATGGGTCTTCTAACACACCTGGCTGAGTGTTATCCCACTAAACTTTTATTTATAAAAGTAAGCATGAATCTACTGTACAGAGGATACTGTACCAAGGATGGGTCCTGGATGGTTGCTAACTTTCACCAATATTTGGGTTATGGTCCCTTTAAGCTAAATGTTTTGGGTACTCAGGGGTCTCACATGGGAGGGGTGAAGAATTCCAGTTTAGTCAAGTAAAGAAGAGGACTGACTCAAAGTCCTCTCGGCATTAGTGGTGGCTTATTTGGGACCCAGAATTTTGGAGGTCCGGAGTGACTCCCATTTGGGTGGGAAAAGGACCTCCACTCCTGACTATGGGGACTCCAGTCCTTACAGGATTAAGCAGCCTCCAGGAAGCAGCACATAAGGCAGAAAGCTCCCAGTGCTAGTGGGTGGAGTGGGAGTTGAGAGGAGACCTGGCTGTGTGCTGCACGTTTGATAAAAACTGACAAACAGCTGAAGCTGAATGCTGCTAGGGGTAAAGCCCTTATATAAATTTTATATATTTGATATTTTGGTTTGTGCTAAAGACACTTGCATTGTGTATTCTGAAGTTTTGATATGCAGCTATATTCTGTTTACTTTAAAGAAAAATAAAGACTTTTATATTTGAAACCAACAGCTGTTGCACGTGATCACGAGGCGCTATACCCTTGTACTTTAAACTACTTACAGACATTGAAACAAACAAAGCTCATCAAAGTGGTAAAGTTGGTCTGATGCTCCTGAGGCATGGGAGGACATCACTTGGCTCCAACTGGCTTGCGCATTTCGAGGCTCATACCCTCCTCCTTTGAGCCAAAGGTTTTTACCTTTGAAACGCGTAAACCAGTTGGATCCAGGTGATGTCCCCCCAAGCCTCAGGAGCATGCGGAGCGCAAAGAACAACATTACCACTTTAATGAGCTTTGTCTTTTTCAATGTCTGTAATTAGATACATGATTACTTTTGTAAATAAATCTTTATTGGGATAACCTGTTAGGCTGGTGTGCCTGTTATTGGGATAACCCACTGTTTTTACTAGTATATTGTTGCACCTCAACCCAGTCCACAGAGGGTAGTATGGTGTGGTGCTTGATACCTACAGCCAAGAAACGGATGTGTGGGAAGATTTTATTTTAGACCAACACACTCATGCAGAGGAGGTGTACCGTGTCAGAGGTCCTCCACCAGCCACACTAAATGCTCACCTTACAGAATGGGCTCTTATTACAGGAGCCAAGATCCGCATAATATAAAAGATCCCGAGATGGGGAGATGATGTATCCTTTCTTCCTCTCAGATTCCCTCATATGCAAAAACCATGCTCATAGGTGAAGCAGTTCCTGACAGGCTTTGTGAATCTCAGCTCCCCGGCACATGCAACAAGAATTACCACATCTAGTGCTCACTGCTTACTGGCATGAATTTATTAGGTAAAAGGGTACAAATGTGGTACTCACATATATTCGATAAAATCAAACGTCAAGGATCACATAAAAGAAATGGTGGGTGCTCGATCCAAGGCATCCACACCTATGGAGACAGCGGCGACTGCGGAGTGACGTCATCCGCAGTCGCCGCTGTCTCCATAGGTGTGGATGCCTTGGATCGAGCACCCACCATTTCTTTTATGTGATCCTTGACGTTTGATTTTATCGAATATATGTGAGTACCACATTTGTACCCTTTTACCTAATAAATTCATGCCAGTAAGCAGTGAGCACTAGATGTGGTAATTCTTGTTGCATGTGCCGGGGAGCTGAGATTCACAAAGCCTGTCAGGAACTGCTTCACCTATGAGCATGGTTTTTGCATATGAGGGAATCTGAGAGGAAGAAAGGATACATCATCTCCCCATCTCGGGATCTTTTATATTATGCGGATCTTGGCTCCTGTAATAAGAGCCCATTCTGTAAGGTGAGCATTTAGTGTGGCTGGTGGAGGACCTCTGACACTATACCACCCTTTCTAGCTTGGAACATAGAAGCACATTTGGGTGTACCACACACTGGAGAAAGACTGTTCTGAAGCGCTGCACTGTTTTATATTTTGACTTTGATTGAAGGATTTAGATAAATTACCTTAGTGTTCAGCAGCTGTTTTTACTTATTATTAATTATTACTGCGCTGTTTGAATCCGTTTATTAGAGGAGGTGTACCGTTTTGTTTACCCTAGGCTGAGTACCCATACACAAAGTATCATAGAAAACATTTCTGATGGTAACAACTGTACCCAACTATAATGCTAAATTTAAAGAATGCAAGCACCAAGCTAAATAGTGACAACAAACCTAATATGCCGTCATAATATAAAGTTGGCATAGGTAGGAAGAAATAAAAGGTGAAATTAATAATAATAATAATAATACCCTTGTATACAGAATATTTAGCAATAAGGTCAAGGTATAAGGTGACATTTGCCACCTAGAACAGCATAAACAGTAACAATGCCACCTAAAGTATAATAGAGAGCAGTAAAAAATATGTACTATAAACCATTGGCACTATACTCTCAGAGTGCACTAATGTACAACATTCCAGGTAGCTCAGCAAGAAGAGACACTGCCCAGCACAGCAGAGGCTCCGTGTTCTAATTTAGGCCCTGACAGTAGGGTAGAAGGATCAGATCCCCTCTCCAGCCAGGCTTTATGGGGGGAGGAAGCAAACAGACAAAGGTCATTATCCCTCTGGATCATAGGTGAAAAAGCCTTAAACTTTCCAAGCCAGTACAGTAAAAATCCTCCTGGTGTCCCATGGAAACTGTAGTTTTGTCGCCATCCTACTAAGTGTAGCAGGGGAGAGTGGGAACGAGGAAAGCTGGGCGGGCTTACACACTAACCCACCGCTGAACGTCAGAGCTGCTCCAGATCCCAGTGTAACAGTTTAGGTGGGGGCAGTCCACAGCACAGCCATCTCTGCTACCGAGTCCTCGCAGCAGTGGGGAGGGGGGGGCAGAAGAATTGGCAGCTACATGGCACAGCCAGCAGCTGGCTACAAAGAGCTAGCACATTCTCTAAACCTACTGTGACAGGAAGCCAGGAAAAATGATCGGTTGTGTCCAGGATGGGAAATATATTTGTCCCTGGTTCATGCTGTATACTAATTGCTTTCCTTTTTGTGCAGTGTAACGAGCCTGTTTGGGCTCAATGAGGGGTTCATGAGCTCAGGTGTAACAGGTTGAGCACTCTGGGCCATGGGCGTCCACAGAACTTTTTTCAGGGGGGGCATCATTTTAAGTTCACCCATGCTCCGCCCCTTTGGACAATGTCATGAATGAGAGGGGCTTAGCCACGACTCGCAATTATTTATTTTTAAGGGGAAAATGGCAGACTTTATTCCAGGCATGTGCTATGTACAGGGTGCAGATTCCAGGTGTGTGCTATGTACAGGGTGCAGATTCCAGGCCTGTGCAATGTACAGGGTGCAGATTCCAGGCGTGTGCTATGTACAGGGTGCAGATTCCAGGCGTGTGCTATGTACAGGGTGCAGATTCCAGGCGTGTGCTATGCCAGTATGCATACCCAATCCCCCCCACAGAGCTCTCTTCCCCCCACAGAAGAGAGTTGTTTATAACTCACAGTGGCAGGTCAGGCTCCTGTTTTTACATGCTGCAGGCTTGAGTGGCTGTGGATAACCCACCTTGCCCCCTCCTCTGTCTGTATATGCAGAGCTTGGAGAGCAGGAAGGGTTTTGTGTGTGCTGACTCCCGATGCTAGACTGCCGGCTGCCATCCACAGTGTAATCTACCTTCCTGTGCCGGGTGCTGGTACATGGAGAGTGTTCCAGCGCCCAGCACCTGCTCACACTCTGTGCGCTGCACTCGGGTGATTAGGGTGTGCGTGCCTGGGCACAACCGTGCACACACCTATGGCGGACACCTTGCGATCCCTGATTCCAGGGGGGGCACTTGCCCCCCCTTGCCCCTACCTGCGGATGCCCATGCTCTGGGCTCCTATGAAACTTTCAGGCTGCTTGGGGAAGATGCTCCATGCTGGAACTAGATTCATGTGTAGGACTGGGGAGCAGCATCTTCTCTGAGTAGTGAGGTTAAGTCTGTGTGATTAGTCAGGTGTTTGGGCAGTGGTAGGCTGTTCCACACCGGGTAGACAGGTTCCTGTGTTTTGTAGTTAGACGCCCAAGGTGGCAAGGGTTTATTTTCTGTTTTGTTTTATTTTGTTGTTTTTGATACCTGCACCTTGTAACCAAAACCACAGACTTTGTAAAAAAAAAAAACAACAGTTTTGTTTCACATAGATCCTGCTGACTGGCTGTACCTATTTCACTGTGCTTGACTCATCCAGGGGGTCCTTCGCACCCCGCTACTGAGCTAATTCCTCACACTACATTAAAGCAGAACTAGACATTATTATTATACAGGATTTCTATAGCACCGACAGTTTGTGCAGCGCTTTACAATATTAGGGCAGACAGTAGAATTACAATACAATTCAATACAGGAGGAATCAGAGGGCCCTGCTTGTTAGAGCTTACAATCTTCAATTTAACAGTTTTTCCAAAGCCGTTAAATTGAACACAAGCCATGAATGATAACTGTCACATTTGTTTGTACTCTCTGAACTGTCAAGCCATCAAATGGCTGGCATCATAACTGATCACATGTGCAGCAACAACGCAAATGCAGATTAAACAGAGGCTAAGATGGCAGCTGCCTTGGCTGTATAGAGTTTAGTTTCACTTTAATAAGAACTTCAGTAAAATAGTTGGTGACTACGTAGCAGGCCTGTACTGGCCATCGGGACTACCGGGAGTTTCCCGGTGGGCCGATGGCTCAGTGGGCCGGCCTCGTCCTCACAGGGTCCCCGCGATCTACCCGTCAATCACCGCCAGTCAGCTGACGCCTGACGGGTAGATCGCGGATTCAACTGCAGAGAAGCGCAGGGAGCGGCTGTGTATGAAGTTCTCATTGATGTCACGCTGCTCCCTGGCGGCCCCGCCCCCTCCTCTCTCCTCGTCCATTCTAATTGGCTTGTAACATCACCTGGGATGGATGAGGCGAGAGGAGGGGGCGGGGCCGCCAGGGAGCAGCGT
>BLSH010088125.1:633240-653075 GCA_018402905.1 Glandirana rugosa
ACACTGTAACGCTACCTGTCTAGTCTATGAAAACTGTGAATAAACCCTGGTCATAGTAAATATGTCACTAGTCACGATATTTTTACGTGACTAATGACATATTTACTGTGACTGTCCCTTCCCTAATTGTGATCACCACTAGTTTCCCAATTCACAAGGGAACCCTCCACGAAAGATTGACACCCCCCTCACATGATTGACCATCTTGTCTCTCTAACGAGAAGGACTAGTGATCCTTGTCTACTAGTGAGACTTGAAGGGACTGTCTTACCCCTAGGCGGAACAAATGTATCACACCGTCACCCTGGGACGCGATGGACCTTCTATCGACCAAATACGGTCTCCGAACGATTTTTGAAATGTCCGGGTCCGGGTCCGTGCCACGGACACCCTAAAGTTCGGTACGGACCCGAACGTTACAGTCCGGGTTCGCTCAACACTAGTCACAACAAAATAGCCCAGCACTCAGCTGTGCAATCAGCGTGCCTGTGTCTCCAAAATCTGGCATAAACCAGCTATCTTCCAGGTAGCGCAGGGTCCCACTGCCACACTATGTAAACAAGGCGGATCCCCATTCTGTCAGGGAAGTTCAGAGTGATCATCTGTTCCTAGTGATCAGGAAGAGCAATCTCTCTGTTCTACCAGTTAGTACACTCCCCCCACAGTTAGAAAGCACCTCCCAAGGGAACACTTAACCCTTTGATCACCACTAGTGTTAATCCCTTCCCTGTCAGTGTCATTTATACAGTAATCAGTGCATTTTTATAGCACTGATCACTGTATAAATGATACTGGTCCCAAATAAGTGTCAAAAGTATCTGATCTGTCCATCGCAATGTCACAGTCCCGCTAAAAATCGCTGATCACTGCTATTACTAGTAAAAAAAAATAATAATAAAAATGCCATAAATCTATTTGCTATTTTGTGGAGTATAACTTTTGCGCAAACCAATCAATATACACTTATTGCATTTTTTTTTAACCAAAAATATGTAGAAGAATACATACTGACTTAAACTGAGGAAGAAATTATTATTTATTTATTTATTTTGGGATATTTATTATAGCAAAAAGTAAACAATATTGTTTTTTTTTTCAAAATTGATGCTCTTTCTTTGTTTATAGCACAAAAATAAAATAAAAACTGCAGAGATTATCAAATACCACCAAAAGAATGCTCTATTTGTGGGGAAAAAAGGACATGAATTTTGTTTGGGTACAACATCGCACGACCGCGCAGTTGTCAGTTAAAGTGATGCAGTGCCGTATCACAAAAAATGTCCTGGTCAGGAATGGGGTAAATCCTTCCGGTGGGAAGTGGTTAAAGGAAACCTCTACCAATAAGCCCAATCCGGGTGAAATGTGTCAAAGGGACATGACCAATGAGCAGGGACTGTGGATGAAGCCGGTATTATCGGTGTTTGCTAAAGAAAACAAGAAAAGGACAATGTGGACCTTGATGGTGCTGAAGGACGAACAGGCTAAACATTTTTTATATAAATGTACAAATTTGATTTTTCATAAGTTAAAAATGCATATATTCAGAGTTAAAACAACAGTAGAAATCGAGTTCTGTTTTGGACACGGGCAGCGGGTATAGCGTCCCCAGCACCTCCCAGAGCCTGAACCTTGGACTCCTTAAACCTCCTCACCGCTCCCAGGCCCGGAAGACAGGCTAACCGGGGGCTTAGAGAACAAGGACAGGCAGGAAATGCAAGCAGCCAGGGATCGCTCCATGTCACATCATAGATCCGATGGAAGGAACAGAGCATCTCCTGTCCTCACCCAGAATGAAAACAGGTCTTGCCAGCTGCTTGCCATCATGGACATTCTACTGAAATGCAGGGTACTGTACTGAGCATTACACACACCATTAGACATAGGGGCACTAGAGGGACTGCAGACAGGGCTAGGGCTCTCTCTCTCTGACCCCCCTCTCTCTCTCACCCCTCTCTGTTACCCCCCTCTGTCTCTCTGTCAACCCCGTTTCTCTCTGTCAGACCACTCCCCCACATTTATGCAGTCTCTTACAGTCTCTTGTGCCATGTCCGCAATCTTACAGTCTCTTGTGCCATGTCCACAGTCTCTGACCATCTCCTGTACCATGTCCACAGTCTCTGACCGTCTCCTGTACCATGTCCACAGTCTCTGACCATCTCCTGTACCATGTCTGGAGTCTCTCACCATCTCCATTACTACGTCTGCAGTCTCTGACCCTCTCCTGTACTACGTCTGCAGTCTCTGACTGTGATAATGTGATAATGGCATTGTCGAAAAGGGGCAGAGTATGGGTGACCTTAAAATGATGCCCCCCCTGAAAAAAGTTCTGCGGATGCCCATGACTGTTTTAACTATGAATATATATGTATTTAACAATCTAATATGGTGGGGCAAGTGGTATTAAAGGTAATAACTGTGAGGGATGAGCTAATTGAAGAATTTTAAAGTTCAGTTGTTTGGTGGCAGTGGGGTAGGCTTCTCTGAAGAGATGAATTTTCAGGGATCGCCTAAAGGTGGCCAGAGTAGGCTTCAGCTAGCTAGACAGACTGAAGCAGAGAATTGCAGAGGATGGGAGAGGCTCTGGAGAAGTCCTGGAGACGAGGATGGGAAGAAGAGGCAAGAGAGCTAAAGAATAGGACATCTAGGGAGGAGCGGAAAGGACGGTTTGGGTAATATTTTGAGACAATATTGGTGATGTAGCTCAGTTGTGAAGGGCTTTTCGCTGCGCAACATATATATATATATATATACATATATATATAATGTTCGTCCTTCAGCTTTTTTTTGGTTTCTTTAGTAAATCTATATGGAATGTGATGCTTGATAGACCAACCTCCCTATACATTAATGTATTACTGTTTTGATTTGAATTTGTCTTGAATTTGATTATTTGTCAGGAGGATCTGACTGGGACATGCTCTTTACAAGACTGGCACATGGAGAATAGGAGAACAGGAGAAGCTGACAGGACATCACATAGGAGGCTTATGAGCGGCGCTATTCATCTATATGCAACAAAAATAATTATCTTAATTCTTCCACAACTGTATAATATCAGAATTATTAGTATGCTGTACCTATTTTATCCTAAGCCACAGTATTGGGTGACAATTCTGTTATCTCAACTGCACTTTTTTTTAAAAGAATCAATATAATAAGCCTAGCACCCATATTAAACAATATAAATAATATACCATTTACATTCTTACAGTGCAGGGAATCGCCAGCTCTAAAAAACGATGAATGGTGCCTGTAGCTGCAGGCATCATTCAGATATCACCACTCAAATTCTGCAACGTCATATGACGTCGCTACGCGGGAAGTGGTTTTAAAAGTAAAGTGGTTGTAAAGTCTCGCTTTTTTAGTTAAAAATAACAAACCTGTCGTACTTACCTGCTCTTTGAACTGGTTTTGCACAGAGCAGCCCGAATCCTCCTCTTCTTGGGTCCCTCTTCAGTGCTCCTGGTGCTTTCCTCCTGTTGAGTGCCCCCACAGCAAGCAGCTTGCTATGGGGGCACCCGAGCCAAGCCATAGCTCCCTGTGTCCATTTAGACACGCAGCGTGGTCCAGCCCCACCCCTTTTTCTCCTTATTGGCTGACTGATTTTGATTGACAGCAGCAGGAGCCAATGGCACAGCGCTGCTGCCTCAGCCAATGAGGAGGGAGAGTCCCAGGCAGCCGAGAGACTGTTGCAATATCACTGGATTGAGATGGGGCTAAGGTAAGTATTAGGGGAGCTGAGGGGGGCTGCTGCACACGGAAGGTTTTTTATCTTAATGCATAGAAGGCATTAAGATAAAAAAACCTTCTGCCTTTACAACCACTTTAACCAAAATGGTGGCCACTAACATCATTACTAACTGAGCATCTGGATCCCTGTGGAGGAACTAGTACCCTCCTGTGCTCTATCCACTTTAGGACAAGGCCTATTCTGACACTTTTTGTCTGTTTTTGCTAAAAAAATTACTTAGAACAAGGGGTGTTGCTAGGTGGGAAAAAGCCAGGGGCTTCAGCCCAAAGGTAAATGTGATAACCCCTCACACATTTTAAAGTAAGTCCAGCGCAAGCCCAGCATCACTGGGGGTGGCTTTAGTCTCACTTGCTGGTTGCTGCCTGGCCTGCGACCTGTCCAGCCAGCACACTGAGTCTGGGCTGAGGGCTCACTTGAGCTGGTTGATCAGTGCCCATCAATGGAGCATCACCAGTGCCCATCAGTGCAGCTTCACCAATGCCCATCAATGCAGCCTCACCAGTGCCCATTAATGCAGCCTGATCAGTGTCCGTCGATGCAGCCTCATCACTGCCCATCAATGCAGCCTCATTAGTGTCCATCAATGCATCCTCGTCAGTGCCCATTGTGATGAACGCGGGTATCAGATCGCTGCCCTCCTCACCGACGGGTGACCGAAGGTCCCCCTGATCTAACACCGCGCTGGTCACTAACGTAACAATACCACTCTCAGCTGCTCTCAGCACAAAGATTTCCCAATTTGCGGGACCACCGTCTAAATGCCAGCCGCCTGAGAGCGATTGTTACCGGGCTAATTCAAACAATTAACCCTTTCTCTGCCACCACTAACCTTTTTTGATCTGGAGTGTTAGGTCTCCAACAATTTAGCAATACCAATTTGACTTTAGAATAACCACCTGTAACACACGCTGACAGACAGGAATATTCAGATGAATTCTTTTAAAAACTGTAGCGCTCTTCAAAGGAACAGATTTGTGATAGTTGCATTAAGTGCTTTAGGGACAAGATTAACACTTTTCAGAATAAGATTTAATAATGAAAAGGTCAAGTTTTAGGTGCAGTAAAATATTTACAGAAAAATAAAAGAATGTTACAAAGCAATGAGACATAAAATACAGCAGCAAAAAGAGCAGAATGGAAATACTTGCTTTTGAAATGTCCGTGACCAATCAGTAGTTCGAAGATGATTCCCTGGTTCTCTGATGTTGGTTCATTGATGGAAAATGAGAACTGGAAGTTGGTCTCAGCTCTCCCTTTTTCTCTGGATGACAAGGGGTGGGGGCCATATACCCCAGACCACTAACATGAGTTCTGTATGAAAATCATATCTCGGCATTGGGCCGCCCGGCAAACCTCACATTAAGAAATTCAATCTCAGCATACACAGTGCATTTGAATAAGTCCAAACACAACGGCGCTGGCACTTTTTGGGACTTTCTGGGACCCTTGGAAGGGAATAAACCAGCATTGATTCCCCATACGACCAAAGTCTTTGAAATGTATACTTGATTTGCCTGGTATGAAATTCTGCATTCAAATAAGTACGTGTTATTGATATGTCATGTTCCTAACTGAAGTTATGAGCGGTGTGTATTTTTGATAAGTTTTAGACAGAGGTGGGGGGTCACTCTGGGGCCTAGGTTTATGGCTCTTAAGATAAACACAAACAGATCTCTCTTCCTGACTTAGGATAACAAATCCAGGTGGCCTTCTAGAATCTCCACATGGAGCAGGAAGGGAGGGGGTGTGTGAGAGGAGTTTGCAGTAAGAGACTGCCAGTTTTTTAAAAAAAAACTTAGCATGCCTTTCTTCTGACAAAATGGAGTACTCTTACAAGATGGATTCATCTCTGCGTGCGTCTTGTGTGTGATATCATTACATCGTGTGTGTCTCACACGTGATGTCATTACACCCATCAGCTCAGCCTCACCAGTGCCCATCAATACAGCCTGATCAGTGCCCATAAGCTCAGCCTTTTCTGTGCCCATCAGCGCAACCTCACCAGTGTCCATCAGAGCAGCCTCGCCAGTGTCCATCAGCTCAGCCTTACCAATGTCCATCAATGAAGCCTTGCCAGTGCCCATCAATGCAGCCTGATCAGTGCCCATCAATGCAGCCTCACCAGTGCCTATCAATGCAACCTGATCAGTGCCCATCAGTGCAGCCTTACCTGTGCCCATTGACGCAGCCTAATCAGTGCCCATCAATGCAGCCTGATCAGCGTCCATCAGTGCAGCCTTAACTGTGCCAATCAATGCAGCCTGATCAGTGCCCATTAATACAGCCTGATCAGTGCCCATCAATGCAGCCTGATCAGTGCCCATCAGCTCAGCCTTATCTGTGCCCATCAGCGCAGCCTCACCAGTGCCCATCAATGTAGCCTGATCAGTGCCCATCAGTGCAGCCAGATCAGTGCCCATCAATGCAGCCGGATCAGTGCCCATCAATGCAGCCTGATCAGTGCCCATCAGCTCAGCCTTGCCAGTCACCAGTGCCCATCAGCTCAGCCTCACCAATGCCCATCAATGCAGCCTCAACAGTGCCCATTAATGCAGCCTGATCAGTGCCCATCGATGCAGCCTCATCACTGTCCATTAATGCAGCCTCATCAGTGTCAATCAATGCAGTCTCATCAGTGCCCATCAGCTCAACCTCACCAGTGCCCATCAATGCTGCCTGATCAGTGCCCATCAGCTCAAGCTTATCTGTGCCCATCAGCGCAGCCTCGACGGTGTCCATCAGCGCAGCCTCGCCAGTGCCCATCAGCTCAGCCTCATCAATGCCCATCAATGCAGCCTGATGAGTGGCCATCAATGCAGCCTCACCAGTGACTATCAATGCAGCCTGATCAGTGCCCATCAGTGCAGCCCAATTTATTTGTAAAATATGAAAGATGATGTTACACCAAAAAAATAGATACCAAACATGTTGTGCTTTAAAATTGCACATGCTCGTGGCATGGCGCCAAACTATTGTACTTAAAAATTTCCACAGGCACTGTTTAATTTTTTTTTTACAGATTACCAGTTTAGAGTTACAGAGGAGGTCTTTTGCTACAATTATTGTTCTCGATCTGAGGTTCGTGACGATACCTTGCATGTGTGATGCTGTTTACATATGTGGCCTACATATGGGTTCGCTTCTGCGCACGAGCACAGGGTTATGGGGGTGCTTTAAATTTTTTATTATTATTATTTATTCTATAACCTTTTTATTTTTACACTGTCCCTTTAAAAAATGTTTTGATCACTTTTATTCCTGTCACAAGAAATATAAACATCCCTTGTGATAGAAATAAGAAGTAACATGTCCCCTTTATGGCGAGATGTGGGGTCATAAAATGCATTGATCTGATGCTTTATAAAATGTCCTTGTTTACATCGGCTGTAAACCGGAAGTGATGTCATGATGTCGCTCCGGTCCTCCTAGGCCATATAGATGAGCAGAGGCATCTTTCCACTGCTCATTTCTATGGCCGACTGCCGCCACCACCAGATCGTTTCTTGGACTTGTCGATGAGCTAGGTATGCCCGAGGACCACCAGAAAGCGGCAGGAAGGGGAGGTGATCCCTCCCACTGCTTCTAAAAGTGAGCTAGCGGCTAAACAGACGTTTGGATCACTTTTATCAGAGAGGGCGGTGGCTGAGGAAAATTTTAACACCAGGGTTTTGGCATCTAGCTACAACCTTAACCCTGGAATTAAATAGTCAGCAATGACCACCTATATATTTCTCTCATGACTAATTTCTTTTCAGGAAGAACTGTTTGTCATGCCATGCAAAAGGTTTATGAGTGTGACTGGTTGATCTTACAAACTACAACGTAAAGTGAAAAAGTGATTTATATGGGCCACTGAACTTGATTAAGGAATACTGGCAACTGACAAGGTGCACCTCATAAAGCAGCCTTTTATAGCCAATTTCCTATCACTTCAGATGGCTTAAAGTGGTAGTAAACTGCTGAAAAAAGCCCCCCCTGCAAGACAATGGCATAATGTGCTAGTATGCCTTGCATACTAGCACATTATGAAATATCTTAGAATGAAGCCCTTCCAGACCTGCCCGCTCACTGCTGAGAGGGCTGACATCTTCTCCCATCCTTTCTTCTGGGATCGGCGTTGTGAGTGGCTGGAGCCGCGATTTCATCACTCCCACGCATGCACGCAGGAGCCCTCGGTTCCAGCAGGAATCTCTAAAGGTCTGGCATGGTATACTGGACCTTCAGAGTGCATGCACCGCTGACGTCCACAGCTGCATGCAGGGTTAATATCTCTTAAATGGTGCACGTTTAGGAGATATTCACTTTACCTACAGTTAAGCCTTATTATAGGCTTACCTGTAGGTAAAAATAACAAAGCGGGGTTTACAACCGCTTTAAGACCACCTCAGGGACACTTTATTTAGCACAGGGTGTTTCTAAAGTCCAGCTTAATACTGTTTACAAATCAAATGTGACAGGAGTACTAGGGGATAACATGTTTGTTTTGGGGAGCTCCTCTCATGGAGACCATCTCTTTCTACGCCTTACTTACTGTAGGTCTGTCAGTTCCATTCTATTGGGTGTTTCTTGTCTCTGCACCCATTCACCTGTTATGGACTAGACCACTAGAGACATACAGTCCTGGTGGATGTCCTTCTTACAGTAGTGCAAAAGATTTTGTACCTGAACTTCCACAGAACTATGAGTAGTTTGTGCTTAGTAAAGAGCCACTTTTTAGTATAATCCTAAAATTGTTGGCATTGAGTTTCTGCCTACCTCAATACCTTCTGAGGCAGAGTATATCCATTCTCTCTGCTGAAACCATAGGCTTTTTTATTATGACTGAACCTACAGAACCAAAATGTATTATTATTCGATAAATCCTGATATGATACAATTACATTAATAACAGGCATCTAAAACAACAATTTTAAACTTCCTTAGTGCAATTGCAAATTGCTTGAGCAAAAACCTTGTAGACTCTTGATCCTGTAGCCTCTGTTCCAGTTCCTTATACCCACTGGCGACCTTTTCCTGGGTTATTCACATGTTCTGTCTTCTTGTGGCCTGTATGACCGATACTTTGCCTTATGATTCGACACCTCTCTTTGTTTCTGCCAGCTGTTGCCTGTGTGGATGTATTGGACTCCACAACCTGGGAGCCATCAGTGGCCCATCATTTCTTGTGTGGGGCTCTGGTGAACACCATGTGGCTCCTTAGGCTGTACACCATGGCCCTCTTTAGGGCCAACATTTGCCTAGCAAGGTAGAGGGTCTACTATTTTCATGAAAATATGTCACACCCAGCACAGTGTACAGAGTGGAACTCTGTAAAAAAAACTCTTACTCTTTTTTTGTTTTAGGTACATTTTGTGGATGTGTTGGCATGCCATTCAAAATGAATACCACCACAACACATCCCATCCAATACATGCCATTGTGTTTGGTGTGCAACCATGATATAGTAACATGCACATTTTACTGTGCATTACTGCAATACAATGAGGTAAAGGGTCCTGAGGGTTTAAGTTATACTAAATCTGTATAGGTGACCTAACACTGGCGATCCTGAGCTGTCAAGGCTCCCACAAACTGCTCCACCATTCCAGGGATTTGAAATTCATTCTGCTTTCTCTCCTTTCCGTCCAACACTGCCAGTATGGACCAGATTGACTCCAATTGGTCAGCGCCATCCATGTAATGGCTCAAACTGAAACTGGAAGTGACAAAATATTTGTCGCTTCCAGTTTCATAGACCATAGAGGAGATCAGCTAGAGTGACTGCCAGTTTCCATCCCTGGCTCCTTGGTGGAACGGGAGAGCCTGGGAAGATGGCGGGAGGGACCACCTTCCACCACATATAAAAGTGATCCAGTGGCTGTATATCCGCTCAGATCACTTTACATCATAGAACATTGTTGACTAAAAAAAATACCAGGGTCATGACTGTAGCTGCAGCCATGATCCTGGAATAACCACTGAAACTCGAGGACGTATGGGTATGTCCGAAGGGCAGCAAATGGTAAAGCGCACCTTTGCCCAGACTATGGATATCAAATTATTTGCATATTCATAACAAGCAGTAAAAGAGCTTTAAAACAAGCCATTCCTGACAGATCTAGCTTCTTGTAATATGAAGTCATTTATTCTCAAACATCATAACAAAGACTAAAGTTGAGTTTAAAATTATTTCTAAAAGCTTACATGTACCTGCTGTGCATTTAAATTGGAGGGCTGTCAGGCTGCCAAGGTGCTGCAGCAATAGAAAGTAATCTGAAAAAAAAAAACAATATTTCAGTGCATCTGTTGTAAAATTTTAAGATGAATTTCTGCACAATGCCTATAGCTACAAATATAAATGAGGGATTGTTTTAAAGTATGTTTACTGTTTGTTCAGAATATGTAAATCTTTTAGTGTGCATAGTCTAGGCACATGTTCACTTTACCTGTATACCAGTTCCAGGCCAACGGCTGAAAGTACTGACGCTAGAATCACTCCTGATGATGAAGCTACAGTTGTGCTCAAACATTTGCATACCTTGGCAGACATCGTGAAATTTTGGCAATGATATTGAAAATATGACTGATAATGCCAAAAAACTGTCTGCAGTGTAATGACACAACACGTAAACTGACCACAGTTGCATGGATCGGCTGCCATGCTACTGTGTTCAGTTTACCTGTGGGAGGAGCAGCACAGGCAGGATCAACCAGGTAAATCAGATCATCCGCAGCCCAGAATGTAATGCAACCATGTGCAATCACATTCAACTACTTTAAAGAAGCAGTGCATTTTTTTAAAAAAATGTTTACCTTTACAAACACTTTAATAAAGACGAAAAAATATATAAAAATATATCCAAAGCCTTGAATATGCCAGTCAGTACTATTCAATCACTTATTAAGTTGAAAATGTGGGTATCTCTTGATCCCAGGACAAGGTCAGGTAGACCAAGAAAGAATGCAGCCACAACTACCAGAAAAATTGTTCGGTATGAAAAAGAAAAACCCGCAAGTAACCTCAGCAGAATTACAGGCAGCTCCAGAAAAAGACGGTGTGGTTGTCTCAAGGAGCACAACACGACAATGCTTGAACAAAAATGAGCTGCACGGTCAAGTTGCAAGAAAGAAGCCTTTACTGCACCAATGACACTAAATCCCGGTTACAATATGCCGGACAACACCTTGACACGTCTCACAGCTTCTGGCACACTATAATCTGGAATGACGAGACCAAAATAGAGCTTTATGTTCACAACCATAAGCGCTATGTTTGGAGAGGGGTCAACAAGGCATATACCATAAGAATACCATCCCCACTGTGAAGCATGGTGGCTCACTGATGTTTCGAGGGTATGTGAGCTCTAAAGGCACAGGGAATTTTGTGAAAATTGATGGCCAGATGAATGCAACATGTTATCAGAAAATACTGCCAGACAAATTGCATTCTTCTGCACGAAAGCTGCACATGGGACTCTCTTGGACTTTCCAGCAGGACAATGACCCTAAGCACAAGGCCAAGCTGACCCTCCAATGGTTTCAGCAGAAAAAGGTGAAGGTTCTGGAGTGACCATCACCGTCTCCTGACCTTAATATAAGCAAGCCACTCCTTCGGTTCCTGCAAAACGACAAAAGACTTTGCATGACCTTGAGGAATTTTGCCAAGATGGTGAACCATTGCACCTGCATGAATTCAAAGCCCAATAGACAACTATTACAAATGACTGCACACTTTAATTGATGTTAAAGGGGACAATACGCAGTATAAAGAACTAAGGGTGTGCAGACTTTTGAACTGGTGTCATTTCATTTGTTTACTTGTTGCTATGTTTTGTTTTATGATTGTGCCATTCTGTTATGACCTACAGTTGAACATGAATCCCATAAGAAATAAAAGAAATGTGGGTTGCCTGCTCACTCAATTTTTCTTTAAAATACATACTGCATATTACCAATTCTCCAAAAATATGCAAACTTTTGAGCACAACTGTATCTGGTTGTGTCTGACTCTGGTTGGGTCTGCTCTCTTCACATTTTCTGATACTTGTACTGCTTCTTTTAGTTGTTTCATGCTCTGATTGGTATTGGCTTTTCACGGTGTCTAACCATCGTGTTCTCTGCTGGTCTGGTTTCCTTTTGCTGCTAACCATACCTGAGCACGAGAAGCAGTTTTATAGACAGGCAACTAGTATTTTCAGAGGCCTGCACTGGTAATAATTCTTTTATGACAGTTAAAGTGGTTGTAAACTCTGTTACACCACTTTTACTTACAGGTAAGCCTATAATAAGGCTTACATGTAGGTACCGTGAATATTTCCTAAACTTGCACAGTTTAGGAGATATTCAGTATATGCACTGCGGTGACTGGCGGCTCCCACGCCCATGTGCGGGAGTGACGCCATCACGGCTCCGGCCAATCACAGCACCGGAGTCGCGAACCCGGAAGTAACCCCGGTGGAAGATGACGGCCCTGTACTCGGAGTGCTGACGCCGATTCAGTGCATCGTTCAAAGGTAAGTATTTGATAATGAGCTAGTAGGCAATGCATACTAGCTCATTATGCCTTTGCCTTGCAGGGTTTTTTTTTTGCTGAGGTTTACAACCTCTTTAAAGCAATCCTTTGCTTTATTTTAAAGTAAAGCCTCGTACACACGAGCCGATTGACGTACGAACACACGTCCAACTTTTGTCCAAATTGGCTGTCGGCGGTTTTGTCTAGCGTACTGACGGTAGTAAAGTGATCGTCCAACAAAGCTGAACGCAGTGACGTGTTACGAGCCAACAATCGGCCCACGCCTTGTTGGCCAACAAAAGTTTTCTAGTCTTGTCAGCCAACTTCTCTTTGACGACATTTGGAAATCGGCTGTTGAATCGTGCGTACTGATGGTCGGATTATCAGCCAACAGGCTGCTGGACGACCGTTGTTGGCCAACAATTGGACTGTGTGTACGGGCCTTTATAGTACCCTCTAAGGCAGAGCTTATTAACTTATGAGCTAAAGGGAGCCTCAAATGCAGCCCCTGACACCATCAAAGGGCCACACATAATATTCAGTATATGTGTAGCGCCTGCCTCAATTTTCCTTCTCTCAGAAGCGGTGAGGGTTTACACATTCCTCAGGGTGCAGGATATTAGACATGGTGGGTGATGAGTAAGAAAGAAGTTGAGCGCCAGTCACTTTTATGCTTTAAACAAGAGAAAAGTTTATTTCTCAAACAGGAAAAATGTGGGAGAGAGGGGAATAGGGCATAGGGATTGGCAAACTCCTTAGACAACAATAAGTGAAGCAAGGCAGACAGCAGTACAGGAAAAAGAACTTTTAAGCTGAACCAGCGCATCTGTACTTTGTAGGACGGGCTATCTCCTTTAGTAACTGAACTTTACTCACAGCTTCATACACATGGATTCCCTTGGATGAGTTCTTTCCTGAAGTCCTCCCAGCCACTTCATAGCTTCCACCGCATGAAGAGTCACCCCTGGTGCTTCCTCAGAACTCCTTCCCTTTCAGAATCGTTTCCAGATCTTTGGCAGATTTTCATCAGTATAACCTTGAACACCCGGATAGGCCTCAGACAGGCCTAGCAATCGGCGACCACCTGGATTGGCCTCAGGCTTCAGGCCTAGCAGCCAGGAGCTATCTGATACACATCCACCAAGGCTGCAGCCCAGGGTGGGAAGAACTAAGATCACCTGACTTCTCCCAGTTAAATATCTTTTCCCAGCATGCGAAGCTGCCAGTCTGATTGGCTGAGAAAAGTGTTTATCCATAACTTGAATGTACTATAGCTTATCACTCTTATGTCAGAGGCAACAGCACCACCTACTGACAGGGAGAACCACACAGAATTGGGAAAAAAGCCATTTGACCTCAAAACACTACAAATCAGCCAGGCTGTCTACCACCCAGCACAGCTAAATTTACCTGCAACCCTATTCTAGGACGAGGGAGCTACATATTTAATGCTTGGAAGGACTGTCAGAAACTGATGATCTAATAGAGGAAATGAGGGTCAGAGAGTGTGGACATGCTACATTTCTGGCTGGGAACAATATACAACTGGGAAGATGTTACATGACTCATGAGGCTAGTAGAGATCAGTGCTATTACTCTAATCAATGTTCCCACTATAGACTGCTGAGGTCCGAGGGCAATGCATCATATACCAAATCATATACGTATCATATACCTTGAGCCACAGGTTGGGCATCAGGGCTCATTCAGAAGTGCAGTAGGCAATGCCATCCCTCTGAAAAGCTATTCACACTCAGATTGCTTTTCAGAGGTGTTTGACAGAGGTTGAGGGGGCAACGTTCCTGATATCACCCTATAATTGCAGGTGGTTGTGGTGCAGTTCCATCTCAGCCCCACAGAACTGCTCTGAACACATTTGGTGGGGCGCTGTCTACTGAAAGCAACATGCTGTTTCATCTTTACAAAAAAACTGCCTATACAGGTAAGGGGTTGTTGTAGATAAAAACAAACTCTGCATCTCTAACTAAAGTTTAATAATGCTGTTGCTATAGAAGCAAGCCATTTACATACCTCCTGAAGAATGACCGAAATACTCCCAGGATGTTGTTAAAGCGGAGTTCCACCCAAAAATGGAACTTCCGCTTTAAGCACTCCTCACCCCCTTACATGCCACATTTGGCATGTAATTTTTTTTTGGGGGGGAGTGTGTCCCCAGGTTTCAGAGGGACTTCCTGTCCCTCTTCCACCTTCCGCCTCTGGGCCGCCTAGGCGATTCCTCCTCTCCTCCTAGGAGGCCCCTCCCTCCTGGCAATCTTCTGGGACACGTCACAGGTCCCAGAAGATTGCCTGGCCACTGGCAACGCGCAGCGCGACTCGCGCATGCGCAGTGCGTGCCCGGCCGTGAAGCCGCGGCCGGTGCCCACACCTGCAATGCCGGCACCGCAGGGAGGAGGGGGGAGACGAGCGAGGCTTCGGGAGCAGCCGTCGCTGGACCGGGAGACAAGTAAGTTACTGTTTATTAAAAGTCAGCAGCTACACTTTTTGTAGCTGCTGACTTTTAATAAACAAAAAAAGCATGGAACTCCGCTTTAAGTGAGGTCTAGTCAGTCAGTAGTTCTGAGCTCAGCATTTGAGATTTCGTAGGAAAAACTGTTTGAATGAGCCCTGTGACGAACGCGGGTATCAGATCCCTGCCCTCTTCACTAACTCATGACAGAGGACCGGCCAATCTCACCCTGCGCTTGTCACTAATTTAACAATGCCACTCTCAGTTGCTTCCTGCACAAAGATTTCCCAGCTTGCAGACCACAATTTATGTGTCAGCAGCCTGCGAGCGATGGTTACCAGGCTAATTCAAGCAATTAACCCTTTCAATGCCACCACCTCTTTGTTTGGTCGAGCATGAGGAACTCGGAATTTTAGAAATACCAAATATGATTTTAGAATAATCGCCTGTAATACACTCTGTCAACACAGACAGGAATATTTTGATGATTTATCCTGAACAGTAGCAATCTTCAAGGAATAGGTTCGTTATAGCTTGCATTAAGAGCTGTAGGGACAAGATTAACACTTTTCAGAATAAGGTTTAATAATGAAAAGGTCAAATTGGTGCAAATAAAATATTTTCTAAAAAAAATGGTGATTCAAAGCAGTAAAGACATAATATACAGCAGCAAAGAGATAAGGCAGAATTGAAGGGAGAAAGATACTTGCAGTTAATGTCCGTGATTCAACAGAGATTTGTCGAGGAGTCAAACGGGTTCTCAGATGTTTGTAGTTGATGGTAAAATGGAGAACTGACTACTGTCCTTTCCATTTCCTTTTTCTCTGGGAGTAATGCCCCTGACCACTCACAGGGATAACGAGGGTCTGTGTGCTGTCCAGGGTGGAGGATAGCATAAGGACCCTCCCTGAAATACAATCTATACCAATATTCATATTTGGCAATATGTACAAGGTGCATTCCTGAAACTGATCAATTATAGTCCAATATGAATTTTTGCATTCCAACAAGTATAAACATTACAGGTTTCCAATCTCTACTTTATCTAGGAGGTAGAAGTGTTACCAGAGGTTCCTCATGTGATCAGGCCTAGCGGTGTTTAGACTTAATTTGTTCAGTGTAAAATTCTGCATTCAAATATATACTTGTTATTAAGATGTCACGTTCCTATCTGAATTTATGAATCCGGTGTATATTTCTTTAAGTTTTGGGCATGAGGTAGGGGTCTCTGTGTCCCTTTACGACCCTCGTTAATTCTGAGCATCCTGTGATGGCCTTCTCTATCTTCTTAATGGATCTGGTTATTGGTTTACGATATGACTGCTAGCAAAACCAGACACCTTGGTGCCTCTTAGCAAAAATAACAGTTCCTTTTAAAGTGGGCTTTTGGAATTCCATACTGAAAAGGGAGGAGGGAGTGAGTCTGTTAGGCTAAAACTGTCATGGCTGACGTCTGAACAAAATGGTTGACAGCTTTTCGTCCCGCACGTGATATCATTACAAGCCCAACTACTGCAAGATATCCAATGTTACCTTTGATTGGGGATGACTATACAGTATAACAAGACCTTTTACCTCATAACTCCCTGTGTAGCAGGTGCCCTGCATATTCTGCGGCCTGGCCAAGCTGGCCGAGGTTCATTTGTGAGGGAGAAAGTGCCTGTCAGCGTCTGAGGGGGATTTTCCCCCCTTCCTTTTCTCTCTTCATTGTGTAACCATGTGCTCCCTCGAGAGTGGCTGATAGTTGTGGTCCACCTGCCTGCTGCCCTCAATCACACAAATTCCACATATCCAAAGTCACTGAACAGGCTGGTACTTTATTTTGTTGTTTTAGTTAGGGGTTGAACTTGGATAGGGATTAGGGATGACTGTGGGATGCCCAGTAATTGAACATAGGACCTCCGGTATATACACTTCTTCTCCAGCACACTACTTGCTGACTGTTACACCTGTTCCCCTGGCCTGAAGGGAAATTTATTAGACCTCCATGACAATTCCTCTTCACCACAGCCAGCATATGGTGAGGCCTGCTGCAGCCGCTTGCAAGGCCTCAGAACCACCCTTTGTGGGTAAGAATCGCAGGTTTCCTTCACTGAAACCAGGGACCCTCCCTTGTGTAGCAAAACACGTTGGTGCTAGCTGGGCATTTGATAGACTACAACTCTCAGCCCATCCTTCTTCCAGACCCACCCGGTCTGTCCTGCAGTCTAATGGCTCTTCTTCCCCTTGGTTGGCTCCCAGTCTACAGACTGCTCTCTCTCCTCCCAGACTGTCTCAGCTTTCTCATCCAACTCCCAGGGGCCGCGACTCACCGACTTTATGGTGGATTCTTTAAAGAGTCTCCTTCCATGTAGAACTCAGCTGCTCTCCTTCTTCTCCTGTGCCAATCCAGGAGCTGACTCCCGCTCCTGGCTGCACCCAAGCCCCAGGCCTCAGGTTCACCCCACCTCCCCCAGACAGGGGGGTCCCCTCCCGGACGAAGCCTGATCCGCTGCTCCTGACTACATCCTCACTCTTCCACCCGAACTCTCCTGACACCTGCAGGTAGATCGCTGTGTTTAAGGAGGCCTGCCCCCTGCCAATCCAGGAGGTGGATTGGTCAGGGCTCCTTGTCATACATCAGGAAGTGACACCATCTCATCCATTCCCCTTCCAGAGCTTTCCCAGCTCAAGGGGAGGAAATCTCCAAGAATTGTCCCTTCCCTCCATCTCCAGCCCCACCCCTGAGCCACTCCCAGCCTAGATCAAAGCATTCAGGCCTGCACTTACAGTCAGACTAGAGTTTTCCTCTCCTACCAAAAATCTACAGTAAAAGCATCTACACTATGAGGGACCTACAATTGGCTGCTCACTCTGCATCCTCCCCTGTGTTCCTATTGGTAGGAGGAAAGGGGGCCAATCAGAGTGAAGGCAATTACAGGAACCAATGAGAAGGAATTTAACAGCAGCAGCAAAGGATTCTGAGATATGTGGTCTCCATCTAAAATGGCCACATAGCTTTCTATGGACACAGATCTACAACAGCCAGTCTGCTCTGGGGAGAGAGAAACAAAAGACTCCATCTTTATTTCCTGAGGGAATTCTGTTTTCACGAGGCAGGACAGGAGTCTGTACTTAGGGGAGAGGTGTTGCCTCCCAGGTCAGTCCACCGCATTGTTTCAGGTATCCACAGCCAGTCAGGGACATCCAGCCTGAGAAAGGGGGAACCCAGGTGCATATCCAGACGCACCTGTATCAACAGTGTGAAGCATTCCAGTGTGAGATGACCAGTCAGGTCACTAGAGGAGCCTGCCTGTTCTAGGATTTCAAGGATAGTGAGAAGGAATTTGGCCATTTGCAGGATACAAGGACATTGTACACAGATAGAATTGTATGGACACTGTATACAGACATCAGTGCTCTTAGTCACCTTGCTGACACCTGTAGTGCCACAGGACACAAGGCGATTCAGATACAGAGACACTGTATACAGACATAATTGTCCTTTCACCCTGTTGAGGAAGATCTTGCATGCTTTACTTGATAATCCGGGCCAGTTGTGTTGTTTGGCCCTGCTATTCAGGATTTTAAGCGCACCAATGAGACTTGCTAGCTGAAGATCCAAGGCCTCATTCTTCTTTAATAGAACTGAAGTTACTGGGGCCATACGGGCATGCACACACATGTTCAGGGCTCTGTATATGTAGTGGGTGTGCACCTTGGGTGCTGATCTATTAAATGTTGATTTGAGTACAGTGTTTTCAATTGGGCCTGTGGTGTCAGGGGACAGAAGAGAGAGGTCTGACATAAGAGAAGGTCATTACGCTATTCTCCTCCTGCCTGGACTCATAGAGCCAAATGTGAGTAGAGGTAACAGATCCAATATAAAGTGTCATATTATGATCTATTTGCCATTTAAAGCAGAGTTCCACCCAAAAGTGGGACATTTCACACCTTTCGGGGGGAGAGGATACCTGTCTTTGACAGGTGTCCTTTTCCCCACATCCAGGAGCCCGGGCCGCAGCCGCTGATATCAGCAGCCCGGCTCCATCCTCCTCCACTGCTGGGCCAGTGAGAAAGTGCAGCAGTGGCTTGCGTATGCGCAGTTGGGGCGTAAAGTCGAAAGGCCACACTTCCGGGTTCCCTTACCCTCAATGGCGTCGGTAGCACTCGACCAGCCAATCCGAAGATCGGTGGCGGTGCTGACATTGCTGGACTCCAGGACAGATAAGTGTCCTAATGTTAACAGTCAGCAGCTACTATATGTGTAGCTGCTAACTTTTCATTTTTAAAGACCTCCGCTTTAAGTGTGCCCCTGCTCGGTTGTGAATCCCCTAAAAGCAGCCTGAATATAGCATTGAGCTATTTTGCTCTTGATCTCAGTTATTGCTCTCCCATTGCATTAATTGAATATATACTGTGTATATATATATATATATATATATATGTATGTATATATATATATATATATATATATACATATATATACACACACACACTGTTATTGTCTGTTACCCTTTTCCACAGAAATATTACAGTAAAGACAATTTCTGTGTTTTATCATAATGTGTGTATTTCTCATTGGTCATTGCACTTACACTATTGCCAAGTGTGCCAAGAGGGACAGAGACTGTAATTGGGGTTGAGAGGCAGAGTACACAACAAACATAGCTAAGGGGCTCCTTCGGGGGTAGTGCTACACTTGCTTGCTTAAAATAAGACTTACCCTACATTCACACCTATGTGTTTTTTAGTGTGTTTTGCAGTTTGCAGAAATGCACTGCAGTCCATTTAACATAGTTTCCTATGGTACAATGTCACATCTATGCATTTGCGGCGGGTGAATTTTTGGAAAGGGTCGAGGACTTTTTTTCCGCGTTTTGCGTGTAATAGACTTTAATAGAATTGCACCAGAAATGCAAGTGTTGTGTTTATGATGCGATTTTTGATGTGTTTTTGTGGCTATATATTGGGCAGAGCTTGTCCCCTCCCTTCCCAGACCTGCCGGGCTGCATGCTCGGATAAGGGTATGGATTTGGCCACCCCATTTTATTTTTAAATTTTGGCATGGGGGGGTCCCCTTCAAATCCATACTAAACCCAAAGGGCCTGGTATGGACCTGGGGGGGGGGGGGGGGGGGACACCAC
>BLSH010088125.1:653085-681987 GCA_018402905.1 Glandirana rugosa
GGACTCCACGCCAATTTTTTTGCGATTTTCTTTGCTGGAACTTTTTTTTTAACATTCAGTTGTCAGCGGGGAATGCTGCTGACAGCTGATGACTCATCGGTTGTTAAGAATGTGGAGGCTGGCTTCCCGGCCCCCTGCTTAGCAACCAGCTATATACAGTGTTTTTAAAGAGGGGAGAAAAAAACGTAAAATGCAAAATGCATGAAAACTGCATGCAAAATTGCATAAAAAAACAAGGGTTTAAAAGCGCAAAACACAGTGCAAAACGTGCCTGAAAAATGCATCAAGCGCAGCCGTATAGATGTGAACCTAGGCTAAAAAATATGTTAAAGCAGAACTTTACCCATAATGTGATAAAAAAAACAATGTTGTTTAGCAAGCAACATACATTTCCCATTAATAATTACGCTACCAACATTATTATGTGCTGTAAATTACCTCCAACATTGCTCCTGTTTCTTCTTGCTGAAGGCTGCCATTTTGCTGAAGCCTAGAACCCCCGACCAGCAGTAAATCATAAAGTGGAACTAAACATGTAGAGCAATTGCAGAGCAGAATGAGACAGTGTAATACTGAATTTTAAACAGTATAGGGACTTACTTTTCATGTATAAGTACAAAGCTATCTCCCATGGGACTATGTTGACAGCAATAGATCACACAGTATCAACTAGATATGTATTTTTAATACATCTTTTATTAAATCTTGTAGAAAATTGTTTTAAAAGGAGACCACTTAGAGAACATTTGTCCTAGTTAGACCATCCTTTTGTGTCAAATATGGGTTAAAAGTTCATGCAAACACTTGGAATTGGATTGTAAGTCACCTTTGTCCCAACGCATTTCAACCCCTAATGCACGGTCTTCCTCGGGGAATAGAGGGTGGAGAAAATCAGCAATGGTCAAAGTGGGTCCACTTAAAGCGGAGTTCCACCCTAAAGTGGAACTTCCGCTGGTTCGATTCCTCCCCCCCTCAGGTGTCACATTTGGGAGTTCTGGCCGGCGGACGCGGCCGCTGACATCAGAAGCCCGGCTCCCTCCTCCCTGCTCGCTCTGCTACTGGCCGCTTGGCCAGTAGCAGAGCGTGGCAGAGCTCGCGCATGCGCGGTAAGGTGCCCGGCGTGAAGCTGTACTGCTTACACGTCCGGGTTCCCTTACCCGCGATGGAAGCGGCTGCACCCGTCCCCCGATCCGAAGATCGGCGGCGGGTGCCGACATCGCTGGAGTCCAGGACAGGTAAGTGTCCTAATATTAAAAGTCAGCAGCTACTGTATGTGTAGCTGCTGACTTTTAATTTTTTTTTTTAGCCCGGACCTCCGCTTTAAGATGGTCACAGAAAGCAGCCCAGCCCAGACCCGAACCTAGGAGAGGTTCCCAATCCCGTAGGGGGTCTGGGGCAGCGGAGAGGGAGAGAGGGAAGTAGGCAGAGGGTAGCCACACTTGTAATGTTTAAAAGGTGGGATAGAAGTCAGGGACAGCAATTAAGCTGACATGCAGGAATTAGGGAGTCTATTAGGGCTCACAAAGGGAGCCCACCCACATAGCCCCTCGCTCTCCAACCGGACCCTATTTAGGAGACCAAATTCATCTGGGCTGCAATCAAGATTAATTAATTAATTTAATTATTTTTCATGTATTATAAAGCTATGCCTGCAAAAAGGGACCAGCCTGAAGGGATCTAGTAGGACTTAATTTTCTTATTAAAGTTCTACTTTAAAGCGGAGTTCCAACCAAAAGTGGAACTTCCGCTTTAAGGGAAGGTGACCTCCTGACATGCCACAGTTGGCATGTCATTTTTTTGGGTGGAGGGGCGGGGACCCAGGTACACTTCCTCCCCTGGTGCTATGGAGCCAGAAGGAAGTTCACCTCCCCCCCCCCTCTCTCGCCGATCTTCTGGGACATGTCACAGGACCCAGAAGCTATGCCGGCCATTCACAGCGTGCAGCGTGGCTCACCAGAGCCGGGTGCCCACACTTGTGATGCCGGCGCCATACGGAGGAGGGAGAGCAGAGCGACGCTGCGGGCGGCAGCTATGAGTAAGCACCTATTGTAGGGTGCGAAACGCGTCAGCTGGACCTTTCGTTCGTTGTCTATATCACCCTTTGATGCAATAAAATCGTTTTTGGAAATTGGATCGTTTGAGTGCGGCTACTTCCAACCTTGGTGCTGTTACTAGGAAACACACTTGACCCCTAGATCTCCCCCTTCACTGCCAATGACATTTACACAGTAATCGGTGGATATTTAAATTTCTGATCGCTGTATAAATGTCATTGGTCCCAAAAAAGTGTCAAAAATGTCTGACATGTCCGCTGCAATATCGCAGTTCCGATAAAAAATCGCAGATTGCCGCCATTACTAGTAAAAAAAAATCAAAAATGTAAAAACACCAGAAATGAATTCCCATGGTTTGTAAACGCGGCAACTTTTGTGCAAACCAATCAATAAAGGCAGATTGCAATTTTTTTTACCACAAATATGAGGAAGAATATAAAGCGGCCAAAACCAATTAATAAATTTGTTTTTTTTATATTTTTTTTTTGGATTTGTATTTTAGCAAACAGTAAGAAATGTTTTTTTTTTTTTTACAAAATTGTTGTTCTTTTTTTTGTTTATAGCGGTAATCAGAAATGATGCAGAGGTGATCAAATACCACCAAAAGAAAGCTCTATTTGTGCGAAAAAAAGGACGCAAATTTCGTTTGGGTACAACGTCGCACGACTGCGCAGTTGTCAGTTAAAGCAACGCAGTGCCGAATCACAAAAAGCGCTCTGGTCCTAACATGGGAAATCCTTCCAGGGCTGAAGTGGTTAATAGGGTGGCACTCCGCTTTAAGTGCAAAGTACACTGTAAAACTACCCAGGAAAACAATGTAGTTATGTAAGGAGCCAAGCTCTAAGTCTAAGTAAACTGGCATCCTGGCTGCTCTCCCTGTACAGCGCACACTACAACTTCCACCCTGCACTGCTGCCCAGGCACACAAACTACACAGACCAGCATGCACCCCGTCACCAAAAGACTACAAATCCCGTCATCCATCAGACAAATTAAAATAAACGACTTCAAGTCATTTCGTTCATCTATATCGCTCTTCCGACACATGATTTGCCCACATTTTGACATCAGCAGGTTTTTCTGCATTTCTCACACCACATAAGCAAGCCCTCAGATAGACTACATTTCCCAGCATCCTCTTAGGCACCCGAACGCTCAAGATGGAACCGGCCCGCCGCATGCGCAGTACGACAAGCTGTCCAATACGAACTACACATCCCGTCATGCAGCACTCCCCCCTCTGAGAGGCCCAGCGGGGAGGACTTCATGTCCCGGCATGCTCGGCGGCCCAGAACGAGAGGCGGTGCCAACGGCGGGCGGAGGCGGCTCAGAGACTCTGAGCGCAGAGACACGGAGGAGGAGAAGGGGAGAGCGGCGCTGAAACCGGGGAAATACCGGGGGGCTGACAGGCACGACCACGGCGGTGGGAGAGAGAGAGAGCGAGGAACGCAGATAGGCCGGTGTGCTGAGAGCGAGTCGCCCGGGACGGTCTCTGGAGACGGAAGCGGCGCACCGGGGGCTGTCAGCAGCTGAAAGCCAAGCCGCCTGTGGTGAGAGCCCTGAGGGGGAGCGGAGAGTCTTTCCACACACACATACACGGGGAGTCAGCGCCGAGCCCGGGGCCCGGGAGATGATGTGACCATGCTGAGCGTGCCCGGACCTGGAGCAGCCATGAGCGGCCGAGAGCAGCCGGAGCCGGCGGGGAACGGTCAGTGTGGGCACCGGGGAGGAGGGGGAGGGTTATCCCGGGGCAGGGAATCGGCTCTCCTGCCGAGCCATGCATGGAGGAGGAGGATGAATTGTCAGGGGGGCCAATTTGAGGCAGTCTCCTATACCCGGGGGGGTCTCCTCCGTGCACACAGCGGCAGCCGGCTCTGATTTCTATGTCATTCCTTTCATCGCTGTGATGGGGATTAGCTGCCTGTGCGCCTGTCCTCCGCACATCGATCTCCTCTTCCTGCTGCTGCTGCAAGCTGACAATGGCAAAGAAAGTGGCTCGTTTTTACTGCTAACTCTGGGGAGCTGTGATAGGGCGTGTGTGTGTGTGGTGTATATGTGTGACATGTGTCTGTCACTTCCCCCCCTATAGTGCAATCACCAGGCCTCCCTCCACACATCAGCTGCCCATTGCCCACTTCTATATTCCACCAGGTTTCTCTCCATTTAGAAATAGTGTGCTTGATGACATCATGATCCCCCCCCCCCTTACATATAATAGCTAAATCTACCTCCACCGCTGTCACAAGTGTACTTCTGTCATTTACAGAAAACATCACCTTTGCAGCTGCTCATCATTGTTTTACTTATGTGCCATAAATAAGGGCTGATAGCATGTCATCTTCCTCCTTCAGCTGCCCTTCCTCCCCCCCTCTTCTTCAGTTCTAATTAAAAGGTGCCATTATACCCTAGCAGGGGTGGAGGAGGGGCAGAGGGTCAGGGGACATGTGTCTCAGCTCAGGTGACATTCATTGTCTGAGCGCCTCTCCTTCCTCCCTTTTCCTTTAACCCCTCTGGAAAAAAAAAAGGACGCGCACATAGCCTAGAAAAATGATCAGGTTTGTAGGTTAATGGTTTTTTTTTTTACGTTAATAATGTAGGAAATTGGCAAAAAAAAACAAAAAAACGCAGCAATTTGGACTGATGGCACAGAGGCTCATCTTTAATATTCCCGGGCGTTGTTAAAATTCCGCATTTTTGAATAGGTTTTGTTAAGGAATCGTGTGGTCTGGAAGAACGTTGCTTGATTCTCTTTTTTTTCCTGTTATACTGTTTATATTTTGTGTGTATTATATAAAATGTGTCTGTGTCCCAGGCAAAACAATGACACAGAGGGCTTTGCAGCCAATCATTGTGGAGGGGGAGGTGCCTGGGAAAAATATCACACTCATATATATACATATTTACATTTACACAGTCTGCAGGAGCTTGAGGTGGCAGAAGGAAAAGGGGGCAAGTCAGAAGTAAGTGCATGTTCACATCATAGTTTATTGATAGGAAGCTATCTTTTTTTTGTGTCGGTTGTTTTTATGCAGTGTGAAGTTGCATCACTGTTTTGTTGCAGTGTATGGCAAGGTTTTTAGCTGGTTGTATAGATGACGGTTTTGTCTAGCTTGGCTTTGTCTATCCTATCTGTAATAAAGTCTGCACATATAAGGCTTACTTGTGGAGATATTCTCTAGGTGTCATTCGTTGTTTGCTGCTTGTAGTAGGATGTGTGTATATTGGTGGTGATATATTGAGAGAGGAGCAAATAACTGCTGGATACAATGTTTGTCTTCCTATTTCTGCACTATAACCACAGTAAGAACTTGTATTTTGTCATATACGTAATTTACTTGACAGAAGCAGCTCCCCTAAAATGGTTTGTAGCTCTATTGGCTTAATAAGGCAACAGCCTCACAAGCATTCTGAGACACTCAGTTTTTTTTTTAATTGGTAGCCTCCTTTTTCCTTTCACAGTGAGCCTTGGTATCTGTGGTGTAGTTTCACTGGCTGTGCAGAAGGGTGTCTGTGAATGCATTTTCTCAATACAATACATGTCCATTAGAGAATTTGTTAGTAGAGATATCTTCGTGTTTTTCTTAAAGCCGTTGTTGAGAATTAGGAATTGTGCTTTGCCCACTATGCAGCTCTAACCCTCTATTCAGCCACATGTAATTCAGTTAAGGGTTTGTACATGTTAATATTTGTACTGTTCTGTTGGTGGCTGTGCAGTCTTCAGACATTATATGTTCAGCATTGATTTGGTTTTAATAGTCTTCACATTGTACTTGCATTTCAGCTGATGTTGATTGTGCTTACCAGTTAAAGGTACCCACAAAGATCCTTGTATCTGTGGGAAGCTTTAGACACCCCAGTCAATCTTGGGGGATGGTGAAGTAGCCATCTGCCACTTTGGATAAATAAGTAAGGCTGGCCATACCTTATACAATTTTCCTGTTCAATTTCCATTAGATTTACCTTCAACTACATAGTGCAAGGGGGGGCCTGCCTGATTGCATATACATTAAACATGTTTAGGTCTGATCTCATATTATATGGTTTTGGGAAATCTAAAGAAAAATTGTACAAGATAATTGTATAATGTATGGCCGGCCTTAGTGGCGGTTTCCCTAAGATAAGGGGTCCCTGGTCTTTACTCCTCATGATATTACTTTATTTTGGATAAGCTAGCAGGTTTATGGAAAGAAAATCAATAAAAATATCAGTTGGTCCATGAATGTCCAGCCTCCATCTGAAGTAAGGCAGCTCCTGTGGTATTCTAATTGGTGGAGATGTTTGTGACTGAATTATTCATTTAGTGGTTTTGTGTAAATGGCCTAAAAGAGGTTATTAACTTGTCTGTAGACATACCCATATTGGTCTAGCATGCTGTTTAATTAACTACCATTTGAAGACGAATATGCTGAAAACTGAAGGTGTTTCTTCTAGCAACCCACCAACCAATCATTTTGCAGTCTGTACTATTAACCATGAAGACATGAAAGTCTGGTATCCATCAACAGTTCCCCATGTGGTTTTTTTTTTTTTTTTGCTGCATTTTCTAAACCTAGCTTTTTGTTCACAAATATGGAAACGCACATGGTCATTTGTCCCTAAAGGCTGTTTATACATTCATTTCTTGAGTTGGTAATGATACATTTCATAAATGTAACTATAATGACCAATTAAAGTGTTACTGAACCCACAATAGTAAATCAGTCTGTATATGTAGTGAAGGATGCTTGTTATACTCACTGTGGAACTTAAGTGGTTAATGCATTGTGTAAAAAGGCCATTTGAATCGTGTCATCTTCTGATCCTCCCCTTTTAGTATCCACAATCCATCTGCTTATATTACAGAATCCTAGGAGTCACTGCACATGCTCAATTTGGGATGTATTGCAAGAGAGTTGTTTTGTTTTTTGGGGGGGGTGCATGTGATCAGCACAGGGCCAATCCGCACTGTCCACACAGAGGGTCAGGGGTCATGCAGCCTCATAGGACAGTCAGATGAGAATGAAAACTCCTCGTATAAGTTTTAACCAGTGCTCAGCCAGATACAAAACGACTCATACTGCCAATGAGAAAAGTTATTTAGCGGTTTATATTTACTACCAGATATAGTGAATGCAGGGTCCTGGGTTTAGTAACACTTTAAGTCCTTTTTTCCATCCTCATATGAACACTTGATAAAGTGTATTGTTTGGTTACCATTTGTAAACTTGTATGGTTTCTCTGTTTGCAGTGTTAATGTTCTGTGTTTTTTCTTCATCTTTGGAGGAAGATTAATGGCTCATACTACTGTAAGCTAGTTAGTTTAGACCTTCAGTTATGCATGTTTTACAGCATGCTAGAGATTCTCTGAAAATAACTTGTTACATTCAGTTTGAATTGGAGGTCTTCCACATTTTAGAATTTATATTAACTGCTTGCCGCCCACCCACCGTCAAATGACGGCAGGGCAGTGCGGCTCACGTTCTGGGAAGACGTCATACGGCGTCGCCCAGAACGAGCGCTATTGCGGGAGCGCTCAGCGTGGCAATCGTGGCCGCACCGTGTTGCTAGGACACGGCGCGACCCTGATCTGTGTAAAGAGCCACGCTTCTTTAGACTAGTGATCGGCTGTGTCCAATCACAGACGGTCACATGTAAACAAGGCAGTGCCGGTAATCGCCTCACACTGACAGTGTGTGGCGAGTGTTGATCAGCAGCATCTCCCCTCACAGAAGATGTGGGCATGTAATCAGGGCACTGATCATCAGTGCACTAATTACAACAAAGCCCTAGCAGTGCCCATAAGTGCCACCAATCAATGCTCATAAGTGATGCCAGTCAATGCCTCCCACCAGTGCCGCCTGTCAGTGCCCACCAGTGCCGCATATCCGTGCCCATCAGTGTGGCATATTAGTGCCTCCTCATCAGTGTCCCCTAATCAGTGCCCATAAATGTCACCTCATCAGTGCAGCCCATCAGTGCAGCCTCATTGCACATCATTGAAGAAGAAAAATTACTTCTTTACAGAATTTACTGACAGAAAATAAGAAAACATTTTTTCAAAATTTTTAAATTTTTTACTAAAAAAAAAAAAAAAAAATCCCAGCAGTGATTAAATACCACCAAAAGAAAGCTCTATTTGTGTGAAAAAATTGATAAAAAAATGTGGGTAGTGTTGCATGACCGCGCAATTGTCTTTCAAAGTGCAACAGCGCTGAAAGCTAAAATATGGCCTGGGCAGGAAGGGGGTGAAAGTGCCCAGTATTGAGGTTGTTAAAGTGGCAGCTTTAAATCAAATTGCAGCATACTATAGAACACTTGATTATGTAGTCGTCTTGTATAAATAAAATAGTTTATGGCTCTAGTTCAATACATATTTAAATGCATCCCTATCTGTCCGTGCCAAGTTGACTGTTGTTCATAATATCTGTTTTATGCTTCATTGACAAATTCAGTTATGAACAGGTGTCTACCAGGATTTCCTAGCTACAAGTTTTTGTGGCATGAATTGTGGAATGCAAAAAACTGTTCCAAATAAACAGCAGATACGCTTCAATCTTTCTACAAACTGAGCTTGTATTTTTCTCTTGAAAAAAAACTCTAGATCATAGGTAGATTTTCAAGGAAGGAGCAATAACTTCGTTTTTGAATGATTGTATTGTTACAGGCTTTCCAAAGGGTGAGTATATGTCTTATGCCAGCCATACATGGATCAAAATTTGGCTTGTTCAGCAGGGATCGGCTGAATTTCAGTCAATGTATAGGCAGGGGGGTCTGTACAACCGCCCTGTTGGATTTTTCATTTCTGAATCAGCACCAGTGGCTATAGTCAGCAGTGCTGATCAGTGCATTCTGATGGTGCGGAAGTCTCCACACTGTCAGAATACAAAAGCACAGCGGGAAGGATTCCCCTATCTACATTAAGTCTGTGGAAGGGGGAATTGGGTCATTTCTTTTTTCATTCAACCCACTGGTTGCACAAAAAACATACTTGTTTATGGGCTCCCTTACTGCATGTATAAATAAGCCGTTAAAGGATCAGTCCACTTGAACTATATAGAGGTAGACCAATATATCGGGCCGATTTTTGGCATTTTTTAATCCGCATCAGCTGATTGTGCTGCAAATTAGGCAGATTAATTTATGCACTAAGGCTGGCTCACACAGGAGTGATCCGACTTGCAGGGCGACAGCACGACTTGCAAAAAACTTCTGTAATGATGGAAGCATATGGAAGCCAATGCAAATCGCCTCAAAAGTAGGAGAGGAACCTTTTTCTAAGTCTGAAAGATGGGCAGCCTGCTAAGTCTGAGAACATCCTGATAAAAGAACCAAAGAGATGCAATGTTTCTAGTTATCAAAGGAATTCACTCCAGAATGTAAATGAGGGAAGTTTAACCATTTAAAGACTAAATCTTTTCTGTTAGAAAATCACTTAGAACCCCCAAATGTTTTATATATATATATATATATATATATATATATATATATTTATTTTTTTAGCAGAGACCCTAGAGAATAAAATGGCGGTTGTTGCAATATTTTATGTCACACAATGTTTGTGCAGCGGTCTTTCAAGCACAATTTTTTTTTTTTTTTTTAAATATAACTAAACAGTACAGTTAGCCCATTTTTTTTTTTTTGGGTTGCCTATTTTTGTGTATGACATCCTTCAATTGAAACATTGAAGGAGCCAGGTAGAAAATTGTCAGATCAGAGGTGGCATTTGGTCAGATGTAGTTCTGGTATTTTGACAGCAAAATACAATGGGTACAGCAGGAGATTTGTCCATCTGTGCTGTATAGCATAGATGGAGGAATCTGTCAGAGAAGTGAGTGATCAGCGGTCTTTGATTGCTCAGTTCTCAGTTATAGAAGTGGTGGAGTCTGTGTATGTGTAAAATATATATATATATATACACACACACACACACACACACCTCAAAAATTTCAAGTCATGAGCGACTAGCCAGGCCTTAAGAGTTACTATTTGCCCCATCCAACCCTTCCTTGCCCCACCCTTAAACATGCCCACTTCAATTATCTCATGAAAATTACACTGTTAAATGTTTTATGCAGAATTAAGTTACAAAAATTTTAACAATATTGGCATGAAGCATATTTCATTCATCTGACTGTGATAAATAAAATAAGGATAAAATATAATTGGCTACTATAAGCACTGTACTACACATTACTGCTCTAGAGACGCCAAAGCACTACAAGGAAATAAAGGAGGGTGCAAACGCCTAGTGCATTACTTCCAACACCAATCCATATGATCACAACTCCAACATAGTTGATATCAGATCGCTGTAGTTAGAAAGAGGACGTGTTTCAGGAGACAAGCCCCCCTTCCTTAAAGCTGATTCAGCTTGTTACAAAGCATGATTTATATGGGGACCTGACACATAAACACTACCTCACTGCTAACTTCACCAGGCGGAGCCAAAAACACTACCCATTGTTGGCCGCCTCCTCACCACATATCTACAGAGAGCCATAGAGCAGAGGATGTATGTTGCATTGATAACATTATACATTTTAAGTACAGCCAATTGCTCGTCTATATGGCTATACTTCTTCACAAGCTTACATTATAGGAGGAAATATTTCTTTCCAGACCCCACTCAGCTTGTTCATGCTGTCATGGGAACGCACGCAGTATCCTGGAGTGCATGTACTCCCAGCGCTGCATACCAGAAGAATGTCAAGCCTGCAGCGTGTCATCAGGAGGCGGGGTCTTTCAGCCGAGGCTCTCGTTTTGTCACTAGGGACGTCTCCTGCAGTCCTGCCACGTCACAGTAGGGCAGAGCCAATCGCCGGTTCAGACCGGAGTCCCAATGATTACAACACCAGACTCCCGGGACCCACTCTCTGCATACAGATCTGGCCATTACGAGAACTGTCAACAGTATCCCCACATGGGGACAGTGACATAGGCATGTGCCAGTGTTGGGAAAGTGATACATGTGTCAGGTTTTAAACCCATTAGCAAAGGAAGGGGGCGGAGGCTGGGAGGAGAATCGGGTCCCAGTCAACACTGCCTACCAGTGGCGCCCGCCCCCTCCTCTGCTCCATACTCACCCTCAGCTTGTTTCCACTCGCCAAATGTGAGCAGGTGAGTGGAAAATTTGAGGTGTGTGTGTGTGTGTGTGTGTGTGTGTGTGTGTATAACTTTAATAGCATCCCGGTCTTAGTCCGCAGGGTTTAATATTGAGCTTCAACTCTTCTGGGAAGACTGTCAAAAAGGTTTAGGAGTGTCTATGGGAATGTTTAAACATTCTTCCAGAAGCGCATTTGTGAGGTCAGGCACTGATGTTGGACTAGAAGGCCTGGCTCACAGTCTCCCCTCTAATTCATCCTAAAAGTGTTTGATCGGGTTGAGTTCAGCACTCTGCAAGCCAGTCAAGTTCATCCCAAACTCGCTCACCCATGTCTTTATGGACTTTGCCTTTGTGCTCTGGGGCGCAGTCATGTTGGAACAGGAAGGGACCATCCCCAAACTGTTGCCACAAATTTGGGAGCATGAAATTGTTTTGGCATGCTGACGTCTTAAGAGTTCCCTTCACTGGAAGGAAAGGGCCAAGCCCAGCCCCTAAAAAACAACCCCACACCATAATCCCCCCCTCCACCAAATGATTTGGACTAGTGCACCAATACTTTTGGCAATATAGTGTGTGTGTGTATGTATTTGTGTGTGTGTGTATGTATTTGTATGTGTGTGTATGTGTGTGTGTGTGTGTGTATGTATATGTGTGTATATATATATATATATAGTGTGTGTGTGTATATATATATAATCTGTATATAGTGTGTGTGTGTGTGTAATGTATGGGCTGCTTTACACATGCTTCATCTGAGTGGATTAGGGTGTCGCAAATATAGGTACAACTGAAATGACATGTTTAGGTGGATTGTTTTTCTGCTTAAATATTTCTGCCAGTGGAATAAATAAAATGAAGCTTGGACCGCACAGTATAATTCAGTTTGTGTATTAAATTAATAGTGTAGATCCAAATTGAACACTCTCTTTTTGCTTGAACATAGGTAAAATAAACCAATTTATCTCTCTCTCTCAATGTATATATCAGAAGAAATAATATTTGGCGTTTATTGCAATCCTACTATGCATTGTGTTATACCACTGCATAGTAGGATTGGGATAAATGCCATACACATGAGTTATCTTACTTTACTTTGACTTGAGCTTCAGTTATTTTCTATATATAGAAGCTACCTAGGGACAGCTGCATGGTTGATGAATGGTGCTCACCCGGTTTCATTCTATGTACACACCTAAAACCTGTCCTTTATAATCAGAAAATCAAAAGATAGTACATAATTGTAACCCAGTTTCCTTAAGATAATAGCTTTGTTTTTTTTTTTTGTTTTTTTTCCCCTCAGCTCCATCCACAATCAGAAAACAAATGCCCAGTTACATTAATTCCTAGTCATTGAAAGTTTAAAAAAAATTGTTTTTTCTGCATATTCTGTTTCTAGGAGTAAACTAAATTGAATTCCAGGTCCACTTTGGTAGTGAAAAAGCTTGGAGGCTATCATTTCTGACCTTTCTTTCTGTATTTGTTTGTTCCTTGGCTGTTGTGCTGACCAGTGGCTTTGGTAGGTTAAATTCACTGACTGAACAAGTAGGCATGAGTTTTGACTTTTCTGATCTGCATGCTTTTTCCAGGTAGGTATTGAAGCTAGAGACAGCCAGGTATTTTCAAAAGGAGGTCAGCAATAGCAGCCTGTGTATTTCCTTTTGTACAGCTTTCCTCTACAGGTTTATTTCATAGAGCATGAAAAAGAGCCATCTATAGAAGGCAGCAGCCCATAGCAGTCAATTCCATAGGTTATCAGTTTTGAACCGCAATAAAATGAGGATGCTGTTCGTTACTGCACGTTACTCTTTGGTACTGTACCCGTATAAATGTCATATAGAACATGCATATACAAATCTTGCAGAATAACAAAAATACTAAAATAAATAGAAAATTCATACATGCCGCAAATCCATGGAAAGTTTTTGTTTTAAAGTGTTACTAAGCCCCCAACAGTAAAATCAGTCTGTATATGTGGAATAGCATGCTTGTTATACGTGCTGTGAAACTTAAGGGGTTAATCCTCTGTATTGTGTAGAAAGGCTCTTTGATCCTGTATGAACAGAGCCTCCTCTCCTGCAGGGTCCCTCTTGGCAAGGCCAGATAATACACAGTGAGGGTAGTAAAGCTGCAGATGCTCAGTTTGGTCTGCTGTAGAGAACATTTCCTTGAGCTGAGCAGGCCAGGTCAGAGGATATTGACATCACACATGTGGGTGTGTCTAGAGTTTGTAAATGACAGCCCCGTCTCTCCTTCTCCATGCACAGTAACTTAAAAAAAACACAGTGGGTGGGATGTTACATCTTGATTAATGGACGATACACCTACCAAAACAGCATGAGGACACAGGCTGTAGTGGAAACTCCTCCTACCCGAACACTCAGATAGACCCTGCAGTTTATCATGTGGCTGTAGTGTACAGATCAGCCAAAAAAGGTATACAGTGGCGGTATTTTAATGTAAAAAGGTTTAAAAGCTGTGGGCACTGGGGGAGGGCGGGTGAACTCTTTTCATATTACTGGGTTTAGTAACACTTTAACTGTAGTTTTCAAATGCGGTTTGTTATGAGAATAAATCTATATAGAAAATACTACATATTTTGGGGGCACATGAAAGTTGATCCTAGTGCACCTGAGAATGCCCCATTGTTCAAGGAAAACATGCCTCATGCACACTGGACATTATTAAAGCGCTAGCAGCGTCGGCTGTATGAGTTTTGCAGATGCGTCTTTCAGCGTTTCCATTTTTTTTTACCAAATATATATACTCCCACAAAAACGTATGACTCATAAATGCAGAATAGCCGTGTTTTTCAGCATTTTTTTTAGCATTTTTAAGGCTTACAGCGTTTTTATAGCTGAAAAAGTCTGCTTCAAATACACTAGTTCAAGGTTTTATTTTTTCCAGCCAGAAAGCACCCAAGCCAAAAAATTAGATAAAAGCCTGTGTGTGCATGGACACATAGGATAACATGCTGGGGAGTTTACTGGCTGCAGAAATAAATGGCCAAAGCCAAAAACAGCAGCTGTAAAAACGTCCAGCGTGCATGAGGCCTTGGGGTCTGTTAACATCAAGTGTGCAGCAGGAACATGTGCGAAATTACTTGTTTTTATTGTAGGTGAACTGATGTGCCACTTGTTACTATTTGGTATATTAAACATAAAGTTAGTATTTGTAATGTGCATATTTTTGTACACTGTATCTAACAAATATTCATTCTTTTGGTCTGTAGGAAAAGCATTTAAATGCATTGGCTCTAGTACTTGCACTCCCATTTATGATGTTCGCTTCACAAGACTGAGGTTATCCTATTGGGTTTGTTTTTTCTATGGGTATAACACCTAGTGATGTCACATGAACACAGAGGCTGCTGGTACTGGTGCTTAAACCCTTTCCTGCACCATGCAGGTGGTTTCCATGGTAACAAATGTATAAACAGAGTTGGAACAGGAACTAGAATATGCAATGTATTTGTTGATGCAAAGTGACCAATGATACATTGCAGAAGAAAACCAAGCCTTTTGTTGTGCTTGTAGGTTACATATGCCCCTTGCAGCAGTACCGTGGGTTTTGCTAAATTGCATACCTACATAATAAAGATTCAATTCATGGAATTCTTCTTTTGCTCAGGTAGTGATGTTGCTGTGCTTTTTGTGGCCTACTGATTAACTTAACCTAAATTCGGATGTGAAAACCATAGCTTTAAAATCTTAAGGAGATTAAAAAGTGATTTTTATTTTTAATTGCAAAAACTGAAGGCATTTAAAAGATCTGTCTAGGCATAAAAAGTAAGTTCTGTGTGAACATTGTAGACTGCTGCAGTCTGTGTTAAGTTTTGTATACTGCGCACAGGCATGGAAGAACATGTGTTATGGTGATTTCATCTGTGGAATGGCCTATAAGGACCATTCTGAATAAAGGTTTAGCCTAATTTTTCTACAGTTTTTTTTTTTTTAAACCACTTGCCTACTGGACACTTTTACCCCCTCCCTGCCCAGGTCAATTTTCAGCTTTCAGCGTTATTGCACTATGAATGACAATTGCGCAGTCATGCAGCGCTGTACCCAAATGACATTTTTATATTTTTTCACACAACTAGAGCTTTTCTTTGGCATTTAATCACCACTGGGGTGTGTTTTTAATGAAAAAAGACTGAAAATTTTTGCAAACAGGTAATTTTTCTCCTTCACGGATGGAGTGGCACTGGTAAAGGGGCATTGTTGGGACTGCCCTGATTATCAGTGTACATGTCCCTTTTACAGAAGCCGGTTATCGTCTCTCTTCATCATTCTCAGCATGAGGAAAGGAATGCCGATAACCGGCTTCTGTTTATACCGTGATCAGCTGTGTTTGGACACAGGTGATCATGTAGTAAAGAGCTGCTGATTGGCTCTTTACCTCAATGTGATTTAGCAGTGTCTGGAGGACACTGCGATCACAAAGCGTGCAATCGGGGGAGGACGTCATATGACTACTTAGATTGTAAGCTTTAATGAGCAGGGCCCTCTGATTCCTCTTGTACCAAATTGTGATGTAACTGTACTGTCTGCCTTCATTTTGTAAAGCGCTGCGCAAACTGTTGGCGCTATTTAAATTCTGCATAATAATAATAATTGTAACGGCCTCCCAGAGCTGGCTGGCTGCACTGTAGTAGTCATTCGGCTATAGCATGGTCGGCAAGTGGTTAATGTGCATCTCTTAGCATAGAGTACCTGTGGGGTTATCTGTTAATGACCTTTTTTCTGGTGTGAAGTTTTAATTTCAGCCCCATGTTCTCTTCCTGCCAGCACTGAAGTGGTGTTGATCAGGCTAAAGAAATGCCATCATTAACATGTGTATCCTAACCAACACACACACAAATTTTTTTTTTTTTTTTTAACCCTACTTGCATGTAAAAGACTTGGTCGCAATACAAGCTTGTTAACTGTGCAAAAATGATGTATACATGTTACATTGGGCATTGTAGACACAAATTGATCTTTTTAAAATGCATGTGCTATACAGACGAGTGGCACTTAAGTTCAGTGGACTTTTAAACATGGTTTTAGAGCTAGAATTGCCAGTTGAACCTTTTTATTGTGGAGCTAAACCCTCCTATTCTTTACAGCTAGGGAAGCTGCCATCTTTGCCTCTGATCTGCAGTTGCCATGGTGCTGCATGTGATCAGTTATGATACCATTTTGAGAACCTGTTAAATTGATAGGTTTAGTTCCACTTTAACATCTACATACTGATTTCCTTCCACCAGCTTCTATCATTAGTGTAGGCATCCGACACATGTAGTGGTGGGGAGGAGAAATGCAGGCATCCAACACACACCCAGAATTGTTGAATGCTGAAGATTTCATCGGCGCTTCTGACTGTAAAAGAGAACCTAAATTCCATTCATTGGAGGTGGTACTGGTAAGTGTAGAACATGTATTTTAATGAGAAACAGTCATTCAGAGAAAATTATCTTAAAGCAGAAGCAAATCTTAAAGTTTATGTAAATCTAAAATTAATTTCTAGTATCTTTGCCAGCAGGTAAGGGCTTTTGGTAGAAGAGAATTTCTTAAAACTAAACCACTTACCTGCTAGTAATTGACACTGATGCATTCTTAAGATAATGTAATCCCAGTGTTCATATTTGTACATTATGGCAAATCCTGCCCCAACACAATTTTCATTATTTAATATTTTTTTTTTTATAGTTTGCTTTGTGTTTAAATAATCCTCCCAAAACAGTTTAATTCCTTATTGAGAGCCAGTTCGCCACAAAAAAGTCCTTCAGATCCGTTCTGGATGCATTTTTGATGCTTTTCCGAATGCTTTCCAGATGCTTTTTTTTTCTGTTTTTTCCTTTTTTTTTTCACTGTACTGGGGACCGGTGCTGTTTCGATGCTTTTTTACTGCGTTACCATACAGTTTTTTGCAGGATAAAAGCAACGTGTTGTGCTTTTTTAAAAAAAAAAAATGAAAAGCACTGTAACACACTGCACTGGTGTGAAATATGCCATTGGAACGCATATAAGATATATTTTACATGTTTTTTTTCATGCAGAAAAAAAAAAAGCGCAGTACTGCATGTGGTGTAAATTGGCCCTAACGGCATCTCTTATGAGTTCTTTCACATGAGAATCATCAGTTCATTTTGTACTAAAAAAACTGAACACTGGTTAAGCATACATCAGTTTACATATCTATCTTTAGGATCAATTTTATATCAGTTTACATTCATTTTGTTAGGCTCCATGCACACTGAAGCTGATAAACGACAGTTTATGGTCTTTTTTTTTTTTTTTAACAGCGCTTAAACGCCCCTTTATGTTATCCTATGTGTCCATGCACACATGGACGTTTATTGTCATTTAACAGCAGTGGCGTTTATGGGCTGTTATCTGAACGCCCCGAATTGGCGTTCAGGAGTTGTTCTTCTGACCACAAAAAATGCTGGGCGTTTATCGTCGTCCAGTGCTTTTTTTAGTCAATGGAAGCTAATGAAGTTAAAAAAAAAAAAAAAAAACTCAAACGCTGATAAATGCTGCTTACAAAACTGTTAAAAGCAGCTTTTTTTCTAAGCAGAGTCTCCTGCCACATGATCCGACGCCCAGAGAGCGTCCAGTGTGCATGAAACCTTACATGTCCATTTTTTTTTAAGTTGTTTAGGAAAATAGTCATGGGTGAAAAAAAAAAAAAAAAGTATTTCTTGTCTAAAAACAGATGTAAATAACACTGATGCCATATGTTTACGTCCAATTTACATTAGGAACCCCCTTCTAAAATGATTCAGGGGTCAGTGGAAAACGTGCACAGTGGAGGACAGAATGCCACCCTTACAGACAGCAAAAAAAATCAGTGTTATGCCATTGACTCAGCCAAGTGGTATTGGACCAAAAACTTTGCAGATATCCTTTAGATGGGAGGTCGATCACCCACAGCTCGAGGAAACCCTAGCAACTTCTGGGGGACCCTTGGGGTTCTTTGGAACTTTTGATATAGAGGAAACTCCACAGGAAGGTGTTTTTATGCTAAAGAAAAAAACGTTCAGGACAGAGATGGGAGATCCTATTTACCTGTTTTGAGAATGTTAGATTTTTGGCTGCCAAGTTAATACATATGCTTTGAGTTTCTGACTTGGAACAGGTATAAGGACAAGAAATTGTGACATTTTTTTTGACACTCATTAAGAGTATTCTTATTCCAGGCATTAAGGGTGCATTAACACTTGCAAATTCAGCCTGCTGGCGGTGATAACATGCGGGTACACCAGCGGGGGTGCCTGCAGTTAGATGCAAGTAGGAAGCACCATTGAAAGCAATGGGAGGCTGCCAGCTCGCAGCTAATAGTGCCCACTTGAATGTAATTATTCATGCTGTGATCCCATACTTGTGATTGGCCCTGGACGCAGGACCCTGGCCGCATGTGATCTCAGCATGAATGATTACATGTGAGTGTGCACTATGAGCTGCGAGTGTCGGCAGCCTCTCATTGCCTTCAATGGGACTGACTACTTTCTAACTGTGGGAACCTCCGCAATGGTAATATTTGTGATTTATATATTATACGTGAAACCTCATTGATCGAGGTATGAAAACGCAGTGGAAGATTATGGGGAAAAAATAGGATACAGTATGTTTGGTTATGTTTGACTGCTTTGGAAGGTAGAGTCAACCAGTCAATTGGTACCAGGTCACTGTGTTGTGGATATTTCCACTCACTTCTTCCTTTCACGAGGCACTGCTTGGCGCCTGAGCAGCCATAATCAATGGCTGAACAGTGTCACATGGTAAAGTGGGAAGATTCTCAGGTCTGGGCAATCTATTAATCAGGTTGTTGGAGGGAGGGACTTGAATATTGTAAGAATAAGTAGCATGTGTATATATATATATAATTTTTTTTTTTTTAGTCCTTGTTACTATATTCTTAATTGTTATAAAGGATTTATCTAGCGCCAACGGTTTGCGCAGTGCTTTGCAAAACAGTTTTTTTTTATTGTGCCTGGTGATGAGCAGTAATTCTTTTACAGTCACTTATGCCAACTTGTATGCATGTTAAACCCTCCATAGACTTTAGGGGGTGGTTGATTATGATCTTGCCAAACTCCATGTCCTTGGGGGTGTTCAGAGCAGGTAGCAGGGAGCCCTGTAAGGTCTTCTCAAGGTGGAGTCATTGGAACAGATTTTGTTGATATATCTCAATTATTCCCCAAAGAGAGGAGCTGTGTTGTAGGCTCAGAGACCATCCACTCATATGAGATCTAGATTGGGTGACCCTCATAAATTTGGGTACACCTTTGCATGCTCTTTATTTTGTTTTTGTATCACTGTAATGAAAACGTTTTTAGTCCACAGAAACTTGGGAATGGCTTGCAACGGTAATATTTATTTGTGATTTATATATTAGTGTGTATGCTTGGATAGATGTGACATATTATGCTAATGTACAAAATGGAAAACTGTCCCTAGTTGTAATATAAAAAATGTAATTACTATTGAAAGCGTTCCCTGGCATTATCTTTTCCATCATGTCTACATTTCCTAAACAAAAATAAGTAAACTGTGAATATTTCAAACAAGGAGTCTAAAAGGCCAATATAAGTATAATGAAATATAGTAGGTAATGTTTTTCTTTAACAAATTAACTTTGTTTCTGTTTTGGCCTATACGTTTCCATAAAGGTAAAACTACATTTCAGTTATTAATGGGTTAGGTTAACATCATATATGCAAAGTGCCTGTGCGTTTTATAAGTGTAACTTATTCCTTTTATGTCACAAATGAAAACTTGATAATATTGAAGTGTTGGAGTTCTGTGTACAGGACCTATACCTTTTTGATTGTGCAGTAAACATCGCAGTCTAGCATGGCCTTATCCAATGGATACTTATTACTACTTTTTGTGTGTTATCTGCACAGGAAGGGAGAGGTGCCAGCTTAAGCTCAGTTATCAGATCGATGGTAGAGCCCTGTCGGATTTCTCCCCCCTCCCCTTCTCTTGTGCCCTGGAGCCTGTGCTGGCGCTCTCTCCCCCCTCCCTCCCACTCTGCTGCAGCAAGGAGCGGTTGGGGGTCAGCGGAAAATATGTGGCAAGGACCTGACAGACAGCAGGCATCAGAGAGTAGGCCGCATCCCAGAGGAGAGGGGGAGGAGAGAGAGAGACAGGACTGATATTCCTGAATAAGGCAGAGAGCTTGAAAAGGAGGGGGGGGATGGGGGAATGCAGAAAGTAATATCACAAAAGTGGGGAGTTAGAGGTAGATGGTGGCATACATAGAGAGAATGTGTTGTAAAAATTATATTGTATTAATTGCCATTTCACAAGCTTGCATTTGTTTTCTGTTAATAGTAGTATACTGGCAGAAATGATGCATGTGCGATCAACCTTAAATCAGGGCCCATTCAGGCTAGTGTTGTGACAATGCATGGTAAAATGCACCTTTTTTTAAAAACTGTCAAAGCACATGGCTTACTGAGGTGTATTTCACCCCAACATACTACTTAGGTGAATAAAGCACATTCTGCATGTTGTGATTTGTTGCTGTTGTAATAGTCGAGCATGTTTTTTGGTATGTTATGTAACTATGGCATCTGCATGTGTATGTCAGCAGGTACATCTGCTGACAATATCTTCCAGTTAGGGACAAATCTGTGTATAAACAGGTGTGTATGTATATATGTGTGTGTGTGTGTGTGTGTGTGTGTGTGTGTGTGTGTGTGTATGTGTGTATATATTTAGTGTAATTTTATTATATGTTCATGTGACAACACTGAAGAAGTGACACTTTGCTACAATGTAAAGTAGTGAGTGTACAGCTTGTATAACAGTGTAAATTTGCTGTCCCTCAAAATAACTCAACACACAGCCATTAATGTCTAAACCACTGGCAACAAAATTGAGTACACCCCTAAGTGAAAATTTCCAAATTAGGCCATTGTCCCTCCCCGGTGTCATGTGAGTTGTTAATGTTACAAGGTCTCAGGTGTGAATAGGGAGCAGGTGTGTTAAATTTGGTGTTATCGCTCTCACTCTCTCATACTGGTCACTGGAAGTTCAATGTGGCACCTCATGGCAAAGAATTCTGTGAGGACCTGTAAAAAAGAATTGTTGCTCTACATAAAGATGCCCTATGCTATAAGAAGATTGTCAAGACAAGTCCAGGCTGTCGGAGCTCAGACCATACGTCGCACACTGCATCAAATTGATCTGCATGGCTGTCGTCCCAGAAGGAATCCTCTTTTAACCACTCCAGATCCGCGCTATTGCCGAAGTACGGCTCCAGCGCAGATCTGAAATGCCGGGACAACGTCCATGGATGTCGTCCCCTGTGCACGCTCCTGGCGCGCCCCCTGGCGGCGGCGTGCCCGTGGGTCGGGCGGACTTGATGTCCGCCCGAGACCCGCCGATCTCTTTTAGCAGCCTCAGAACGGGGAACCGCCGTTGTAAACACGCCGGTTCCCCGTTCTGTGACGGGACATACCAGATCTACTGATCCCTGTCACTGGGATCAGTTAGATCTCTTATGTCCCGGCCAGCCCTGCCCCCCCACAGTTAGAACACACCCAGGGAACATTTGTTAACCCCTTCACTGCCCCCTGTAGGTTAACCCCTTCACTGCCAATGACATTTACACAGTAATCAGTGGATACTTAAATTTCTGATCGCTGAATAAATGTCATTGGTCCCAAAAACGTGTAAAAAATGTCTGACATTTCTGCGGCAATATCGCAGTCCCGATAAAAATCGCAGATCGCCGCCATTACTAGTAAAAAAAATAAATAATAAAAACGCCATAAATCAATTCCCAGTTTGTAGACGCGATAACTTTTGCGCAAACCAATCAATATACGCCGATTGCGATTTTTTTTTTTTTTAACAAAAATATGTAGAAGAATATATATCGGCCAAAACTGATGAATAATTTTTTTTAATGGATTTGTACTTTAGCAAAAAGTAAAAAATATTGTTCTTTTTTGCAAAATTGTCGCTCATTTTTTGTTTATAGCGGCTATCAGAAATGACGCAGAGGGGATCAAATACCACCGAAAGAAAGCTCTATTTGTGGGAAAAAAAGGACGCAAATTTTATTTGGGTACAATGTCGCACGACCGCGCAATTGTCATTCAAAATGCGACAGCGCTGAAAGCCAAAAATTGGTCTGGGCAGGAGGGGGGTTTAAGTGCCCAGTAAGGAAGGGGTTAAAGATGATGCACAAAGCCTGCAAACAGTTTTCTGAAGACAAGAAGACTAAGGACATGGATTACTGGAACCATATCCTGTGATCTGATGAGACCAAGATGAACATGTATAGCTCAGATAGTGTTAAGCGTGTGTTGTGGTAAGCAGGTGAGTGAGTACAGAGACAAGAGTGTCTTGCCTCAGTCAAGCATGGTGGTGGGAGTGTCATGGTCTGGGGCTGCATGGGTGCTGCCGGGACTGGGGATCTACAGTTCATTGAGGGAACCATGAATGCCAACATGTACTGTGACATACTGAATCAGAGCGTGATCCCCTCCCTTCAGAGACTAGGCCGCAAGGCAGTATTCCAACATAACGACCCCAAACACACCTCCAAGAGGACCACTGCCTTGCTAAAGAAGCTGAGGCTAAAGATGGACTGGCCAAGCATGTCTCCAGACCTAAACCCTATTGAGCATCTGTGGGGCATCCTCAAATGGAAGGTGGAGAGGAGCACAAGGTCTCTAACATCCACCAGCTCTGTGATGTCGTCATGGAAGAATGGAAGAGGAGGACTCCAGTGCCAACTTGTGAAGCTCTGGTGAACTCCATGCCCAAGAGGGTTAAGGCAGTGCTGGAAAATAATGGTGGCCACACAAAATATTGACACTTTGGTCCCAATTTGGACATTTTCACTTAGGGGTGTACTCTCTTTTGTTGCCAGCAGTTTAGAAATTAATGGCTGTGTATTGTTATTTTGAGGGGACAGCAAATTTACATTCTTATACAAGCTGTACACTCACTACTTTACATTGTAGCAAAGTGTAATTTCTTCAGTGTTGTCACATGAAAAGATATAATAAATGTGTGTGTGTGTGTGTGTGTGTGTGTGTGTGTGTGTGTATTATACACACAATACTTCTTTTTTTTTTGGAATTGGAAATCTGTCAGACTAGAGAGTCGGGTAGGGTGGGCAATCATACGTATTAAATTTTTTACACTTGAACCCTGCAGACTAAACAAATGTAGTATTCTACAGGGCATGCCCCGCTTTTTATTTATTTTTCCCCTGATTGGTGGGAAAATATTTAAAGTGATTCTAAAGTCAGCATTCTCTGCATTAAGGTAAACTCCTCCACTACCTTTCCCACTGCCCCTTTCTTCCTTGTCTCAACTGAAGGGCATTGGGAACCATAGGCATTTGCTGCTGTCAGCCAAACTTCTGTTAGGAGGGAGCAAGCGCTGTGTGCGTCTATGGACGCACACAGTTTGGATTTGGTGAGCATGGGTCCCCCATAGCACATGACTTACTAAGAAGGCACCTGGGGGAAGGAGGAGCAGACATTGCTGGTCGGGGACTGCCCGGGAGCACACCAGAACACACTGATCAGCGTTCGCAGCCGTTGGCTGGTTAGTCGGATGCTGGTTTTCAGGCATGCTCGTTCGATAGAAGTCAGTCGTGAGACCGGCTTCTGACGGACAGAGAGCTGTACACACGGCTGAAAGTCGGCTGGTACCTGACAGTCTCATATAAACCTCCTGTACCATCTTACCTTTTTCTCTTGTCCTTCCCAGTCTGCAGAGCACACCCATGTTGTGGGGGCAAGTGTCTTTCAGTTTGCCTGATATTAAATTATGGCCACCCTCAGACACCACTCTCTGTCATCCTACAGCAACGCTTACAACTCTGACCACTTACAGCCTTGGCAGTTGGGTTAGTGGTTTTTCCAAAATTGACAGTTAAGGCCCGCAACACACTGGCATACGACACGTCCCCCTGTCAGAACACAATTGCTCAGCGAAGAGGTCGCTGTACTAACATTGGATAGTTAGTACAGCGAACTCCTCTTGAGTACTTCAGTTTTTTTTCAACCCTCCTGGGTTGAACAAAGAAGAGACTGATAGTGTGTATCTAGCTTAACTGTCTCTAGTTTTCTGACATCAGCCGCTAAGTTGGGGGGGGGGGGGGAGGAGGAAGGGTGACATTGTTGTAGAAACTGCAGGTTCCTTTTTAAAGGTAAACTTTTGTATGTATGTGAGTTATTGTAACATTTACCCAAAAGTCATTTTTATTGTGACTATATTTTATTTACCTGCTGTTCCGTATATTCATAATGGTATATTTTTCACAAGATTGTAAATTCTCCCTCTAGTGGCTATCTGTATGTTAGACAAGTTGCTAGCATTGTTGCTGAGTGATTGCTCATATAAGTGGTTTTCGGTAAGAGATTATATGGTTTCAATAATATGAGTGGACTTGTGTTAACAAAAGCCTGCCATGAGAATATCATGAAGGTTTTCATTGAGCTCTCCTTTTGAAAATCCTTGTTGCCTGGCACCTACTGATCTTACTGCAATTTTCTTGAACTGCTTGTTCCAGGTCAGCGATTCAAAATATAGAAGCTATTGGGTCAGTATGTCTACCAGTCATCTAGCCTTTTCAGAAGCAGGTCTGCAAAGGCAGCTCCCGTATCAATCTCAGGACAGTATGCCTGGCTTTATACTGCTGCTTTGTGAAAATGCAAGGTAGAATGCTGTTCTTGCAACACACATTAATGAGTGATATTGTGTGTATTGCAGTGCCACATTCAGTGCACACACACCTCAGCTGCCACCTTACCTACTGTGCATGTTATATTGCGAAAAATGCTACAGGTGCTGTCTTTGATGCTTTGAGCTATGCTGGTAGCCTATTCAAATTGAATGGGTTGCCTTAATGCAGTGTGAAGGGGCTGTACAAGAATAACAAAAAAAAAAAAAAATCTACTCTTTTTTTTTTATTTTTTAGGGTTCATCGCTCCACTCTGTTGGCAATGGAAGCCCTTATTGTATGGCTTCCTAAAATCTTCTACTGTCTAGAACCGGGGTCTCCAAACTGTGGCCTAGGACTGAATGCAGCCCTTTACTTGCCTTTATCCGGCCCCTGGGACACCATCTCTTCAACTGACACCAATGACTGGGCATTGTTTTTTTTCCCCCACTGATTCCGATGCCTTTTCTGCCCCTACTGGCCAGTCTGGCCCCCCTAAAGCCTGAAGGACAGTAAACTGGCCCTTTGCTCAAAACGTTTTGAGACTCCTGGTCTAGAAGATTAGGTGGTTCATCTCCTGAAGTCTAAATTAATCCAAGTGTTTGGGTTTTTTGAATGCTTGTAAATATGTTGGAACTAAAACAACCTCTTCAATTTTAAAAACATATAAACTGAAGTTATACATTGTGTACTTTCAGTACAATGAAAAAATAATGAAATTAAAGCCACAAAAACTTAAATGTTAATCCATACTGAATCAGCAGAGATTAAGGGTCCATTCACTTCACTCAGATCCACCATGGTGTGTTAAACCTTGTCTGGCCGAAATATGAATTTTAAGTACCCCTAGCATACTCATGCCTCGTGCAATGTAACAAAGGTATGCTGTAGTGTAAACTATGCCCAGTGTTCTATTTGTGCAGCATCTTTTCTTACTTTGTGATGTTCCTGCACAGCACTGCCATCTCCAGTGTAGGCATCTGAAGCCGCAGTGACCTTCCTGGATTCCGTGCATGCTGGCTACCCAGCATGCACCTGCCGATCTTTCGCCTGTGGAGTGCTGTGCAACCTTGGTCAGCTTGACATGGCATGACTCCAATAACATTTAAAATACCAAATGCCACTAAAAGAAAGCTCTATTTGTGGACGCCAATTTTGTTTGGGTACAATGTCGCACGACCGCGCAATTGTCATTCAAAGAGTGACAGCACTGAAAATTGGTCCGGGCAGGAGGGGGGGTTTAAGTGCCCAGTAAGCAAGTGGTTAATGCACCTAATAGATTTTACCAACTGTTGAGCAAGATCAAATGATACGCTCATGGCTTTGTGTAGGCCCTATGCATGTCTGCAGTAAGCCCTTCTGGACAAATATTGGGTGGGTTAGCCCACTTTTGGCTGATTTATAGGCCACAGGGATGCAAAAATAAGTACACTCCTGTGACCCAGAAGAGAAATATGGCCAAAAAAACTTTGGCCATACTACTTTTAATATACAGTCAGGTCCATAAATATTGGGACATCAATACAATTCTAATCTTTTTGGCTCTATACACCACCACAATGGATTTGAAATGAAACGAACAAGATGTGCTTTAACTGCAGACTTTCAGCTTTAATTTGAGGGTATTTACATCCAAATCAGGTGAGCGGTGTAGGAATTACAACAGTTTGTATATGTACCTTCCACTTTTTAAGGGTCCAAAAGTAATGGGACAATTGGCTGCTCAGCTGTTCCATGGCCAGGTGTGTTGTTCCCTCTTTATCCCATTTACAAGGAGCAGATAAAAGGTCCCAAGTTAATTTCAAGTGTGCAATTTGCATTTGGAATCTGTTGCTGTCAACTCTCAATATGAGATCCAAAAGAGCTGTCACTATCAGTGAAGCAAGCCATCATTAGGCTGAAAAAACAAAACCCATCAGAGAGGTAGCAAAAACATTAGGTGTGGCCAAATCAACTGTTTGGAACATCCTTAAAAAGAGAACACGCACCAGTGAGCTCAGCAACACCAAAAAACCCAGAAGACCGCGGAAAACAACTGTGGTGGATGACCGAAGAATTCTTTCCCTGGTGAAGAAAACACCCTTCACAACAATTGGCCAGATCAAGAACACTCTCCAGGAGGTAGGTGTATGCGTGTCAAAGTCAACAATCAAGAGAAAACTTCACCAGAGTGAATGCAGAGAGGGTTCACCACAAGATGTAAACCATTGGTGAGCCTCAAAAACAGGAAGGCCAGATTAGAGTTTGCCAAACAACATCTAAAAAAGCCTTTACAGTTCTGGAACAACATCCTATGGACAGATGAGACCAAGGTCAACTTGTACCAGAGTGATGGGAAGAGAAGAGTATGGAGAAGGAAAGGAACTGCTCATGATCCAAAGCATATCACCTCATCAGTGAAGCATGGTGGCAGTAGTGTCATGGCGTGGGCATGTATGGCTGCCAATGGAACTGGTTATCTTGTATTTATTGATGATGTGACTGCTGACAAAAGCAGCAGGATGAATTCTGAAGTGTTTCAGGCAATATTATCTGCTCATATTCAGCCAAATGCTTCAGAACTCATTGGATGGCGCTTCACAGTGCAGATGGACAATGACCCGAAGCATACTGCGAAAGCAACCAAAGAGTTTTTTTTTAAAGGAAAGAAGTGGAATGTTATGCAATGGCCAAGTCAATCACCTGACCTGAATCCGATTGAGCATGCATTTCACTTGCTGAAGACAAAACTGTAGGGAAAATGCCCCAAGAACAAACAGGAACTGAACACATTTGCAGTAGAGGCCTGGCAGAGCATCACCAGGGATGAAACCCAGCGTCTGGTGATGTCTATGCGTTCCAGACTTCAGGCTGTAATTGACTGCAAAGGATTTGCAACCAAGTATTAAAAAGTGAAAGTTTGATTTATGATTGTTAATCTGTCCCAGTACTTTTGGTCCCTTAAAAAGTGGGAGGCACATATACAAACTGTTGTAATTCCTACACCGCTCGCCTGATTTGGGTGTAAATACCCTCAAATTAAAGCTGAAAGTCTGCAGTTAAAGCACATCTTGTTCGTTTCATTTCAAATCCATTGTGGTGGTGTATAGAGCCAAAAAGATTAGAATTGTCGCTGTCCCAATATTTATGGACCTGACTGTACCTATAGATTTTACTAACTGTTGAGCAAGATCAAATGATACACTCATGGCTTTGTGTAGGCCCTATGCATGTCTGCAGTAAGCCCTTCAGGACAAATATTGATTGGATGGGTTAAAAAATATGTACCAGTAACTCTTGCCCTCCAGCTGGTAAATTAGCACAAGTAGTTTCAGCTGCTTGTTTTCCCCCTCCTTCATAGAAGTGAACTTGACCGCTTGGCAGAACAGTACAGACAAGCTCATTGCATACAATGCACGACTTTGTGTCCAGAGTGAATCCATTTTTCTTGAGGAGTAAACCCCTCTGGGTGATCAGAGTACATTGCAGTCATTTTAACAAACTTTTTTTTTTTTGCAGATTCCTACTTGTTTCTGCTCTGAAGAAAAGGCTGTTGTGTGCAGAGATAATCTAAATGGGAGTGATTTCTTTATTGTTAGTCTGTTGATGCACTTAGTGTAAGAATGAGGAACGTTGCAGTGTCTGCATCCCTTACAAGTGAATAACCCTTTGGGGAGTATCTCACCATAACTGAAATTTTTGTTGAAGAGAATGCTTAAAATCTGACTTGTATCTTAGTGCAGACTTCTGGGAACGTCAGCAGGCCAATCACAGAATCAGAAAATTACATTTCTGGAGTGTTCTGTACACCAGTGGTTCTCAACCCTGTCCTCAAATACCCCCAACAGGCCATGTTTGCAGGTTTTCCTTTATCTTGCACAGGTGCTTTAAATCTGAGTCAATGGCTTGGTGTTTTGGATAGCTATTTTATCTAAGAGAAATTCCCAAAACATGACCTGTTGGGGGTACTTGAGGACAGGGTTGAGAACCACTGTTGTACACCAACTGTGTACAAAAGGCCTCCAGGATGCCATATTGCATTGCATTTTACAGAGAAATTACAACACTACAGATGTGTGATAGCTTTGGGCAGTCACGTGTACTCTT
>BLSH010088125.1:698387-723537 GCA_018402905.1 Glandirana rugosa
AATCAGTGGCTAAAACAGGAGTCGGAGGAGGCGACAGTAATCATCTAGTCTCGCCCGCCGCCCTATTAAGACCTGACTTCCACCCGGGTCGTGACGTACCTCTCGCCATCGACGGACTTAACTGGAAAGTGTACTTGTTCCATCACTAACCGCACTGTGGGGCGCAGGAGCTGCCGCGTTAACTTTTCATATTAGCGAACTTGTGATTGGCTGCTAGGATTGCCTCCTAGCAGCCAATCACTACCTTGTTCATGTGAAAGGTCAATTCAGGCAGCTACCGCTCTCCATGCAGTGCTGGGCCCACCTTCAGTCCAGAATTATCCCGCCGCCCGCTCTGATCTACTAATGACAGCGGAGGAGGCTGAGGACAAAATCGGTGACTAAATGGCGGTCCAGATAGATCATTGCGCGGACCGGACACGGACCGATGCCTGATCTACAGTAAGATGGCATTATGACTGTAATGTATATGCCGTTGCAAGCCTAGTGGTTGATAGTGTAACATGAGCCTTTTCTACACTCCCACAACCACCTGAGTCAAGTGGTAACTTTCCTATATTACATATAAGTTGCTAGTAGGCCATGTAAATTATGGTATGCACATATGCATTCAGTTCTGTGGTAACAGTTGACATATATTTGAGCAGGTCACAATATAATTAGAAAAGTTTATCATGGCCATAGATGTGCAGAGTACTGGTGGTGCCATATTTCGGTAGGCTGCATATTGTAATAGTCATATTTGCAAAGTCTAACTATTGGCAGCATTTTTAACTAATTATTCAGCCATATATATGCAAAGCAGTTGGCTCACAATGCAGTGTAAGCTTTGTTTTAATGCATACGTTTAAGTGACCAACATTTCACTTGGTATTATGGTAATGGAGTATTCAATAGCCATCATAAGCGCTGCTGTTCCATTGTCTCCTCATTCCTGACTGTCATGTCCTTAGCATTGTTACAAAACTTTCCACTACCTTTCCAGATGTCTGACTTTTTAATTGCACCAATTGCTTCATGTATTTGAATTACAATCTGCGTTTGTTGCTTATCCCTATTTTATTGATGATAAACTTGTAACAAATCAGACTTGCGTTGAAACATCCTTTTTCTGAATTGGCCCATATATAAACATTGTCTGCCTGAATTTATTTTTGTGTGTGCTGTCTTAGTTAAAATGAAATCAACATAAAGATAGCTGTCAATGTGCGTAAACACAGCAGCATGGTAACACACAGCTGCATTAGTTGTTATGAAGGTTAGGTTCATATGTTTACCTGTACATGTACAATGCTAGTTGGCTGCAATTTTTATTTTAGTCTTTTGGATGCTTAGCAGGTTGTACAAATGATTACAACAATCTGTCTTGATGCATCTATAAGACCATGAGGGAACTACCTAAACCTGTTGTGGCCAATTTGGTAAATTTTATAAGGCCTCAAGTGCAGGGCCCGACATATCCAGAGGGCCACAAAGTAGTTTACATTATCATAAATTTGGGTCAATTTAAAGCATTATAAAACAAACTGCCCTTGGGAGCAGAGGCCCAGGAGAATCAATTCTGTTGCTAGGCTTAGTGCTGGAACACAGCTGTCACTGACAGCCAGCGGATCCAGCACTAAAGCCCACTGGATCTGTTGCCACTCAGCATGCAGCCAGCTGTGAGCCAAACATTATTAGATGTCTGGAGCCCAGGATGTGGCATGCTGAGTGCTGGTGGATTGTTTGTTGAGCAAGGGTCTACTTGCATAAGGCTTCATGTACACCTAGCCGTCTTTGACCGCTAGCCGCAAGAACACGCAAAACCCTGCAATTTTGCCACGCTTGTGGCGGTCAAAACGTTCCTAGCCTGAACGTGTTTCTTCCGTGTACTGGATTGGGAGGTTGAAGCTCCCCTAACCACAGCAGCTTCTGATAAAAGACTGTGTACATTGCCACATAGACTTTTATGGAGTTGAGTTTAGAAACTTTGGCAAAAAAAAAGCCGAAAGCTCCTAAACGCAAGTTTAGGAGCTGTAGTGTACATGAAGCCTTAGGGTTATTGCAAGCATGTTTTTTTTTTTTTTCTACACTATTATACACTTTACATAAAATAAATTAAATTGTGCACAATAAGGGTCATATTGACACTACATGGACGTGTCTAGAGGGAGCCTAAAGCCTGCAAAGCAAAATATGCTCTCCCCACACCTAATTACCGAACATGTCGCTGCACACCAGGAGTGGGGATGGCTTGCTCGGGGAGGTGGAGTGGGAGGAGCTTGTCTAGGGTTATGGGATCTTCTGTAGATTGCCTGCTGCCCGCACTCCTTTAGAATACTTGGAAGCAGAAGTGTAGGAGCTGATTGATTCAGCTTCCAGGCTAGTGCAGGACTGTGGTGGTCATTGACAACCAATGGCTTTAATGTTATAACCCACTGGAGAGGCTGTCATTGGGCTTGCAGTCTGATGTACTCCAGATATGATTAGCAGCCAGGGGTACAGCGGACCTCATACCGAGTGATAAAAGGCTGCATGCAGTAGGGCGCTTGTTGGGCACCAAGGATCTAGACATCAATTCTGTAACATGAAACAGTAGGTTGAGCACGGGAATGTCTTTTGGAAAACCTACCAGAATAGATAATTTCTTAAGGTCTTGCCAAAATTTATATATGGCCAGCCTTTTCTGGAAAACTGGAAATCCACTCTATAAGTAATATTGAACATGCACTTTAATTTACATTTCTCCTTTTATTTCTGTGTACAGATGATGGCACTGTAATGAATAATAATAATAATAAAAAAAGTACCTTTTACCTAATTGATATACAGCTGTCACATGGTCCAGGTCTTTCCCAGCATATCTGTAGGGAATACAGAGTAAAAATAAATATTGTCAATATACTGTTTTAACATGTCATACTGATATGTTTGAAATCAAATATTTTTAGTATTTTATGTAAATAACACGGTATGGGTGGATTTCTGCTAGTCACATGCTGTGCCACGCCCCTCCAGCCTGTGTAGGGAGGTGAAGCCACCATTCATCTACGTGTAATATCCCACCTCCATTATGTTTAGCTGGTAAGTGAGCATGGAGGAGGAGGGAGGGAGTGGGCTGTCATTTACCCACATGTAACTCTATAGTCACGTGGGCTGCTTAGATGTGATGAGGAGGAAATGATCAGCATAGAAACTCACTGAAAACTGAGCATGTTCAGAGTTGCCACCACAGCTGCAAAATCCCTAATTGGACTGGGGACATGAACAGAAGGTTGAGATGGAGAACAGCAGGATCAACTATTTTTTTTTTTTTTTTTTTGCAGAGTACAGGAAACGGATCTTATAATAATCATGTATGAACATTGAATACACCATTTATTGATTTATGTGATGTGGGTTTAGTGACACTTTAAAGGATAAGTTTTTACATTTAAAAAAAAAAATAAAAATAAATGCATATTTTTGCAGGTAAAAAATGTGCATTTTTATTTTTTTTTTATTGGGAGCCTGGAATCAGCAGATTGTGGGTGCACTGCAGGGCTCTTGCAGACTCATTGTACAGCCAAGCAGTTACACACTAACAGGAAGCATCAATGAACTACCACAGCGCTCAACAGTACCATGGTAGTTCATTGAGAACTACAAGCTGACAGCCGGACCTTGTAGTTTTCTATTCACAGAGCTCTGTGAATGAGTGCCTCTTTGCAGAGTGACACAGAGAGCCAGGGGAGAAGATCCCCTGCTGCCTGTCACAATGGGGGGGGGGGGGGCAGTGGATTTGTCACGTTACACCCTGAATATGGGTGTAATATGTTACAAAAAGTGAACTTATCCTTCATGGTCCCAGGTCTTTATGGGACAGATATACAACTGATTTAATCTGTGGTGCAACTGACTTTTAAAGCTTAAAAGCGCCCCGTTCCCCCCTGTATAGCGGTAAAATGCGCCACTAATTAGCGGCGCTTTACCGCTACAGCCCCTCCCCGCCCCAGTGTGAAAGTAGCCTAAGGTCCCTTTCACATGGACATTCTGTTCAGGTCCGCATGTCCGTTTTTTCAGGCCGACTTGAACGGAGCTTCCATGCAGCCCTATGAGCAACGGATGTCAGCGGAGACATGTCCGCTGACACCCATCGCTCTCTGATCTGCTCCAGACCCGTAAAGTCTGATGGATGGAAACCCCATTTTTCCATCAGTCTGCGGATCGGATGACAATAGACGGATCCGTTGCCATCCCATTTGCCATAGAGGAGAGTGAGGGCTCTGAAGGATCCGTCTCTGCACAGAGGGCAGACACTGATCTGGCATCCGTCGGCTCAGCGGAGTGAAACTGGCCTAAAGCGGTTGTGTACTTGTTTACCAAAAAAAAAAACTGTAAGGCAAAGGCGTAATGAGCTACTATGTACCGCATACTAGCTCATTATGAAATACCTCAGAATGAAGCTCCGCCAGGGCTGCACGGTCCCTGCAGAGAGGGAGCTGACATCTGCCCTCGGGGGATCCTACCGGGTTCGCAGCTCCGGGAGCCCTTCTTTCCGGACCTTCGCCGGGACATCACTGTGCATGCGCCGTGACCTCAGTGGCTGCATGTAAGGTATTGAATATCTCTTAAACCGTACAGGTTTAGGAGATATTAATTTTACCTACAGGTAAGCCTTATTATAGGCTTACCAGAAGGTAAAAATTATATTTTAGGGTTTTAAAGGGTATACAACCGCTTTAAGATAGAATCCAAGTAGACCTTTTTGTAGACTTTGCCATCGTCGGAAGTACCACATGGACAGTGAGTGTGTGATCAAGGACGGTTATGAAAAGGCGATTTTGAGATCACATTCATTTACCTTTATCATATGTCAGGTGATTAAAGCATTATTAAACCCAAAAGCAAACATTTATTATATTGCAACTTACCATTTCTAAGATGACTGCATTCATTTTATTTTTTTAGCCTCTTTCTTCTATTTTCATCTGGTGATGTGGCCAGCAAGTTTGTTGTTTATTTTCAAATGAACAAGCTCTCCAGCAGAATGTATCAGATGAGACAAACCATTTAAAACTAGCAGGGGTGCTTCCAATGATCAGCTTTCATTTAAAACCTTTATCTCAAAAGGATGTTTGCTGTAACTGCTTATAAGCTGGGGTTTAGCTTTAATTTGTTAGTAACTAGCAGATTTAAATACAATACCACTCCCCTCCTCCCAGACTGCTAATGCTGCTGTCCAAAGGATGCTCCCTGTTATCCATCTACAATGGGGGCACTCTAATACAGGAGGTGTCACTGGCCAGGTCACCAGGTGGAAACAGAGGAAAAAAAAAGCCTTGGACCCCATTCACACCTAGGCATTTGCAATCATGGGCAGAATCGCCGTGATTCTGCCCGCGATCCCAAAACGCTCTGCAAAACTTACATATTGCACCACACTTGTTCAGATGTCATGCATTTTCAATGGCACCTAAACACGGGTGCATTTGTGCCACGATTGATAAATCACAGTGAACCGCATTGCGCAGGAGCTTCTTTTTGGGCTAAAGAGCTTTGTGTGGCATTTGCTGCAATTGCAGTGCAATTTATCACGCCAGAATCGTACCCGCATTTAGATGCCATTGAATGCCATTTAAATGAATGGATGGCACATGAAAAAGCGTTTTGGAATTGACGATTTCTTCCCACAATTGCAAACCCCTAGGTGTGAATGGAGCCAAAGAAAACTGACGCAGCCACCACATCTAGTGACTGACTGGGTTACTGACAAATACAAGCAAGTTTATTCCCTGTACTATATTCACAAATTAACTCTGTGCAATGTCTAATCAGATCTCGTAATTAGCACATATTTATCATTTCTTTTTCAGTTTTGCTATTTTAATCCCAACTGAAATTATGAATGTTTGCTAATAAAGTTTTAAAGTAATTGTTTTGTTTTTTGTTTTTTTCTGCATGCTTTGAAAGAGTGAAATGAAAAAAAATATTCTGGCACACATGTTGCAAACCCATCAAACTACTGGACATTTTCCAACCTGTCCAATTGCTTTCTTTTTGATCCATTCACACTGAAGTTACTATATGAGCTGTTCAGTTTTGTACTTGGTTTAAAAAAAGTGATATTTTAAAAATATCTGGAGTTTAGCTTTAAGATGTCGTTAATTTTTTTTTATTTTCCCCTCTGTCTCACTATTTCAATGGTTTTTTCCTCCTCTTTCCCTTCTTGATCCTAAGCTAGCCATGCACTTGTTGATTTTCAGCTGAACATTCATGTGAAAAGTCCTAGTACTAGTAGTAGTGACTTTATAAATGTCTTTCAAAAGTACCGTACTTCAAAATTGACCAAAGAAAAGAACACTCACCAACCCAGCGCATTCGTATGTAGATGAATGTGGCCTCAGCCAACATCGCTCCAGCCACATCCCCCTGACATTTTTCACCCCACTCACTGGGGCTTGGTCACATAGGTGCTCTTACACCTCTCAATGGTGCACTGGCATCAGCTCCCTTCACTGTAACCGGGGAGATTTCGGTTTCAGCTTAGAATGGCACTGCAAGTTTCATTTGTTTAATTTTAAGGTTCAGTTTGGAACCAAAAGCACATTCGTTTTTAGAAATCTATTAAGAGAAATTTTCCATCCTGCTTTTTCAAATATTTTTTTGTCTCTGTGGTAGAAACCTAACGTGAACTTGACCCCATTAACCATTAGAAAATGGAACATTCTTTAAAAAAAAAAAAAAATTGAACAAAATTCTACTAATCTATGACCAGATAAGTTCACCATCTTTATCTCTACACTTGAACTCCATCTTTCTCTACCTTTACACATAGCTCTGCGCACAGAATTGAAGAACCTCCTGGATCGAAATCTTGCAGATGAGGGGACGCGGACAGCAACATAAATGCAGTCTACTTGAGCTGCTGATATTGCTTTTAATATCACTTTAATGGAGTTTCTAGTTTCAATGAAAGATGCATTTTAAAGCAGGAACTTGTCATTAAAGCATATCTCAAACCAAAAACAAAAATGTGATATTTTGTAGCTTACAGTCGTAGATTTATTTATTGTAGGTACTTGTATAGCGCCATCAATGTACGCAGTGCTTTACATATATATTGTATATTCACATCTGCCCCTGCCCTCAAGAAGCTTACAATTGAAGGTCCCTAACTCAGTCATGCACATACTAGGAGCCCATTAACCTACCACCAGTATGTCTTTGGAGTGTGGGAGGAAACCGTAGTACCCGGCGGAAACCCATGCAGGCACAGGGAGAACGCATACAAACTCCATGCAGATAGTGGCATGCTTGAGATTCGAACCGACAACCCTGGTCCTGCTAGGCATAAGTGCTAACTGCTTAGCCACTGTGCTGCCTATTTTTCCAGGCCTTTTCCCCTTTATTTTCACATAGTAATCCTGCAAATAACCTACTTCTGTCCTAGGGTGACAACATTCACTCAGTGTGCTCCATCTTTGGAGGTGCAACCTTGTCACTTTAGGCTGCTCTTCAAATATATTTTGCAGAACCCATCCCCATACACACACATTACATAGGAGTGGTTGTGTGGATAGCTGAGAAAGCTGATAGCATTGTTTGAGATTTCAGTTTGGTGCCCAGGACATAACAAAAACGCATGATTTCTTGCAGGATAAACAAGTGTTTTTCTGTACTGCAAAAAATAATTTTGGCCTAAAAAAAAAGAACTAATGCAACCATCACATCCAGGTACTGGTAGGTTGCAATATATTGAAGTTTTGTTCTTTTGGTTTATATGTACTTAAATTGTCAATTTTTTATGCTTTGGTTTTCTCTTATAGTTGCTCTACCATTATTTTCATTTAAGGAGTTGTAGAGGAGTAAAGAGCAAAGTAATGGATGGTAAAATGTCAGTGTGTCTGAAAAGTAAGCTTGACAGTTTGGCCTTAAGGTATATGTAAACCTAATCACTAAAATATATCTTTTAACATTAAAAGTAATTTTCAACATTTGCAACTTTCATTAAAATGCCTTGAAATTTTGCCTTCAAGATCCTTGTTGAGACACTTCCTGTTATAGGATGACAGTGCTTTCACTATCTATCACACACTCATATGGGTTTCTGATGGAGACTGCATGGAGGCATTGGTCAACTGTTGTCACCGTTAGAAAACCTACCTGGGAAAATTGCATGCACCTTTCACTGGTATAGATGTAGTCAAAAAGTGGCTGCATAGAGACTGCAGGCAATCAACAGTACTGGCAGGGAAGAAAGGTGTAAATAAAGTTTTTGTGGGTTTCTTTTTCTTTTCATCCTGATGCATAAGCAGTGTGTACAGCTAACGGCCGGCTTTTGTGGAAGGGACACGTTCGAAATTTGGCATCAGATCAGCGCTCACAGCCAATGGCTGCGAGCGTGAATTCTGGCAGGGTTCAATGGAACAGCGGGGGAGATCGCCACACCAATACCTCACTTTTTTTTTTTTTTTTTTGTCCTACCTGCTGGGATGAATGAAAAAGAAATATCGGTGTATGCCCAGCATGACACTTCATCAACTCAAATATTTAGTCAGGGTGCACATCTACTTTAAGGTTGATATTACATTGACTAGGATCTGGCTGGCGTCCTTTGTGCAGTAGTGATTCAGGTGCAGTAAGGGATAAAAGGAAGATCTGGATGAAGCCAGGGGCTTTTTTTTGTTTGGCTGGGTTGCCTGTCAGGAATATTGCAGGTAGGCATTTGTTAGTGTGGGGTGACAAGTCCTCTGAACAGAAGGATGGTTGTGAATTGGAGTGGAGGTTGTGGCTGCATGTCTTTCAGTTGAATAATTTCTTGATCAGTACCACTGTATGAGACTCAATATTGTGGTCAAACACGTTAGTCTGGGTTCGCACTATTACCATGCAGGAACCAGCGTGATTCCAGTGCCAGTTCCCACATCACATCTCTCTCGCAGGCAGTTCACACTGCCCTCTCCGAACTGCTGCGGGTGTCAATACTAAGTTAATGGCACCCCCAGATCGGTTTGCAGATCGCAGTGCAAACTGAATTCGGACAGGAATCGGATTGAATGGGTCTCTGAACAACCATGCGATCTGATCCAGTGCGGGGAAAAAGAACGTTTCCTGCACTATTTCCGTACGAATACACTGTGAGTTCAGCCATACAAACTGAGTGGCTGAATTTGCATTGCACAGACATCGCATGTGAGATCACAATTCAGCAATGCGGTGCAAATCACATGCGACGTCTGTCATTGCAAATGTGTGAACCCAGGCTCAAAGTTGCCAGCAGTTTTCACAACTTTGTATATATAAACTCAAGAGCTAACTGTATCCGTACTGGTAATTCTGCTTAGGATTGACAGAATTCATTTCTGGAATGATCATCGGGTGTTTTTTTTTTTTAGAGTCATAATATGGAAATCTTTCCATGTATTAGAAATGTGTCCATTTTTATCCGGTCCTGAGCTACACATTAAAATAGAGCCACTTCATGACCAGGCCTTTTCTGACACCTTTTGTTTACATGGAACCATCGGTATTTTTTGCTAGAACATTTCTTAGAATACCTAAACCTATTTTTAAAGTAGTGGCACTAGAGAATAAATTGGCGCGTTACAAGTTTATGTACACATTTTAAATTTTTTTTTCTACACTGTTACTTTCATTTTTTTTTTATTTTAATCATTTTTATCAAGATGTACGTGTACTCTTTATAGAGAGATCCCTCCTCTACCCTTAAAAGCATTTGTTCACTCAAAGATTGGTGTGATCAGATGCTTTTCATTTTTAAAAATGATGATGTTTACATCTGGGGAAACCAGAAGTGATGTATGCTCATCGCTTCTGGTCTCCTAATATAGAGGCGAACAGAGCCATTCCTCCGCTCTGTTTGCCTTTATGATCAGCCGGCGGAATCGTCTGGTGGGATGGGAGAGCCCAAGAAAGTCCTTGGGCAGAGGGGAGGAGGAGACATTCCCTTCTGCTGCTTGTAAAAGCAATCCAGAGGCGAGTTAGCTGCTAGGATTGATTTCACGAGAGAGCCGACCAAAAATACCCGATGATGCATCACCCTGGTATGACCACTTGATGACCAGTGATACCGGTACGTTGCTGGACTTCAAGTGGATATGGAAGACCTCAAGACCAAAGGAACACATCATATAGTTGGATGCAAGCACTATTTGGCTGACAAGATTTTGTTGGGCTCCTTCAACAAAAGTGGAATTGTTGAATGTAACAGTGCTGGCAAGGCCATACACTGCTCAAATTTCAGGCTAGCTAGTCCGAATTATCGAAAATTTGAGAAGTGCTTTATTATGAGCAATTCAAGCTGCCTATAGAATTCTGTGTATAATCCTGCTGCACCAACTAGAAAGGTAAGCAGTGTTTTTAAAGATTTATTTTTAGGCTTGTTAAAGGTTGTAAAAGGAAGCACAAAACATAGTTGGCAAATTGGTTCTAAAGGCTCAAGGTTTTTTACCTTCATCATGCATTCTGTGTGTGCAGCAGTCGAGTCGCGACTCTGTGTCTGAATGGGCACGCAGAGCAGCGGCTCTGGAGCTAGCTTCTTGGGTGCTCCCACAGCAAGCTCATTACTCTGGGGTTACCTGGCAGGGGGAGGGGCCAAGAGTGCCAGCGGGGAACCCGAGAAGAAGAGGATTGGCGCTGCTCTGTGCAAAACCACTGCATAGAGCAGATAAATATAGCATGTTTGTAATTTAAAAAAACAAGACTTGCCCTTAATATCACAAGGGGTGATTGTAGCTGAAAGTGATATTTAATTTACAACTAAATTCTGATGAACTTGCGCTGTAAGCTTCTTGTATCTCTGTGGACTGTCACAGTTCTTGCACGTTTTTCACTGCTTTGAAACCTGGGTGTTCTCGCATCTAAATACCCCTTAATATGAAACAAATATTAAATATATGAACTAGAACAGAACTCCCTCATAATAATCTTTGGGCTTATGTAGCCTGGGAATTCAAGATTGCAGATATTGCCACTGGAGTCTATTTAAAAAAAGTGGTTTAACTATTCAAGATATTCCTGTATTTAGAGTCTGACATGTTCCAGCTCCTGACCCACTGCTCCATTGATAGTAGTCAGGGGATCCTCTCCCCCACAGCAGCTGACGCATTTAAAGTCGGCAGTGCTGTGCAGAATTACGCCCACATAGCCCCACTGTTCAACCAACCACAGTCTTGATTGAATATATTACAAGTTCCATCTACAACCATGGCAGATGGGATTGTGGTCCAATCATACTTCCTCCAGCTTTCAAACTGCTAACCCCTGCAGTGGTACGGGCAGAAAGGTGGAGGAAGAGTGTGCATGAGCCTGCCACTGCACCCACAATCCACTGATTGATTTTTTTTTTTAACCTGCAACATTTTTTCATAAAAGGTGAACTTGGCCTTTAATGTATCCAGTCTGTACCTTTTTTTTTTTTTTTCCCCAGGCCTGCTAATTTCTTTAGGTAAATAATCCTGGCGATAAGTCTGTGGGGCCAATACTTGCAGCAGCTGTTCCATTAAAAAGAAAAATAGTTTGAAGCGGAAGTTGAAAGCACTTTTAGCATTGCACTCTCTGCTTCCCATTTTCCAAAGAATAAAATTCAAAACCCTAACCATGACATACAAAGCCATTTACAATAATGCCCCAAGCTACATTACAATCTTATCTCCAAATATCGCCCAAACCGTCCTCTTCGCTCCTCCCAAGACCTTCTGCTCTCTATCTCCCTTGTCTCCTCCTCCCATGCTCGTCTCCAGGACTGCTCCAGAGCATCTCACATCCTCTGGAACTCTCTACCCCAATCTGTCCGCCTATCTCCTACTCTGTCCCCTTTCAGTCAATCCCTGAAAACTCCTCTCTTAAGGGAGGCCTATCCTGACGACAACAACAGAATCTACTACTCCCCTCATCAGTTCATCCCTCAGTCCATATTTTCTGTTTTACCAGCCCCCCCCCCCCCCACCCCCTTAGATTGTAAGCTCGCAGGAGCAGGGCCCTCTTACCCTCTTGTTTTAAATTGTACTGTTGCTGTAATGTCTCTCTTTATATTGTAAAGCACTGCGCAAACTGTTGGCGCGATATAAATCCTGTGTAATAATAATAATAATTGCAGTCACGGTACCACTGCACTCCTGTTATAGTGTTAGAGCAGGTACACATTATTAGGTTTTTTATATTTCCTTCAACTCAGTGGGCTGAAAAAAAAAAATCTTACAGATTGCCGTGATCCCCCCCCCCCCCGCTGAGCTATTGTGTTCTGATGGGGACGGATGTTGGTTCTCCAGCATGCACGTTCGACAGAAGCTGGTCGTGAGACTGGTTTCTGTTGGACAAGGGGCACTTCTGAAAGTCGGCCGTTCCTGCCGAACTGTCGGTCTGTGGCCGATTTTCGGCCTGTGTGTACCTATCCGTAGTTGAGTTTTATATAGAATAGGACAAAACGGAGATGTTTCAAAAAGTTCACCTTGAAACAGATCTACATTCAAGGCTCATTCACAGCATTACATAATGGTAGCGCGTTGCAACCCATTATATGCATTTGTCTTGCAGGGGCATTTGTTGCGAATATCACCCCTACACAACTCCATAAACATGCACTGCAGCCCAGCACAATGCATGGTGTCCTTTACATTGCGCTGTGCCATTCTGATTGATAACACACAGCCTGCCCCTTACTTTGCATGTGTCCTTGTGTTTCTCTGCCAATTTTTTTTGAATGGGTTTACCAACCGATCACATGGAGGAAAGAATAGTTGAATTGGATTTAAAAGCTTTTGTTTGCCTTGAATTGCAGAATTCCATCCTTCACTCCACAGACATAAACATGCATGTTCCGACAACCTACATGTTACATTTTAAAATTTTGCCATACACATCACCTAAGGCTCCATGCACACTGAATGCTTTTCAACCTCCCCTGAACGATTTTATTGACAGCTAGAAACTGGCGCTTAAAACGGCCATTTAGCCGCGTTTTACATGCCACATTCGCGTCGAAGCGTGTTTTTTTTTTTTTTTTTTTTTTTTCCCCTCAATGGATCCAAAACAATCAAAAACGCTGGCAAGCAACGTTTTTGAGTGTATGAGCGTTTTTTAACTTCCAGCGGTTTTTTTTTTTTTGTGGTCAGAAAAACTGCTCTTGAATGCAATCTGAGGGCGTTCAGATAACAGCCCATAAACGACACTGTTGATAAACGTCATTAACCACTTCCCGACCGCCGTATGCAAAATGACGGCCGGGAAGTGGCTTAGTTATCCTGACTGGACGTCATATGATGTCCTCAGGCTAACAAGCCGCCGCGCACCCGGGGGGGGGGGGGGCGCGCACGCGCATCACGGCGATCGGTGGTGTGGGAGGTCAGTCTGACCCCCCCCCCACCGCAATACCGATCTCGGTAAAGTGCTTCCATCTGAAGCACTTTACCATGTGATCAGCCGTGACCAATCATGGCTGGTCACAGTGTAACACAGGAAAGCCGTTTATCGGCTTTCCTGTACTCAGGTCTGCAGACCTGAGGAGTGGTGAGCTGTTCGGCTGCTCTCCTGACAGGGAGGGTTTGTGCTGATGATTTATCAGCACAGCCCTCCCTTGGATCGCCACCCTAGACCACCAGGGAGCCTGACCAGGGATGTGCCCACCCAGGACCACCAGAGAGCCGACCAGGGACCACCATGGAGACCCCCCCTAGACCACCAGGTAAGAGACGTAGTGCCCAATGTGGATGGCACTCAGTGCCACCTTCAGATGCCACCCTAGACCACCAGGGAATGAGCCCCTATCAGTGCTTACCAGTGCCCCTATCAATGCATACCAGTGCCACATATCAGTGCTCACCATTGCCACCTACTAGTGCCCACCTATCAGTGCCACCTATGAGTGCCAATCAGTGCTTTCCATGAGTGCCCATCAGTGCTGCTTAGCAGTGTCCGTCAGTGCTGCCTAACAGTGCTCATCATTGCTGCATATAAGTGCCTCATCATCAGTGCCACCTCATCATTGCTGCCTCATCAGTGCCAATCAGTACTGCCACATCAGTGTAGCCTCATCAGTGCCCACCAGTGATGGAGAAAATTTACTTATTTACAAAGTTTTGTGACAAAAATAGAGAATTATTTTTTTTTTCAAAATTTTCGGTATTTTTTTATTTGTAGCGCAAAAAATAAAAACGGCAGGGGTGATCAAATACCACCAAAAGAGAGCTCTATTTGTGGGAACAAAATGATAAAAAATCTGTTTGGGTACAGCGTCGCACGACCGCGCAATTGTCATTCAAAGCGCAACAGCACTGAAAACCGAAAATTGGTCTGGTAGTTAAGTGTTCTAAGTGCATAGTATTGAAGTGGTTAAACGTCCATGTGTGCATGGACACACAGGATAACATAGAGGGGCGTTTATGGGTTGTTTAAAAAAAAAAAAAAAAAACGCCCAAAAACATCTTATCAGCTACAGTGTGCATGTTGTTGGATCATTACCTTCACATTCCTCCATCCTTTACGGTCTGTGCACCCATTCATATATATATATTTTTTTTTAAACAAGTGTCTGAATTAAGAAATCTTTACATTGTTCCAGAGAATTTCAGTGTAATTGAAACTTTCTATGGTCTTTCATTACAGGTATGAATGTGATTAATTCCTTTAGTGCAGTAAGACACTTTGATAACTAAAGTCCACTAATATTTAGGGTGACCATATAGATCTGTTAGTGCCTGTTTAGTTGCCTTGGGGCAATGGTATTGCCTGGCGGGTGCACAAGACAAGATGTCGTGCTTGTTTCTATGGAGAGGTGAAGGGGGAGGAGATGACCATGAATGCTGCTTGAGTCAGTGGCGATTGGGTCGGGTTTTCTAACCTGATTCCCAGCAAGATCTGTTGCGTGACTGTTAAGAATGATTTTCATGGACTTGCAATCCTCATCGAATCCGGACACCGGTTACCTATGGCCATTTAAGATTTTCATTTGCTGGGTGAAAATAGACTGTCCTGTCGGTAGGCTCAAGAAGACTGCCCTTTCACTCAGCTGGCCTTGGTAACGGTCTTATCAGTTGTGCATGTTTACTTGGCTTAACCCTCCCCAGCCCCTAGTAAGATCACCTAGGGCATATGGTGTGGAATGTAAATCCTCTACTGGGAGCCCAGCAGTGTGACCCTTTCCTAGCCAGCGCTAAAGGAAGCGCTACAGCATAACTGTGTAGATGTGAATAGAGTGTGACTGTGGCTTGATTTCCCCTCCTCCCTGTTTCCCTCCTGTGTGGTTATTCCTGGTCTGTCTCAGATGTTGGAAAGAGGTGATAATGTCTTGGCGGATCTGTCTCCCTCCCTCTGCTCTTCCTCTCCCACACTCCCCCCTTCCCCAAACCCCCCCTCCTTCTCGCTCTGTTTATTCTCTCTTGTCTGTCTTGAATTCCACCCCAAGCTCTCCCCGTTTTTTTTTTTATCTTCTCACTTATTTCTCACCCCTTTCTCCGGCTTTAATCTTTCACAAGTTTGTTTCATTCAGTCTCTTTTTATCTCTTTGCTAACCTCTTTTATACTTTTTCTCCTTCACTTCTACAAAGTCCTGATGGTCTATTCATGTTTTCCAATTTATTTAGTCCTTTCTGTCAGTGTTTTCTGTGCCTGCACCTCTTTCTTGGGTCCCCCCTCCTCTGTCCTCTTTCTGGACATTGCATCACATGTGCTGGAGAAGACAGTATTCTCTGTGCTCCCCCCTCTCCCCAGGGTTGGAGGCCTGGAATCCTTGCTCTGCCCTCTTCTGCTCCAGGCCGGATTAGAAGGGGGTGGAGTGATGGCCATGTGGTGTTAGGGCAGAACAAGCAGGGTGTGAGATTACAGAGGCTTGTTTATCCCTTACATGACCACAGCTTTTTGTCCCAGCTCCCCTACACACTTACAAACTATATTCAATTCAGAACTGCTGTTTATTTAGACCTTTGCCTTGTAGTTGTCATGCAGTAAGGCTCTGTTCACACTGCTGCGGTGCGAATTTACAGCAAATTTCATACGATTGCGGTGCAAATTTATCAGTGTGTGTGTTTTTGTGACAAGAGCGATTTCTACATGTGGTGTTGAATTCGCAATGCACAGCATCGCACATGGATCAAAGTCGCACCGGACCCTTTTTTTTTTTTTTAAGGACTAGAGTCGCAGCACAACTATGTGAATGGCCCTGATAGAACACGGTTATTGGAGATGACTAGCGAATTTAATCTATCACAACGGCTTAAATTCATAGTAGTGTTCGCAGCAGTGTGAACCCAGCCTAAAAGAGCTTGTTATTTTAGAATAAGCTATTATTTAGGGTCTCTGTACTTTGTAACGGAGGTATAGAGTACCATCAGTTCCCATAGTGCTTCAAACAAAGGTAAATATGGCTTAAAGTGGTTGTATACCCTTTAGAGGGATTTTTACCTACAGGTAAGCCTATAATAAGGCTTACCTGTAGGTAAAATGAATATCTCCTAAACCTGTACGGTTTAGGAGATATTCCCCCTCCAAGCAGCTGCGACGTCACGGCGCATGCACCGTATATGTTCTGGCGCATGCGCCGTGATGTCCCGGTGAGCCTTGCCGGAAAGACGGCCTCCCGCGCGTATATCGCGCCAGAGCCGCGTACCTGGAAGCAATATCCGAGGGAAGATGTCCGCTCCCTCAGAGGGGACCAAGCAGCCCGGTCTGATCTTTGTTTAAATGTGAGTATTTGATAATGAGCTAGTATGCGGTGCATTCTAGCTCATTATGCTATTGTCTTGCAGTTTTTTTTTTCACTGGTTATACAACCGCTTTAACTAAAAAAAAAAAAAAGTGGAATGAAAGTAAATTCATACAACAAATAGGTGTCAAAAAAAGAAACACTGTGATAAACCTATCCATATAAGCTTGCAATCCAGAGGAATAAGGGGCAGAGGTGCGTGGTATGCATGTTAAGCAGCAGCTCTAGCCTGTGTAACAGTAGGAGGTGAATAGACTGCAGGTGAGGTTGGAATTCTGCAGGGGCAATAATGGTATTTGTGTGTCATTCCATCTGTAAAATGTGTGTGAGGTGTATCTGGTGTAGCAGAATTGCTGAGGGCACAACTCCGTCTCTCCCTCTCTCCTCCTTCTCTCCTTGGCCTTATCTTCCTGCTTCCTAATCTCTTTCCCTCTGTCTCTCCCTCTTGGCTCTCCATAATTACAGGGTGGAACAGATGTCCCTGGATCAGTTTCAGATCCAACATCCATTAGAATAACCTTCAGCACCATGCCTGGAGGGGAGGACCTTATTCTCTGTGCATTATATACTGGTACCGAGCACAGTAATCTGCTTTATTCTACTGTCATTTTTTAGCCCATACATTTCTTAGCATTCCCCTTTTTATATTGTAGTCCGCAGCAAAATGTGATTGAGCGCACAGATGACCAGCATAGTATATAACCATGTGCGTACAAACAGCATGCTGAATTTATTCACACATCAGCATATTAGAAACCTCTACAGATCCTGCATATTGCCAATGTTTTTTTCATAGAAGAGTGACAAGCTTATTGAGTTGCATTTAGTTCAACTTGTTTTTGATGTTAAATAAATTTTCTTTTGCAGTAAATACTTTTTAAACTTTCCTTTTGATAGCGACAGTAGAGCTGCTTGTTTTGATTGCACATGTCCCTAGGAAACCTGCACATTTTTTCATTAGGTCAAAGTATCAGTGCAGCTGTGCGTTTTACATGATCCACCCAGAACGGATTTCTAGATTTGTTAGAGGCTGGACAGATTAACCGACCAATCGTTCTTTTAAATCTCTTGGTATGTTCTGCAGCCACATCTAAATGATTGAGTTCTTGGGGATGCATAGCTGCTGCAGCCATTAAGAGAGTTCTTGTCTCCCTCTCTATATAATAGTAAATGCATAAGAAGGAGGAACTCCCAAAATGGGTCAGAAGTAAGCCAGGATCTCTGTTGAGGAAATCTTACTGCCGAACATAAAACAAAAAAAGCCAGCAAATGACACAGCCCACCATATTCCATCAAAAACACGTCATTTTGGGTGCATTGACTCTTTAACTTTTGGCTTTCTTTTCATGCTTTGCAATGCTTCTGACTGCAGCATTCATGAATGTGCAGTTAATGTCACTTAGTGCTATAATTTTAACATGTGGGTGCATTAAAGTGGTTGTAAAGGCAGAGGTTTTTTCATTTTAATGCATTCTATGCATTAAGGTAAAAAAAACTACCTAGGTGCAGCTCCCCCCCCCCCCCAACCCCTCCTTATACTTACCAGAGCCCCATCTCGATCCAGCTATGTGCATGAGAGCAGCGGCTCTCCTGGGTCTCTCTCTCCTCATTGGCCCATACAGCAGCAGGCACCATTGGCTCCTGCTTTTGTCAATCACAGCCAGTTAGCCAATGAGGAGAGAGCGGTGACAGGGCTGAGATGCACTCTGTGTGAATGGACAATGTCGGGAGCAAGACAGCTTGAGTGCCCCCATAACAAGGGGCTTGCCATTGGGGGCACACAGCAGGGGGGAGGACTGCTAGAAGACTGGGTCTGCTCTGTGCAAAACCATTGAGTCGGTAAGTATCACTTAAACTCAGAATCTGATGCCTTCTTTTTTTAGAAAGAGAACAATGAAGCAATTTTAAAGTAAAATTACAAAAAAAATTAATTTCCTGTACTTACCTGCTTTGTGCAATGGAATTGCACATAGAGGCCCCAAACCTTCTTCTTTTCTTGGGGACCCCGCCTGCACTTCTAGCTCATCCCATCTTTTCAGTGCCCCCATGGGAAGCCGCTCCCCATGGGGGCACTCGTGCATGCTCACTCCCGAGCCCTGCTGCTGTGTCCATTGTCTCACCACTGGATTTGATTGACGGGAGTGGCAGCCAATGGCTCCTGCTGCTATCAATCTGCCCAATGAGGAGGGAGACAGTGGCAAGAGACGCTGCTCTTGTGCACGTCGCTGGATTGCGTTGGATTCAGATAACAATAAGGGGGTCTTGGGGATCCTGCAGCAGAGAATGCATTAAGGTAAAAAAACTGAGTCTTTACTACAACTTTAATGTAGTATTAAACACTCGGTGTGTTAGAGTTTAACACGTTGAGCATAATAAAATAAACATTCCCCAGTAAGCTATTTGTTGAAATTCTTACCCTAGGACTTGCTGCTTCACTGAAATGTCATTCTTCTAAGGAAAGGCTTAACCGTGGATAGTGCAGTCTCTGGTCAGTCCATTTATTTGGAAAAGTGAAGAGCAGGGGAGTGCCTTGCCATCCTAGGCTATGGGGCTGTATGTTTCTATTGATGCACACAGTACAGGGAAAGACAACTTTAGTCCCTGCGTGCAAAGGTAGCTCCATAGGACGCTGTGAGAAACGAGCCAACTAGAAACAGAAAACCTGCGAGTGTGTTCGTGTCACCAGCTTAAACTCTTTGGGGGGTTTACAGTGTATGTGACCCTAAATATTTCTTTCTATGTGTGTTCACATGTGTTTCTTTTTTTTAATCGTTTTTCATTGTCCATCTGAAGTACCTGGTTGATCCTGCCAATCGCCTTTTTTACTTGTAAATTGACCACACAAAGCACAGAAGCTGATCTGTGGCTGTGGTCCATTTTCATCCTTTTCAGAGGCATGGGACACTGCAGCGACCCAGCATGCCTGTATTGGGTAGTTCAGCCACCACACCCCCTGACCAATCACAGCCTCTAGCACACACCCCCTCCCAGTTACAGCCTGTCTCCTTAACATGCACCCTGCTCAAGCAAAGCCTGCATGTTGCCTCAGGCTGAACAGACTTTGGAATACAGGCACACTGTGTGTGTGCACAGTGTCCTGAAACCCCTCCCCCCACTATCTGGGTAAAGAGATCCATGGACACATGACAGAACTATTTAACCTTATAAAATAAGTAAGACAGATGATTTCTTAATCTAAGCAAAATCAGATATGGTACCTGCATAGTTATTACTATATTAGAAAGTGTCTATAACCTAGTATGTTCACAACTGCTTTAAGTAACTGGACCTAAATTAAAATGTTTTACATGTGTGGGGAAAAAAACAGCTTTGGCAGCAAACCACTTTAAAGCCCAATCTATGATGAGGTTAAAAATGGACATAAACCAAGTCAAGTAGTATCAACATACCCAAAAAGCATTTTTTTTTGTATAAATCCTCTACCATATTTCTTTTCAGTGAAAATATATCCATTGGGCAGGAGGATAAAGCCATTTGGTTTCAGTTGAGGTGGATCTCTGCCTTTAATGGCCGCCTCTGTAAGAGCAATGTTTGTACAATACGATGCAGGAGGCACAAGCTGTGCTTGCACCTCATAGCTTTTTCTGGAGTGATTGAAGTAATTGCCATTATTTTTTTTCCCTCTGGTGATGTAGGCTAGTATCTGTAATATTTACTATAACTTGGGAGAAAGCAATACACAGTGCTGCTGTGGTCCACCTTATTTTTAAAGTCTGTTTCTACAAGGTATCACTCATGCCCAATATCAAATTGAGATTTGATTTTTTTTTTTCGTAACTGTGGGCACCCAGCTGTGATAGCTTGCTGCTTCACATTTGGGTGCCCACTGTGCATTGTGATTGGTCCTGCAGTATTTTGGGACCTGTGAGGAGGGAAGGGGAACTTGTGCTCGATTCGCCTAGGCAGTTGGAGCGGGTAGCTGTCAAAATCTGGTACCCACTCTCTCCCCAAAAGTGCCATTTGATGAACAGAAGCAGGGGAGGAGGCCTTAAAGCGGGGCTTCCCCTTTTGGGTGAAGCCCCGCTTTAAGAACTTCAGTATTTCAACACACTGCAGCAATATTAACTAACTAAGTTTTCTCCACTTAACGCTAGTCCCAAGGCACTTCTGGCTGACTGAATTACATTACAACTTTCAATGAAAACTATCTCATCAAGTATATAAATTTGCTTACTTGATCAAGAGATTCTTTTCTTTGTAGAAGCGCGTAAAGTGCTGAGAGCATCAGGGAACTGTGGATATGCAGAACAGACTATTGTCTTGTGACTGTTGCTGAGGGATCCTGGAACTCAGAAGGCCCCCTTTTTTTTTTTTTTCCAGTAATGCAGATCCCGCAGTTGTCTACCAAATCTGCCTGCATATGACTAACCTGAATCAGGGATCGAATTATGTAGTTGGATAGCGTGAGTAGGGGATAACTTTCTATAGCGCGTGCCAGTTGTTTTACGGTGTTACTAAACCCTCAACAGTAAAATCAGTCTGTATATACAGTAAGGCATGCTTGTTATATTCACTACGGAACCTAAGGGGTTAATCTTCTGCATTGTGTAACAAGGCTGTTTGATACTGTATGCACAGATGCACCCCTTCTTGCATTGCCCCCAAAACATGTCCCGTTAAGACAGAGTAAATGGGGTCAGGCTGCACATGCTCAGTTTGGTGTGTATTGCTAGAGTTTTTTTTTTCTTGGGAGAGTGCATGTGATCAGCACTGTCCAGACAGAGGGTTCCAAGGTCCTCCATCCTGATAGGACAGCCAGTATGAAAACCCCTCCTAGAAGCTTTAACCAGACACTGATAGAAGTCACAAGACTGCTATATACTGCTGATGAGAAATTATGTAAATGTCCAGTTATCTATCTCCATAACTGCTTTATCGATTTAGATTTGCCTAAAGACATTTTCCTACTATTTATATCATGCTTGCTACGTGATCTTTTTCATTTATTACAGGGGGGATTGTGGCATATTTATATCTGCCCACTCCCATAATGGAAAGCAATCCAGCCGTTTTTTTTTTTTTTTTTTATTACATCCGACCCAGTGTGAAAGGGAGCCTTAAAGCTGATAGTGTGGGTATGTAGGGGTTCAAAAGTCTCTATATACTTTATTCCTTCCTTAAACTAAAACACACCAGAAAATTCTGCTTTTAGGTAGGTAAGGCAATAAACAATCGGTAAGGCAGCAGGAATCGGAGCAAGCAGGCTTGTAAAGGTCTGAGTTGTAACTCTGTATAGAACACTGATTTGCACAGATCTATGCATTATACTAAATATGTTGGCAATGCGTATTGCACTAAACATTTGTGTGGTGGGCTCTTACTTGTGCTGTAAGCAAGCCCTGCCTGACAAGATATTTGTGTATGGTCATACATGGATTGAAATTTGTCTGATACAGCAGAGACCAACATAATTTTGATCCATGTATGGAACAGAAGTCGATCTACCAATCAACTTCTGTTCAACCACCCTTTGGAATTTTAGCTGTTGGATGAGTGCTTTAAGCCTCGTACACACGAAGCGATTGTTGTACAACCACACATCCAACGTTTCCCGAAATTGGCTGTCTGTGATTTGGTCTAGCATACTGACGGTAGTCATATTATCGTTCGACAAAGCCGAACATAGTGACGTGTTACAAGCGTCGTATGAATTTTACTTCCTTTTTAGTTCCCTGCAAAGTAAAAGCAAAATGTGACACTTACCTGCAAACGAAGCCCACGCTGTCCCTGATGGAGGCCGCGTTCATCTTCAGCCCCTCTTCCTTTAGGGGCCGTGGACTCCAGCTCTGTGACTGGCCGGAGTCACGTGACGTCTATCCAGCGCATGCGCGTGGGAGCCACAAATCACGGCACTCGCTAGTGAAAAGGCGTTGTGGAGGGCCGCTTCTTCACAGCGCATGACATCGGCGCAGTGCAAAGTAAATATCTCCTAAACTGCGCACGATTAGGAGATCTTTACAGTACCTAAGGTAAGCCTTATTATAGGCTCGCCTATAGGTACAATTAAAAAATTTAGGTTTGCATAGATTGATAAATTTCTAGTATAGTCACTGAATCCTATGCCCAGCATTATTTTTGTAGCGAGCAGCAGGCATAATATCTACAATATTGATATAATGCAGGTGGTGACAAATTTTTTTTTTTTGGGTATGTTTTCTGATTAAATCAAAGCCAGGCTTTGATTGGCTATTTATGAATGTGATGTAGGGATAACTGAATGACTCGTGATAAGACATACTTTCTTAATTTATATATTGGATTTTGTGAATGAAAGGTATCCTAAACAATGTTTATGTTCGCCTTCTGTGCCAGCATCAGGCACATTAATACAATAACATCATATAACTCCCTGCGTGACAAATTCTAATCTACATTGAATTTTGGCCACCACCTAATTTTCATCCTTTCAGGACCAGGTACAGCTATAGATGACAATGGGGGACTTTCGTTGCATTTGGCACAGTCTTAATCACTAGTGTTCCCACAGAGACTTGAGTTACAGAGAGAGAGGTGGTGTATCAGACCAGGTCTGTTATGGAGTGCTGATGCCAATGTAAAACATATCTAATGCATTTTAATGCACACAGAATCTTAAACACACTTTTTTGCCCATAGAAAATCTTGAAACTGCTACTTGAAGAAATATGTAGGTAGCCATCGCTGACCGGAAAATGCTAGTTGCATTCTCTGACTTTCATGCTTTCTAAATTGCTGACCTTGGACAATTGAAAAAAGCCAATGAAGTGGGAAATGCTAATCTGCAATAGAAGCATGGTAGTCAAGCAATGTGCATTTTTTTTTTTTTTTTAAGGTTTATACACAGTGGGCGTTTACAGCCATTTTTTATGCATTGCTTGGCATGACCATTTGAGATACAGCATATCAGAAACTGATGCAAAGGAACAGACAATCGGTGAACTGTGGTTTGAACAGAGCTTTTCTGGTAAACCCAAAATAATGCCATGTATATGATAGTCTACCAGAGAAGCGCTGAAATCAGTAACCGCCAACAATCCCAATGGATGTGAATAGATAGAACCCCTTGTTTGTGGGACTTTAAAGGTGGTGGTAAGAAAACACTTGGAAATATAGTTTTTCTGAAAAAGCATATTTATTGCACATTAATCCATTAGTAAAATTACATACAAAAAGAGAGACATATGTATATATCACTGTATCATCTGTTATGTCACATTCCAAACTCCTATACAAAGGGAAAGAGCCCTTTTTCTCTTTTTGTATGCAATTTTACTAATGGATTCATGTGCAATAAATATGCTTTTTCACCACCTTTAAAGTCCCACAAACAAGGGGTTCTATCTAAAATAATGCCATGTGCACAAATCCTCAGATTTTTTTTTTTTTTAAAGCGTTATAAAGGCCTTTTCTGTTTCGTTTTCTAAAATATCAGACCTTGAAGCCAGGCTGTGTGCGTCTATTGATGTAAATAACGCAGCTCAGTCTTCCCTCCCAGCCCTCCGCTCTCAGCATTTGATTGACAGTAGCAGGAGCCACTGGCTCCAAAAAACAAGCTACTGAGCTGACAGACCAATTAATGGTCCCTCCAGCTGCCTATGTGAGGAGAGAACTGCTGCATGCAGACACAACGCTGGAACGAGATTGGGCTCAGGGAAGTATACAGGGGGCTAAAGGGGCCATACAAATACAGTGAAATTGTTTACTTTAAAAAACATCCATACTCTCCTATATGGATGCAGCATTGATTAAATGCTGTATGTGTCCCCTGTTGCCTCTAAACTGAAAACTGAATGATCAAAGTCCACTGATTGCTCTGTTCTTGGTCTTCACTGAGCAAAGTGATGACTCTCAATCATTGACTCTCTGCTCTGCCCCTCCAGCACTCACTGAAACAATGGGCTGTGAAGGGAGCGGGAGCTGCTGGCTCAGGCTGTCAGTGGTTCACTGAGAGGCTGAGCCAGCTGGCAGTCCAGGCATCTGGGTGGATCCCAACATTAAAGTTGGGATCTCTCCAGAGTCTGTACCAGCTGGGTAACATCCAATGTCAGCGAGTTTTAGTTCGCTGTCAGCTGAATGAGTCACAGGAGTGCAGAATGAAGAAGTAGGGCCAAAAGAGGGAATACATTAAGGGAAAAATTGCTAGCCTTTAGAATGACTTTAAGTTTGAATGTGGTGGTGAGTGCCTGCAGTGTTGCATCGCAGTCAGTCCCCAGTTTGCATTTGAAGATGAACTTCAGGGTGAGAAAATATTGTCTAAATAAGAGACATGTGTATTGGTACTTGAATCTTGGTATGCCAAGTGCATTTCTTCCAGATCTGTGCACCAATCCAGTGTGAATTTAAGTGGTTCAAGCTTTTTCTCTTCATGCATTCTATGAATGGAGGTAGAAAACATGTGTTTAGCAGCCCCCTTAATACTTACCTGAGCCCTATCTTGATCCAGCGATATACACAAGAGCAGCACCTCTCCTG
>BLSH010088125.1:746659-771628 GCA_018402905.1 Glandirana rugosa
TATACGTTGTACATCCCCCCCCCAAAAAAAAGATGTAAAGGTGTAATGAAAATTACCTTAAAAATTACATTTAAAAAAGTATCGGTAATCCTATATCGGCGAGTACTTGAAAAAAGTAACTGTACTTGTACTCGGTCTTGAAAAAGGGGTATTGGTTTTATACTTACCTGCTCTGTGCAATGGAATTGCACAGGGCAGCCCCGAACAGCCTCTTCTCGAGTCCCTCGCCGGCACTCCTGACTCCTCCTCTTCTAGGTTGTACCCCATAGGAAAACGCTTCCTATGGGGGCCCACCTGCATGCTTGCCTCCGAGCCCTTCTACCGCAGCTAGGCGTGTGTGTATTCCACAAGTTGACTGTCAGCTTTCTGATGAAAGCAATTGGGTGGCTATACAGCCACCTGATCGCTTTCACTGACCCCTGGAAATCAAAAATATCTCTTGCACTACATGTTGCATATTGCTGCACACGTCTGAGTGAGAGCAATAATTCTTGGCCCAATTATTCTCTGTTAACTCTAAACTGATGACCTGTAGGGGCTTTTTACATATCACCTGTGGGTAAAAAAGGTATCAGCATTTGTTGCCCATTTGCAGTTTTTAAACTTGAGATGTTGGGTATCTTGTTTATTCTGTGCAAGCTCATCTTTATTTTGCCAAAAGATTTGGTAATATATTGCTTTTGTGTACTTTAAAAATTAACTTTAGTGTATTTTTTACTGGAAATTTGAGCTTATTAAACCATTGCGCAAATATGTGGCACAAAAAATTGAAATGACCACTTATTACCACTATTTTTTATCTTTAGGGTCTTTGCTTTCAGAAAATATATACGGTTTTGTGGGTTTTAAAGTTTCTCTCTAGCTTTTAGTGAAGTTTTAATAGTTTGAACCAAACTGGTCCAAACTATTTATTTCACTAAGATATGCAGCAGTTCTCAGTGCTGTATGAACTGTGTTGCCTCCACTATATCTCTGAATGAATACAAAGCTTCACCTTATTGGCTGAAACAGATTGTGGCATGCTCTCCTTTCATAAAGACTGTGGCATTGCAAGGGTTAAATGTAACTTTCTGTTCTTTGTTAAAGACTTGAGTTGATTTTTAAAGGCCACTTACACCAAGCCCCATTTAGTTTTGTGTGATATATATAGTTGAAGTGAATCTGACCTGGTCTTTAGTGCCTTGGGTAACAATGTTGAAGTGCAGGTACTTTGTAGTGCCTGTGGATATCTACTAGTTTTCACATTGATCCCAAGTCGTGGCCTAATGAGGCCCCATCTTCAAGGTTTTTGAAAGGCGTCTTTCCCACTTAAAGTGGAAGGAAAGGCTTTCTTTCATTTAACTCCCTATAATCAGATCCCACAATAATATGACATCTTTCTTATTCGAATTGCAAATGTGTTTTTTTTCTACCTTATTTGGCTTCAAAATTCTTCTTGTCACGGAACCGCAAAGCCCTTGACTTTAGTTTCGCAGGCTGGCTGTTGGGTGTGTCCGCTTCCTTAGTATCATCACAGCTCTCCGTTGCTCCTGCAATTCAAAGCCAGGCTCGGAGGAGCTGCAGCATATTGCTGTCGATGATTGGCCAAGGTGGGGGCAGAGCTGAATGGGACAGGGTGGGGCTAATTGGGCTGTGCAGAAATGATTACACAGACACCTACAACAGCGTAAGGAAGTGCCTGTGTGCAGCCACATTCGACTGCAAAGGCATACAGTTGTCGGCAATGCATCAGAGATTGCTAAATGTCTAAGAGTGATTATAGCTAAGAGTGATTTTTCTAATCTAGACAATCCTTGATTAAGATAATGCATAATATAAAAAGTTTAAGTTGTTACACATACTAAGCAATGGCAAATGTTGATTTTTAACTGGAATTCCACTTTAATTTTAATTTCCTCTGCCCCCACTTACACTGACATAGCACCCATGTATGAAATTATTTGCACCACACGTGAGGTATCACTGCTAATGTTAAAGTGAGAACAAAATTCTGGGGCCATCATTCATAATTAATTCTAAACTGTTAAAGTGATTGTAAATTCTTGTGTTATGCAAAAAAAAAAAAGTCATACTTGCCTCCTCTGTGCAGACCCAGCCCCGCTCCCTCTACCGATTGGGTGACTGACTTTGACAGCTGCGGGAGCCAGTGGCACCATTGCTGTGTGTCAGCCAATCAGGAGTGGTGTCCCGGATGGCTTAGACATTCGTGGGCAAAGCTGGAGAGAGATGGGGCTCAGGTAAGTAATTAGAGGTGGCTGGGGAGGCTGCTATACACAAAAGGTTTTTTTATCTTCATGGAATGCATGCCTTTACCGTTAACTTTTTTTGCTTTTTCAAACATTGCCTTTGTACAATTTTTTGGGTACTGAAGCCTGTCGTTTCTTTAGGCTTGACATGTTGGGCATCTATTTACTTGCTGCAAGCTCCTATTTTATATTTTGCCAAACCTTGGGTGATCTATGGTGTTTGTGTGCCCTGAAATGATCTGTAGTGCATATTTTACTGAAAATTTTCATTTGATCAACTGAAAATGTGCTTTTTAACGTGTCTGCAAAAACTGAAAAAAAAATGTCTCTAGTAGCAAAGTGGTTAAAGGCTAACCTGGTGCCCTGCATTTCAGACTGTTGTCACCTTAGGGACGTTAAATTGGTTGCTAAGCCACCTGTATAAAATGCTCCCATTCCCTCTGTATTAGCACAATAAGCTGCCCTGTGCTGGTGTTAATATATATGTGTGTGTGTGTGTGCGCGCGTGCGCGTGTGTGTGTGTGTATATGTGTGTGTATGTATGTATGTATATATATATATATATATATATATATATATATATATATATATATATATATATATATATATGACACAGGCTTCCTAGTATCAGTTGTCCTTTTGTCTCTCTCCTCTGCTCAGCAAAGAATTCCTGAGGGTGGGGCCAAGCTCGGCTGCTGAGGTCAGCTGGAGAGGAGAGAAAGCCATGTGTAGGAAGCCCCGTGTTCTCTATAGAGTTAAGAATATTTATGATATAACGGACACAGGCAAACTTCATGTTCTAATACAGAGGGCATAGGGGCTTTACATTAATTATGAGAGCAGAGAAGAGACTCTATGTACTGACGGGGGAGGAGGGGGGAGTTGAAGACAGGCAGGGGAGAATAGGAGAGCTGCTAGTGACAGACTGCACAGACCACGGGGCTCTCAAGGTCGGCTAACATGATAGGGGAGTCGGCACTCAGGGGAATTTATGACCTGGCAATGTCAAACAGATATTTTAGGGGATACAGAGGGATCATTTAAAAAAATGCACCATGCTGCTAATCGCACATTAAAGAGACGGGAGCAGCATTTTTTTTTTTGGTTAACAAACGCTTTAAGTCAGGCCAGGTTAATTTTAAACGATGTATGTAAATCTAGCTTTATATCTGTTCTACCATCTTCACAACCAATAACATTTCAAGCTACACTGATTCTCATTTTATTGCTACTTTGTAGAGCACCTCAGATGTGTTTTCTGCCAGTGGCAAGGAAATAACACTTTTTGTTCTTGGAGTTAAGCTACCTTTTGACTTGAGAGTAATAGTTTGTACATCCAGCTGACAGCAAAGTAAAAAAATAACTGGATTGTGTTACTATTATCTCATGTCTGTAGGTTCCTGTAGTTATAAGGTAAAATAAGAAGTGTAGATACTGATTGGATATTGAGTAAAACTTTTGACTTCCTAAGATAGTCCATCTGCTTTTATCTTTTCTTCTAGTTATATATTTGATAGTTTAATGATGATATTTATTCTTTTCTCAGAGATCACAAGTACAGTGGGCGAAGTGCAAAGCAAGAAAGGCAAGAAAGTAAGTATATATATAAAAGTAAGTAATCCTCAATATGAAATACATGGTTGCTAGGATTTTGTATTACTAGATTCATCTCATGCATTTATATTTGATCAGTATATCTGTAATTTATCATTAGAAGAGCTTGACTTTTAAATTCTCCTTCCAATGGTCCCTCTGATAAAAAAAAAAGGAAATAAAAGTGCAGACCTCTGTTTGTGTCATTCTTGTCCCTCACAGTTGCACAGTACAAGGAGACCAGAATTGGTTATTTGCTATCCTCATGATCATGCAGTAGTGTATACAATGCCTTCCCTGATTTTACAGTACAGGACACAGGGTGTCTTCTAGTTCTTACAGTTTGGTTATATGCAGCTACCTTCAGGTGATTGGACACCGGTTGCTGAGAAATCCCTAATACCCCTCCCACTCTCAGCTTCACATCTTAAAGAGCAAGACCAGGTACGGTGTTGGTCCCCCTTATTTCTGCTAATAATGTGGTGAGTACAGGTCAGAAGCCCTCTAAATATTTATACCAGGGTGCACCCTTTTCAGTTTCTCTGCTGTGACTGTTTTTCTGCAGGAGTACCTTTTTGAGACAGGGATTGCCAGGGTTAATATTTTTATTTTGAGCCTTGTCCACACGGTACTGTGCAGTTTCAGAGAGCATCATAAAACAAGCAAAAAATAAATTGTTGTGAGAGATTTGGTGGTCCTGGTGCTAACCTCAGTGAAAGTGGGTGTCCCCACAAATACACAAACAAAGAAGAGACCTGCAAAAGACACTTGCAGGTGTCTTTTTACACATTTCTTTGTTGGAGTTCCAGAGATTGACAGCGGGATGCTGTCGCACCCAGTCTCCTGAGTTGGGGCACATTGGAGTAACCAGGAGTGGCCATGCTGGGTCTAGGGAGTTCTGAGTGGACACTTCCTTCAGATTTGCTGTTGCCCTCCTCGCAGGATCAAGATGGAGGGCATTCCAGTTATTCTCGTGTGCATCAGTTGTGGTACTCAAGACTGACAGATGCTCCTTGTACCCCATGGATTGTCCAGACTTGTTGTCTCAAGAACTAACGTTTCATCTTGCTGCTTGTTTCCTTGCCCTAATTGCATGGCCATTGAAGCCAAGGTCCTGAAGAACAGAGGCCTGTCAGATCATGCTTGATTGGCTGCCTGCCTGTCTACAGTAGCCAGTAAATGACCTTAATTCAACCTCATATAGCAGTACAAATACAATATACTATATATAGCAGCGCTAACAACATCACCATAAGTGATGTCGGCCCCAAAGGGCAACAAAAAGGGCTAACACATGAGTCCCAGTTATAGTATTGGTTAGTCCATAAAGAATATTTCATCTTTGAAGTCTTCAGAATGTTCAAACCTTCACCACACCACGTGAAAAAATGGGGTTTACCCCTATATAGAGAGACTCCCCAAATGCAAGTTAATGCAATGGCCATAAAGGATCTCTCAAGAGATCCACACCGGTCTGCTAGACACAGTGACCCCTAGTCCCTTCAAGGAGTCCTCTGCACACCCACTAGAGAGATCCTTCAACAACCGGAGTTCACATAGTGTTATCCTTATATAACTTTGAGATCACACATTAAACCCCTCCTAGGGTATGCACTTGCATCAAAATAGATAAAATACAGCATAGAAATGATCTCACACGTGATTTCATATGTCAGCCAACACACATCCTTCTCACTGCCCAAAAGATCACATAACCGGCGATGTTCCCGGGTGAAGGATTCATTCAGTAGACAATCAAACTAGCCGTGTGGTCACGCCTTGACTCGTTTCGTCATCACTTCGTCAGAGGATCCTAGATGAGAATCCAGTTGGACTCTGCCACGGCCTTGTTGTCTCAAGAACTAAAGTTCCATCTTGCTTCTTGTTTTCGTGTCTTAATTGCATGGCCATTGAAGCCAAGGTCCTGAAGAACAGAGGCCTGTCAGATCATGCTTGATAAGCTGCCTGCCTGGCTACAGTAGCCAGTAAATGACCACTTTTAACCTGGGACAAAATTCTTGTCGCTCCTGGGTTCATTAGTTGCAGTGGGGATTGGGGTGGGAGGATTGGGGAAATCTGAACCTCAGTACAGTAAAACTGATCAAGCGTCTCTAAAACTGCCCAGATCACTTTTTAACAAAGACTGTTGCTGGCTGAAAAAAAAAAAAAAGTTGCCAAGCTCATGGCTGCAACTTGTTTTAACCACTTGAAGTCTGGGATGTTTATATATGGCCTATGGATGGCAAGTGGGTAAAGAAGCCTGTCTTATACAGGATTTATATAGCGCCAACAGTTTGCGCAACGCTTTACAGTATAAAGGGAGACAATACAGCAACAATACAATTTAATACAAGAGGGTTAGAATGGACCTGCCCCTAGGATCTTGCGATGTAATTGGTTCTGTGCTGTACAATCAGGAAAATATATATTTTTTTGTCTTACATCTGTGTCCTGGAGTACAGACCCTCGCCTCTGTTCCTGTGATCTTTCTATTGCTTGCTACAAAACTGAGGCAAACTGAAGTGGAAGGGTTATTTGAGGGATGTCCCAGCAGCTTTTTTTTGTTCAGTCATCTGGAAGTAGCTGCATATAACCCAGTTGTAACCATTCAAAGAAGCTTAAAAATTCAGAAATCCCTGCGCCCAGGAAAAAAACACACTAGACAATGATCTGTGCAGCTGCTATCGGTTATGTCAAAAAAAGGGTTAACCTATAATCAATTAATTTCAGATAGTGCTTGCTATACCATAAACTAATAATGCCAAAACAATTGTGACATGCTGTGAATACCACTGAAGTGATAATTCCCAAACAAAAAAATATTTATTATTATGAATTAAAGTGACATAGTGCAAGCACTCCCTAATGCAATCTTGAGTGCTCCATGCCTCGTTCCCAGGGTCCCCACTTTGTGTTCTACCACGTGTAATATGTACACGCCGCACTCACCAGATGTCTCACTTCCTGGCCTTATAGCAAGAAAAGTCAGCAAAGCTTGTAGGTCTTTAGTTTGACCTGTCCCACAATTCCCGGTGTCTTGTTTCCACGAATTCAGTGTTCCTCCCTGTTGCAATCCAAGGGGTTCTCCCACACGGTTATTTGGCAGATGAGAAATAGAGAGATGGTCTCCCATAGTATAAAATCATTTGGTTTATTCTTGTAAAATTAAAATGTATAAAAACGCAATATAAAACTGTCACTATATGAATGCAAATGGCCCTCTGGTAGTGTGGAGAGATGGAAGCTGCCTAGGGCCTGGCTTGCTTGCCACTCACTGGGCTGCACAGGAAATGACACACAGGAGCATCAGCTTGACATGTTTTGTCATCAACAGACCTGAACAAAACCAGGTACCTGCGTTGTCAAAATCGGGCTCCTGCTTTTGACCACGTCGCCTGTTGAAAAAAACGCGTCAAGCTGATGCTCCTGTGCATCCCTTCCGGCCCAGTGAGTGGAACCCCAGCCAGGCTCTAGGCAGTGTACATCTCTCCACACTATCAGAGGGGCGTTTGTATTCATATAGTGGCATTTTTATCCACTTCAGCCCCGGAAGGAGTTCCCACTTTAGGACCAGAGCACTTTTTGCAATTCGGCACTGCGTTGCTTAAACTGACAATTGCGTGGTCGTGCGACGTTGTACCCAAACGAAATTGGCGTCCTTTTTTTTTTTTTTTTGGTATTTGATCACTTCTATGTATACTTCCTCATATTTGTGGTGTAAAAAAATCACAACCGGTGTATATTGATTTGTTTGCCCCAAAGTTGCCGCGTTTACAATCCATGAGAATTAATTTATGGCGTGTTTAACTTTTATTTTTTTTTTACTAGTAATGGCGGCAATCTGCGATTTTTAGCGGGACTGCAATATTGTCTGACATTTTTTTTTAGGACCATTGCCCTTTATACAGCGATCAAAAAAAAAAAAACACTGACTACTGTATACATGTCATTGGCAGGGAAGGGGTTAACCTGCAGGGGCAAACAAGGGGTTAACTGTGTTCCCTAGATGTGCTCTAATTGTATGGGGGCTGGGCTGGCAGGGGCATAACAGATCTAACTGATCCTGAATACAGGGATCAGTAGATCTGTCATCCCGCCTGTCAGAACAGGAAACCCCCATGTTTACTTCGGCGGTTCCCCGTTCTTCCCGTGTGGTAAGCAATCGCTGGCCGCTGACGGACATAGAGTCCGCCCAACCTGTGGCCACAGTGAGGGAGGGCGCCGCCAGTGCCACCGCCGGTTTCCAGACGGCGATTCGCATTACGCTGCCACTCTGCAGCAATAAATGTATGCGAGTCAGTTGTTAACCGGTTATATTGCAGTTTTATACATTTGTAATTTTACAAGAATAAACCAAGGGATTTTATACTTTGGGAGGCTCTCTCTCCATTTATTTCTCATCTGCCAAATAACCGTGTGGGAGAACCCTTTGGATTGCAACAGGGAGGAACACTGAATTTGTAGAAACAAGATACCAGGAATAGTGAGGCAGGTCCCCCTAAAGACCTACAAGCTTTGCTGACTTTCCTTGCTATAAGGCCAGGAAGTCACAGACATCTGGTGAGTGCAGTGTACTTATTACACATGGTGGAGCACACAGTGGGAACCCTGGGACCGAGGCACGCATCACTCAAGATTGCGGAGTCACAATGTTTTTCATCTTAATGCATTCTATGCATTAAGGTGAAAAACCTCCATTGGCTCCCGCTGCTGTCAATCAAATCCAGTGACACGGGGGGCAGAGCCAAATTGAGTCCTGCTGTGTGTGTCAATGGAGGCAGCAGCAGGATTTGGTAGCACGCCTGCACGGGTGCCCCCAGGGAAAGCGCTCCTCCGAGGGAGCACCCCGTGAAGAGGAGGAGACAGGAGCGCCGCCGTGGGGCCCCAGGAAAGGACAATCGGGGCCACTCTGCAAAACCCTTGAATAGAGCAGGTAAGTATGACATATTTGTGTGTTTTTTTTTTTTTTGTTTTTTTTTGTTTTTTTTTTTTTAAGTAAACCTTTAGTATCACTTTAAGGGCTGTTTGCACTATGTCACTTTAATTCATAATTCTATAAAAAAAAAATGTTTATAGTTGAATTATTTGCACCATTGCTTGGTACTTATCACTCCAGTGGTATTCACAGCATGTCACAATTGTTTGGGTATTATTGGCTTATGGTATAGCAAGTGCCATCTGAAATTATCATTTAAAGACGCTTATGTCCTGTTCTGTGCTGCAAAAAAATATTTTATTCGCATGTCAAAAATCCTGTTTTTCAGCAGAGACTTTAAATGCTGCCTGGTAACAGGTAGCTTATGACTGTATGAACGAAGTGAAACCACTTTTTGAAGTTTTTAGTTCTATTTTCTTTTTTTGCTCAGAAAAACCTTTAACATTGTGGGTACCTAATAATTGGTGATAAGAGGTTATCCTTTGTTCTTTCTCTCTTAGCTGTTGGTGTAAAATTATGTATGCTGAGCACTTTTTAGTTTCCTCTTGTAGACCCATCTTTTCTAGATCTAAACTGTAAAGTTTAGGTCTACTTAAAGCAGTGGTTCTCAACTCCTCTCCTCGGGACCCATTAACAAGCCAGGTTTGCAGGATAACTGAAATACATCACAGGTGATATAATTTGCTGCTCAGTGATTGCAGTATTCTAGTCTGCATCTCCCCAAGGTAATACTTAAAATCTGGCCCGTTGGTGGGTCCTGAGTACAGGAGTTGAGAACCACTGACTTAAAGCATGCTGGTATTAGACAGATTAGGGTTGTTAAGCCATGGCAAAATGTACCTATGTCAGGTCATGTGACCTTAAGCCGGTTTATTAGGTCATATGATCTGCTGCACGGTGACTGTCAATGTGAGTAAAATTAATTTCAGCTGAGTACAAGAGGGGGGAATGGATCAAGGTAAGAAACCTGCATTTGGAACCACTTTAATGTAAAAAATGTTACTACCTTAGTAAGCAAGATAGGGGACATGAATATATTACATATCACTTACTCCCCCTCCTTTACTGTTCTCTACTTCTTCATTGAGCGAGGCAATAGTGATATAGCCAGGGTCACTCATATGTCCCCTGGGAAAGCTTCATCACCAGTGCTTTTCTGGGAACTCTATAGATGTAGATCTACTTCTGTACAACCAGCCTGCCCATACATGGGTCGAAATTCTGCTTAACTTGCCAAATTTCGATTCATGTGTGGGTGCCTTTATATTCCATTTTGGTTTGATAAAGCACAACTACTGTGTAGGAAGCAGATCTAGTATATGTAATTCACTACTATGACTGACCCCAGGTACATATAGAATTATACATTTACAGATCAAGCTGTGCACATTTACATGTACATTTTGTAATGGAAAACAAAAACTATACACTCAATTTTAAAAACCATAACCCTTTTTTCTTTTCTTTCCAGGCACCACCATTACCAATCAAGAACACCAAGGTGAAGACACTAGATCCCAGCACTCCTGGGGTCGTTCAAGCAAATCCTTCTGCCGTTCATCAGCAGGAGCTCCAAAATTAGGTGTTGATGGGATAATCGCTCTTTTAAAAAGCAAATGTGGCAATGGTCGTGTCAACCTTCAGCCAGTTGTGCGTTTAATGGATATCATGAAGGACCTTAGCCAACTATCCAATGACCTGCGATCCAGTGGTGTCCGCCTTAATTACAGCCATGTCACCAGCCCATCATCAGAGCCTGAAGATGCTGAGCCAGGATTACAGTACAGCTTTTTTTCTTCTCAAAGCCTTGCTTGTGGACTGAGAAGCCCTGAAGAAAAGCCTTCAGAAACAGTGGATAAAGAAACCAACCCTGTGTCTCCCAACCCGGACTCTTCTGAGTCTGCCAGTTCAAATGTTCTTCGAGAGCTTGCAGCTCTTGCCTGGATGGAACCACAGCCTACGGACACTGTAGAAGAAAGGGAAGAAGATAATAATAGTAGTAGTAGTAGTAGTAGCAGTAGCAGTAGTAATGTGGGAGAAAGTTCAAGCAATACAAGGACTGTGAATCAAAATGATAAAGACGAGTCCTCAGGTGACGAGCAGAGTAAGCATGAAATTGAGGAGTCTGGGGAAGAACATGAAGAAGGTAAACATGAAGAGGAATCTGCTGAGCAGGAAGTATTTAAACCGGAAACCTGTTTTGAGGAGGAACAAAAGAATACACAGGGTGAGGCGGAGTCAGGGGAGGAGCATGAAGAGCATAAACAAGATGATGACTCTGGTGAGGAGCAGGAGGAAAGTAAGCAAGAAGAGTCATCCGATGAAGAGCAGGAAGCGGAATCTGCAGTTAAAATTGAAGACCAGGAAGATCTGAAAATTGAACCAGAGCAGGGTAAAATAAATGAAAGTCAGGAACTAATTATAGATATTAAAAAGCAGGAAAGAACAGGAGGTGGTGATAAAGATAAATCTTCAGATGACGAAGATGACATTGAGATAGACAAGTGTAGCCAAATAGAAGACACTTACAAAGAAAAGGAAAGTACTGTAGAACAACAGATTGACGAAATGCCATGGATGCTACCTCTCTTTTCTCAGACATCAGAAACCCTTAGACGAACTCCATTTTCTAGCCGCGGACATCGGTTTGGTTTCAGAGGCCGTAGAAGTGACAGAGCAGGCAGGGGAAGGAGGAGAAGACCTGGAAGGCCAAGGGCATCTGAGAGCAGTCTTTCCCGTGCATTTGTAATGCCTCCTTATCATCGAACACCAGAGGAGCCCAGGGCTTACCGACTTAATGAACAAAATGCACTATTTCCAGTTCCTGCTGTTCATCACAAACCACCCACAGCAGAGGCTGATGTACAGCAGGGTCCACCACCAAAGCCAAAACGTAGGGGCGTACGCAAAATGGTAGTTCGGATTGCCAGAATTCCAATGCCAATGGGAAGGAGAAATAAAACCAGCTATAAAGTATCTTCATTCAGTAGCACTCTAAGTGTGGAGGGAGGAGAGTTGATTGGTGGTTCAGGCCCAGGTCCCACCTCCCTTCTAAAGATGAAAAACAATGGACGTAATGTAGTAATGGTGTTTCCACCTGGTGAACTTCCAATCATTCTTAAGAGACGACGTGGTCGGCCTCCCAAGAACTTGGTCTTGGCTAGGGATACACCACCAGTCCTTCCTCAACCACCTCCTGTTGAACCCACACTACCACCACAGCCTACTCCCATGCCCACTCAACCAGTTCCAGAAGGAGAGTTTGTGAAGAAAAGGAGGCGACGGAAGCAAAAACTACAATCTCCCCAGCCTTCTTATGTTGCAGACACTAATGACAGCAAATCTGACTACAGTGATGTACTGGCAAAACTTGCTTTTCTCAATCGACAAAGTCAAGGAGCATCGAGAACTTCACCTCCACGTTGTTGGACACCAACATTACCGGAGTCTGTGCACCAAGCACCTGGAACTCATAATATATCCCAATACCTTCATAGAGTTCAGGGCTATAGAAGAAGAGGTGGTCGTGGGGGAGGGCCAGGGCGAAGAGGAGCTTGCAACAGCCACAATGCAGAGCTATCTCGCTGTTCTTTCAGTGAGTTTTTTGAAGGCATTGGGAAGAAGAAAACAAAACCAAGAACAATTGATCCTTTAAAACCACGAAAACGGAGACAGCCAAAGCCTGAACCAGATCCTAATGCTAAACCTAAGCGCAAGAGAAGATCTCGAAAAAATGGTGCTCTGCTGGGTGACATGGGAGAAGAACCTAGCTACCAAGGCGTGTCAGATTGGGGTGGTGAGAGTAAAAGTGGCCCATGGGCATCACAGCTTTCCAACAGTCAGTCAGGTAATCGACCTTGCAGTTTCCAAGGACCAGAACGCACAGGTTTTTCAGCCTTGCACGATGGCTCACCATCTCGTCCAGGTTATTATGGTGGAACAGGATCCGTTACCCAGAGTGAAAGTGGAGGGCAAGATCGTCATGGACTGTTTACAGGCTACTTCCGATCTCTTTTGGACTCTGATGACTCTTCTGACCTTGTGGATTTTTCTTCGGTTTCACAGAGACAAGAAGCAAGAAAATCTGCATCTGCCTTCTCTGGGTCATCCGCCTCACCCAATCCAAGGGCACTTCAGTCCTACCCCAATTCTCGGGGAGGGAAATCCAGCAACCCAGAATCATCATACCAAAGTTCAGTAGCCTCCAGGCAAGCGTTCCCCCCGAACCGGGGAAACACAAATTATGTGTCACTTACCCAACAAGAATGCCGTGGGTCTGATGCCTTTCAAAAGCTGTTGTCACGTTCTCCCAATTCCCAACATTCTGGAAACTTTGGCCAGTTTGGAGCCTTTCAAGGATCTACTGGTCAAAACTTATCTGGCCATGGAATTTTTGCACCAAACAAGCAGTACCCTGCTCCACCTGACTGCTTGGGTAATAAGGACTGTAGCTTTTCCTTCGCTGGTGGTGGCAATAGTCTCCCGTCATCACCGGGCAGTGCCCATAGTAGCGCTAGCTTTAGCCAGCAACAACAGATGTCAGCAGCAAGTTCAGGGTCTACTGTAGCTAAAAGTCCTTTTTTCAGCACATCAGAGTTGCCACCATATCCACCACTTAGGAGTGAAAGCCGTTCAGGCACCTCTTCACCTGCAGGTTATATGTTGCCTAAGGTATCTGGTCCTATGTTTCCCGGTGAAAACAGTCGCTCCTTTCCAGCATCAGTAGGAACAGGGCAATGGGGATTTCGTCAAGGTTATGGACAGTCTGATTGGGGCCCTGATAATTTTGGGCAACTTTATGGGCCTGGGTTTGACTGCCACATGACTGAATCTAATGTCATCTTGGACATAAGCAACTATACACCACAGAAGGCTAAACAAAACACTGACAACTTGTCAGAGTCTTCCTCTGACAGTACACAGTACACTCAACCTGGTGCAGGCTATCGCAGGGCCAACAGTGAAGCCTCATCTAGTGAAGGGCAGTCTAGTCTCTCCAGCCTTGAAAAATTAATGATGGACTGGAATGACACATCATCTGCACCAGGTTACAGCTGGAACCAAACTGTTCTCTTCCACCAAACGGCTAAACCTGGCAGAGGCCGAAGAAAGAAAACTGATATATTTGAGCCATCACCCCACCACCACCTGGGCTTTTCTTCATCCTCCCCATCATCTTCGTCATCATCTGCTACTGCTCCCCCATCTGGATTTCCCACCAAAAGAGGAGGAGGGCCCAGGGGCCCAAGAGGTGGGCGAGGTGGAAACTGTACAACCAACAAGAAAGAGAGGGGTTCAGGCAAAGCTAAATTTTCCCCAAAACCTCCTGTTCCACCACCATCCTCCTCAGTCAACTCCCTCTTTCAGGACACCTCAGATTTAGGACTGGACTGCTATAGTGGAGATAGCAGCATGTCACCTTTGCCCTCCCACTCGCGGGCGTATGGGGTGGGTGAGAGGGAGCCTCCTTGTGATTTCTCTGGACCCTATTCCATGAATCCATCTACCCCTTCAGATGGCACATTTGGCTTCCAGAGTGACTCTCCTGGGCTGGGCCCTCCCTCCACAGAGCTTGAACCTAGTAAACACTTCTCCCATCTCCCTACAGTTGGCAACACCAACACTGGTGCCCCACATCCTCCACCACCCCCACCTGGACTGGGGTATGATCACCCGCTACAAGACTCTCCCTTTTCCCCTAACTGCTCCCCAACGCTTGAGCTGCGGCCAGGGGAGGGAAGAAAACTTGTACCCCCTCCCCACTCATCCTGTGATCCCCTGAAACACAGCCTGCCTCCCCACTTACCCTCTTGTAGAGAGCAACTTCCTCCACAACCCACAACACACCATCGCTATGACCCTCCCAGCTGCAAGAACGCTGGCTACTGGTATCCACCCCGCAGTCCTCCTTATGATGGTAAGGGTGGATTACTTTCGGACTTCATGGGCAGGCGAGCAGAGGGTGTGTCCTGCCTGAGCCCTCATATCCCAAGCCCTAAAAGAGACAAAGAGACGCTGGACATGGTAAGGGGGCATCACAGAGCCTCATATCCCTGCCCCTTGATCAGTGATATTACCCATTCCCCTGTGCAGAGAGACTCCATGGTGCAGCTCCAGGATACTTATCGTTACCCAGCCTTCCCCCCCCAGGGTCCCCCAGTCCTTTCACCCCCGAACCTGAAGGGTGGTTTCTTGGGACCCGAGAACATACCAGAGGACAACTTCACAGTCACCTCCCTCTAGGGGGAGTGGCATGTCCAGAGTCATCAGGAGCAGCGGAGTCAAAGGGGTGAGGTGAGAAATGGGCTACAATATGTTTTGGTACAATTAAACAAAAAAAAAAGTTTTTTTATACTGCCTTGTAACTGAGCTGTGCACTCTTCAATAAGTTCTAAGTTGACTTGCACAATGTTAAAAACTGTGCTTTATTTTGTTTCATTTCTTAATTTTAAAATATTTGTATGCCTTGAGAAAATAGCCAGCTGTTCTCTCAAGCGCTTTACCTGCCCTAGTCGGTGTACATTTTTTTTTATTATGTAATTTTCAGTTCTGAAGAAAAAATTGCTTTGGTTTAACCCCCTACTAGGTTTTGCTGCTTTCTGTGCCCTGTTGGGGAGAATTCCCTTCACCACTTCTGGAGCAGCAGGAAATGAAGGGAAGTCTCCCCTATTCAAGGGGAAATTCCTGGTGTCCCCTTTGGAGGATTTCCCTTACTACCTGTTTTGGTGACAGCTGTAAAATGTTGATTTCCCTTCATTTTCTGTATTGATTACAATAGACACCAGCAAGAGGTAAATCTCCCCAGTGGACATAGGGGTTCTAACCTTTTCTATCTCCATCTAAAGCTGTAAAAATGTTTGTGTTTGACCATCTAATGCCAGTGTTTGCATCTAATACCAATATGTGCTCTTAACCTGGTCCAACATTAGGTTTATGGCATGCATGCGTGTTTGCAATCTAAATGAATCGTTAAATTGGGCCCACTGCATAGTTAAGATTATAGTGGGGTTGCACAAACACATTATAATGGATGTGATGATTCTTAAGTTTTTTTTTTTTTTTGCGAATATCCTATGTGATTAAATTATCTCTTGATAACAGGCCCTTGGAAAAAACAAAAGACACAAAGAACCATGATGATGAAAGGAGAAAGTCCTTACACGTGGTCCTGTAAAGTAACACAAATGTAGCAACAAGATCATCTTTTTATCACGTCTGGGTACATATTACAAACCTAGATTTGGGTGCAAGTTTGAGGCAAAAAGGTTAGGGAAACTGAAAGCTGAGCCCAGAAAAAAGGCAGAAAGGGGGAAGTATTGCCTATGGTTTCCTTGCAGTTAAACTTTCCTCTATTAGTTATAACTAAGGCCCCTTTCACACTTCTCTGTAGCAAAATTGGGCTAAAAATGTGTTTCAGGTGCGTTTCCTGTGCGTTTTTGAATTTCCTGCACCTGTGACTAAAATGCACCAAAAATGCAAATAGTGTGTTTTTACTATGATTTCCATTCATTTTAATGGGAAGCTGCGTTCTTGAGGTTTTCAAAACTGCACTAAAGATGCAGCATGCAGGACTTTTCATAACGCACTGCACCTGTAACGTAGTGTAGAGTGTCCCATCAGATTTAAAGGGTAACCTTTTTCTTGCCTCTTTCTTGCAAGGTAAAAATGCAGGAAGAACATATGAGAGTGAAAGGGCCCTTATTCTGCACTGTTTGTATGTAGATGGGGCCACCTTGGTAGAGGCAGAGTTTTGCATACCCCATGTCAGAGTTTCTAGCGAGACAAACCAAGAGCAACACAGTGACATCAACAATACTTGCTCTAAATCTCTTGAGACTAGCAGTCAATAGGCAGCAGAGCCTTAAGCTGGCCATAACACTATTTGAGTTCCAGACAATTCCTATTGAACCGTCTGAAATTCACTTTGTGAGTGGCCCGTCACCAACCTCCCACCCAACATCTTTTGATTTGAAAATTTTGGAAACACTGCATTTAATCAGATGCAGTGGCTGTCTGAATACAATGGACACAGTGAGATTCGTCCATTGGCGCAGTATATTTTCATTTAGCCTTCAGGCTGAATGAAAAAATTGAAGTGTATGGCTATCTTAAGGCCTCATGGACACAGAGGACGTTTTTTGACGGTTTTACAGCAGCTGTTTTTAGCTGCAGACATTTTTTTCTACAGTCAATAAACCCTCCATCATGTTGTCCTATGTGTTCAAGCACACATAGGCTGTTATCAACTGTTTTTAGCAAACAGTTGACGTTTTTGAGCTGTATAAAAAAAACCAAGACCAGTGGGTTCTGAGAGAAGGGTTTCAGCTGTAAAAATGTTCAAACGTGCAAAAACACGGCTAAACACTGACCCCCCAACGTTTTTGGACGTTTTAGATCAACTGAGGGAAAAAAAAAAGTTGGCCCTTTAAAAATGCGAAAACCGCCGGTAATGTAACGCTAAGAACAGCTGAAAAAATCACTGATAAGCTACTAACGTTTTTTTTAATGTTCTGTGTGCATGAAGCCTTAACCACTTGCCGACCGCAGTCTGACGGCGACGGAGTGGCTCGATATCGCAAAGGCGATATCGCAAACCGCTGTCATATGACGGCGGCTGCGATATCCCTCACTGTGGGCGCGCTCACTGTGTGGGGGGGCAGGGAGCGGGTAGGGCAGACTCTATCGCCGCCGGCTACTTGCGTCGCAGTACCGAATCGCAAAAAGTGCTTTGGTCCTAAAGTGGGAAATCCTTCCGGGGATGAAGTGGTTAAACTCGCACTGCAGATATAAAGTTATGAATCTGTAGGCACAGCAGATGCTTAGGGCTCCCTCAAACTAGTAATTCCTAACTGCTTTTTTTTTAGTTCAGTTCCACTTTAACAAAAAAACGTGTAGTCCAGAAAAAAAGAACACTTTGTAGGGGTTGCATGCACACAGATGTAATAAAATTACTGATTATCGAAGCAGAATTTTGTCAGAAATATTGTGCATTAAAAAAAAGGCACAAAATGTTCCATAAACTGCATGTTTACACGCACGTAAACGTCTGTACAGCATTTTAGCCTCAAATTCTACTTTAATTGAATTTCATTACATTTACACGTGCTTGTGCATGCATTTATATGTGTACACGCTTAATTTACTGACCTTAGACAAAGAATTGTCTATTTTGACCTTCCAAATCTTAACGCAGCTCAAATTTAAAGCATTTCATGCACTTTCTGCATGGCACATAGAAAATAGAGCTGCATTCAGATCCATAATAAAAAGTTTGATAAATCTGCCAATTTCCAATGTAGTCAAATATAAGTGATATTGCATCAAACATGGCTCTAACTCCCTATAACACTATAAAGAAACATTTTTCTATTTTTAAGAAGGGATCGTGTCGCTGGGAAAATCCCCTTATTTTAGAAAGAGCTTGAAAGTTGGAAAATTGTTTTTGTGATCTTACATCTTGCGAGCCTAAAGCCAGTTATTTGCATGCATCTGTGCCATTTATCCCGGTATGAGATGCTTGCAGCTGGCAGTCCAGTCTTTAGCATTGTAAGAAATGAAGGTATCATGGGGAGCAATGGTTGGAGATCTGACATTGCAAACTTCTCAAATGATAGCTGTTTTCTTCTACTTCATGCTTTTTAGTGCACATTAAATCTTTCAGGCTACCTTCGGGGAAAGGAAAAATAATCCATTGCAGTGGATCTGCCTCCACACTGCAAGAATTAAATGCCCAATTTGGGTCTGGGGGCCACCAGAAGCACTTCTCCTCCTCTACTCCCCTATGATTCAGCAGCGGACTGTCCCTTAGCATCCTCACTTGATGAAGTCAGAGGACCTGCGACCACTGGAGCATAAGGGAGAAGAGGCTGCGGGGACCAGTCTAGCAGTGCAGAGGGAGGTTGCAGGAGCCGACTATCAGGTGAATAAAAATGTTATCTTAATCTATTGATACACCATGGTTTATGGTTGTGTGTACGCTGCTCAGTAAAACATTTGGAGCCGTACACGATGTGGGGGCAGCCTGTAATATTGCTTTGGGCACTGGATCCTGCATGGGTGCTCACCTTTACAATTTGTGCTTTGAGTCAGCCGTGTAGGGTGCTATACAGGTCTAGGGCTGTGGTCCATCCTTACGGAACCCTGTCCCTTAACACCTTCCCACCCTGCCTATAGCAGAATGACGGGCGGTGGCTTAATCGTTCTGACTGGATGTCATACGACATCCTTTGCATCGTGCCACTCATGCGCTCCCCCGGGGGCATGCAGTACTGCAATCGGTGGTGACCTGTGTCATCACCGATCAGGGTAAAGAGCCGTTGATGTAGGCTCTTTACTATGTGATCAGCTGTGTCCAATCACAGCTGATCACATGTAAACAAATGCTGGTTATCGGCATTTCCTTTTCTTTGCTCTGTCAGTGCCTGAGGAAAGGAAAGTCAATAACTGGCTTACCAGTTACAGGGAACATTTACACTGATAATCGGCGCACTGATTATCGGTGCAGCATATTAGTGTCCGTCAGTGCAACATATCCGTGAAGAAGAAAAGTTAGTTATTTGCAAAATTGTATAACAGAGACTAAGAAAGGATTTTTTGTTTTTTTCCCCAAAATTTTCTGTCTTTTTGTTTAGCAAAAAATGTAAAAAGTAATTTAAGTACAGTGTTGCATGACCGTGCAATTGTCACAATTGTCATTTAATGTGCAACAGCACTGAAAGCTGAAAATTGTGCTGAACAGGAAGGGTGTGGAAGTGCCATGTACTGAAGTGGTTAAGACCCCTTCGGGGCTATGCCCGCTGTGATGGGCAAAGCCTGAACATTATATACAGCCCAGCATTGTGAACAGATAAGACACGGTCGCCCCATATTTCTGACCATTTCTGTTAAAACCAGGGCTATGTTTGGAATGTCTTCACTTTATAGTGCAAGCCTTTCAAACTTGGCACTAAAATTTAACCACTCACACCAATGGATGCAAACTTTAACACCACTTCTACCTAGAGCCCTCATAAGTTACTCTATGGTCTATACTTGGGTTATCATGTACTCCTCTTTCTGCAACACTTTATCTCCCACACTGCCTACTCTGTGAGTACTCCAAAGGGGACTACCCTCATTTGTAGCTATAGTAGAGACCAGGTGAAAGGGAGCCAATTCAAAATCACAGGCGAACAGTGGCTGTTCCGAAGAGTGACCAACCCCAGAGTGACAATGAGTCCTTTGCACCCGAGCAGAACCCAGTTTTAACATTGCTCTCAGCATTCAAATCTTGCTCTATGCCAGGCACGCATCAAGCGACCTAATTGACTAATGCAGATTTTTCTGCATCTATCACAGTTTACGGCCTTAAAGTGGTTCTAAAGCCTTACGGTTTTTCACCCAAATGCATTCTCTGCATATTAGGGTATTAACCCTTCTTTGTCCAGGATATCCCCCCCCCCCCCCAATCTCAATCCAGCGCCCTGCATGAGGGCCAATGCTTTCTCCACTCTCTCACTCATTACAGGGCAGATTGATATCAGCGGGAGCCATTGGCTACTGCTACTGTCAATCAAATTATATGAGGGAGTGGGGACAAGCTCTGCTTTCAGTGCCTATGGATGCGGGCAGCGGGGCTCAGGAGCGAGCCTGCATTAGTACCCGCCTTAGCAAGTGGCTTGCTTGGGGGGGGGGGTACTTCAAAGGTGGGGGGAGCCAGGAGCGCCAGCGGAGGATCCCAGAAGAGGAGGATCGGGACTGCTCTGTGCAAAAATATTGCACAGAGCAGGTAGGTATAACATGTTTATCCACTTAACCACCGGGCCTATTCTGGCACTTCTCTCCTACTTGTAAATATAATTTGTTTGCTAGAAAATTACTCAGAACCCCCAAACATATATAATTTTTTTTTTTTTTAGCAGAGACCCTGGGGAATAAAATGGCGTTCATTGCAACTTTTTTTTATCACATGGAATTTGCGCAGCAATATTTCAAACGTGACTTTTTTGGAAAATAAAACCGTTTCATGAATTAAAGCAAAACAGTAAAGTTTGCCCAATTTTTTTCCATATTGTGAAAGATAATGTTACGCCGAGTAAATAGATACCTACTTTATGGGGAAGATATCCCGCGCCACGGTTTAATAATCTTGTATGTGCAGCTGCTGTTGGATCCTCTCTATAAGGAGGGGAGGTGTTTGTAATTAATAAATAAACAGCGCTTGCTCTAATGTGCTACTCCCTGTTTGATATGTAAACAACAATTGCGCTGTGCAAAACTAAATATAGATACAACTGAATCATCTAATCATCAATATCTTGTGTGAATAGCAAATTGTGCAAAAACAGTGTTCAATCCAAACTTTAGGTATACAATTGAACTTGCCAACGTGACAATTTTTTTAAAGTACATAAATAATCCCTTGTGCAAATAGAGCAATAAAGTGCCAAAAATAATATTCAGTCCAATCTGTGAATATAAAAAGAACTTTAAAGTGCATAAGAATAATCCCAGTGATTAAAAGTGCATTCCAGTGCTTTAAAATTGACTTGATGCCGTTTCAATCTTCCATCCACATTGCTATGTGCTTCCAATGGAGTGCCCGTATTCACACCATGTGCAATATACCACCGGGTGCAGGGTAAGTAATGAGAGCCCTACTTACCAGATCCATATGACATGGAGAAGTCAATGCGAGCCTTCGGTCTCTCACCCGACCGTGGGTACTCTCCCATCCACCTGTCCTCCGTATGGTATCAGTGTTCTTTTCCCTCATTGCGGTATATGAAAAAGGAAAGGATGACCATTGCACGCCTCTTTTTAAAATTTTATTGGCCACAACAAACTGACAATAACAGCGAAGTAGTAATCCCCGTTTGTGCAACGCGACTCTGCAGTATCTGCGTGCGCACCTGGGGGCGTGGCCTTCCGCACCTTACGTTCCAACTGACGCGTTTCGTCACTTCCTGTGACGTCTTCAGAGAGACACTCTCCTCTCCTCTCCTCCAGGCTCGAAAGGCTGAGATGAAAAAAAAAATGAACTATCCCGGCCTTTCCACCCCCGTCCATGGCTTTGTTTACATCATAAAGTCGTGCCCGGGCCTCCGAGGATTATAGAGATGACTGGTGACCAGATGGTCGCCAGTCAGCTACCTGATCAACTTCCGGCAGCAACGGATGCATTCTCCGGGCCGCTGATCGTACGGGCGAGCCCGGAGAAGCACCGGAGGGAGGGCGAGATGTCCCCTCCCGCTGCCTATAAGAACGATCAAGCGGCTGAACTGCCGATATGATTGTTCTTATGGTGCGTAGAATCGCCAGCTGGAAAGAATACCTGTAGCTGCAGGCACCATTTAGGTGTCCCTCATCAAAGTGCAGGACATCATATGATGTCCTGCGGTTGTCAAGTGGTTAAATAAAAAAAATTTTAGAATCACATACATACTAGGAGGAATACAACTGGGAGAATCAATGGTGGAAAAGGATCTGGGTCTTTTCGTAGATCATAAGCTTAATAACATGTAATGCCAAACTGCAGTTTCCAAAGTGAGCAAAGTCCTTTCTTGTATTGAGGTGTAGACTCCAGAGAGAAAGATATAATTTTGCCCCATTACAAATTATTAGTAAGACCTCATCTGGAATATGCAGTTCCGTTTTGGGAACCAGTTCACAAAAGGATATTGGGGAACTGGCGAAAGTGCAGAGAAGAGTAACCAAACTGATAAGAGGTATGGAGGAGCTCAGCTATGAGGAAAGGAATTTATTTTCTCTTGAGAAAGAGATTAAGGGTAGGGGTGTGTGATCAATATGTCTATTTACATAAGTGGTCCATATAGTGAACTTGGTGATTCACTTTAAAGCGGAGTTCCACTAGATTTTTGGTTTATTAAAAGTCAGCAGCTATAAAAAGTGTAGCTGCTGACTTTTAATAAACAGTAACTTACCTGTCTCCCGGTCCAGCGACGGCTGCGCCCGAAGCCTCGCTCGTCTCCCCCTCCTCCCTGCGGCGCCGGCATTTCAGGTGTGGGCGCCGGCCGTGGCTTCACGGCCGGGCACGCACTGCTCATGCGCGAGTCGCGCTGCGCGTTGCCAGTGGCCAGGCAATCTTCTGGGACCTGTGACGTGTCCCAGAAGATTGCCAGGAGGGAGGGGCCGCCTAGGAGGAGAGGAGGGGTCGCCTAGGCGGCCCAGAGGAGGAAGGTGGAAGAGGGACAGGAAGTCCCTCTGAAACCTGGGGACACACTCCCCCCCCCCAAAAAAAATTACTTGCCAAATGTGGCATGTAAGGGGGTGAGGAGTGCTTAAAGCGGAAGTTCCATTTTTGGGTGGAACTCCGCTTTAAGATCATCACAGAGGATAAGGGGGCACTCTTAACGTGTGGCCTAAAAGAGATTTAATCTCCAAATAAGGAAAGGGTTTCTTCACTGTAAGAGCTGTGAAAATGTGGCATAGACTCCCTCAAGAGCTGGTTCTGGCCAGCTCAGTAGATTTCTTTAAAGAAAGGCCTGGATTCGTTCCTAAAATGTACATGGCCTAAATGTACATAATATAACTGGATACTAACCTTTATAGGTAAAGTTGATCCAGGGAATATCCGATTGCCTCTAGGGAAATCAGGAAGGATTTTCTTTCCACTGCTGGAGCAAATTGGATCATGCTTTGCTGGGGTTTTTTCCTTCCTCTGGATAAACTGTGGGCAAGGGGTTGTGTATATGGGATTGTATGTTTCCCCCCCCCCCCCCCTTATTGGTTGAACTAGATGGGCTTGTGTTTTCTTTTTTTTTTTTTTTTTTTTTCAACCTGACTTTATAACATTAATACAGCCATCTTTATCTTTGTCCAGGGCTCAGAAACACCCTGCCTCTTTTCCTACTCCCGTTTCACAACCAGCGTCAGATCCCAATATGGCAATCCTAGAGGATACAGACATGAAAGGATAACGATATTAACCACTTGCCCACTGGGCACTTAAACCCCCTTCCTAACCAGGCCAATTTTCAGCTTTCAGCGTTCTCACACTTTGAATGACAATTACTCAACACCTGTATTCATATGAAATTGTTGTCCTATTTTCACACAAATAGAGCTTTTTTTGGTGGTATTTAATCACCGCTGGGATTTTTATTTTTTGTGCTATAAATGAAAAAAGACCAAAACATTTTGTAAAAAAAATAAATAAATGCATTTTTCTTTGTTTTGGTTATAAAATTTTATAAATTACTAATTTTGCTTTATACATTTTGGCCAAAGGTTATACTGCTACATATCTTTGGTAAACTAATAACCCAAATAAGTATATATTGGTCTTTGTGAAAGAGTCTACAAGCTGTGGTAGCAATCATTGAAAATTGATCACACCTGATGTACTGACGGCCTATTATTTCTTGAGACACTAAGGGCTCTTTCACACTAGCGGTGCCCGTTTTGATGAGCTCCGCTGCTCAGCGGGGATCAGTCCGTTTGTCCCCGCTGAGCAGGCGGATAACAGGACAGTCTCTACACTCCGTGCAGAGACTGTCCTGTCACAGCTCCATTCTCCTCTATGGAGAATCAGATGAACACGTACCATCTGTCTGTGTTCATCCGATCCGCCAGACGGATGGAAAATAGGGTTTCCATCTGTCTGTTTTTGGCAGATCGGAGCGGATTGGGTGTCAGCGGACATGTCACCGCTGACATATGTTGCTCCATAGAGAGCAATGGAGCGTCTGTTCGGGTCCGCCTGAAAAGCTGACAGGCGGACCCAAACGATCCACCCATGTGAAAGGGGCCTAAGGGTCCTTTCACACATACGGACCATTCATCAGTTCCGTCCCATCAAAACGGATGAAGTATTCATCCGTTTTTCATCCGTGGTCATCAGTTTTTCATCAGTTTTTTTTTTTACATCCACTACCAATGCAAAAACGGATGAAAAACTGACCATTCGTCAGTTTCCATCCATTTTACATCCGATCCGTTTTTTGACGGATGAAAAATAGGGCTTTCATCCGTTCAAAAAAACGGATGTTGACGGAAGCAGATGAAAAAGGATGCAAATGAATGCTCATCCGTTGTCGTCCTTTTTTCCATAGAGTTGCATTGATGTCCGTTTTTTATCCGTCATCGGATGGATGAAAAACGGACAAACAGTCCGTATGTGTGAAAGGGGCCTAACAAGCCAGGAAAGTAAAAATCCCCCAAGTGGGGCATGGTGAGTTTTTTTTTTTTTTTTTT
>BLSH010088125.1:779655-798200 GCA_018402905.1 Glandirana rugosa
TCAGCGGCTGGCTCAGTCTCCCAGCTGCACAGCCGATAGCAAGCTTTAGCCTGCTGTTGGCTGAAAATGGGTCATCCATCAAGTATAGCCAAAAAACGTTTTGCATACTCCTTAAAAGGAAAAGTATGGCCATGTATGATGGCACAGCATACAATTTGCAGTGGTTAGGGTTATTTAGCTTATGTTACATAGTCCCGATTGCAATACTGTGTGTGTTCTACTTGATGGATGGCCCCTATGGAACTCATTTACTAACAATGATTTTTTTGTCACACTGACCAGGTAGCTTTAGTGCTGATTCTGGTCAAGATGGCTGGATGCTTTTATCCATGTCAAGGAAAGTTGAGCACAAGGTTGAAGCTTAAAGCGTTTGTTACCCCAACACTTCATATTCCTGATAAGTGCCCTGCTCTACCATGTACTTGTATGAAAAAGTCATCTGTTCTCTTTGTATTGCGTCCTTTGTGTAAAATCCCTGGCGTTCCTGTCAGTCCCCTTGCTTTCCTGTTAAAAACTGACCACACTAAGCAGTAGCACACACCGTGCTCGAACTGTGTTGAGTACGCGGTGTGCTCTCCTTCAATGATCAGACTCGTCCTGACATGCCCCCTCTGCACAGCTATTCCCTGGGATGCTCCGTGTACTGCCGCTTCTCCTCCTNNNCCCCCCCCCCCCCCCCCCCCCCCAAGCTCTTAAGGAGCTGAGAACAGAATAAAAAAAGGGAATAAGGCTAATTTCACAATGCAGGCTTAGCCACGGTAAAACCCTGCTAGTTTTACCAGCGATATGGCTCCGCTATGCAGACGGGAGCACAAAGGATTAAAACGGGGTTAAAAGTGCTGGCGCTCCACGCTACTGAGGCGGTGTGCAGCCGCTTCGGAAGCGATTGCCATTCATTTAATTGGCAGGGGCGGTAGAGGAGCGGTATATACACCGCTCACCTCACCGCCCCAAAGATGCTGTTTGCAGGACTTTTTGTAACATCCTTCAAGCGCACCGCCCCAGTGTGAAAGTACTCAGGTCTTTCACATTGGGGTGGATTGAGGGGGATTTTTGAGGCTCTTTACAGACGCTATTTTTAGCTAAATAGCATCTGTAAAGCACCTCAGTGTGAGAGGGGCCTAATGGTATTTGTTCATATCTGTACAAAAATGTTTTGACTTTTTCATTTGGATTTTAAACTGAATGGGTTGTTTTACAAGGTGATCGTTTTCAATCACTTTAAAGTGTATCTAAACCCTAAAACAAAATGTAATATTTCCATATACCAATCCTAAGGCCTCATTTTTGCAGTGATCTATATCTTACTACTTCCATGCAGTTCCATGTTTATCTGCACAGGGATGCACAAGTGTTCTGTGAATCTCCATGCAAGGGGTTCCATTGATGTCTGATGGGACACAGTTGCTACACGGACATAGTTTGTGTCACAATATGACATCTGTGCAAGTGTGGGTGTGTCCCTGAACTCACGCTGCTTGCATTCAGGAAAATGGATCTGCATACAGATGCCCTATTGGGATACAGCGGCTTTGTCCATGAAACTACTGTGCCTCATTTGACAATGGGGCTGCCTACACAAGGATGCAACGGACACCTGTTCAGGTAAACACAACCCTGGCAGATATTCTGGCTGCATTTGTTGTTTTTTCACCCTATTTCACCTTGTGATCCAGCCGGTAACCTGATTATACTTACTACTATTATAGGTAGTAACCACTCCCTGTCCACCAAATAGCAGAATGAAGGCCGGGAAGTAGTCAATTATCCTGACTGGGCGTCATAAGACATCCAGAAGGATAAGCCGCTAGCGCACCCCCGCGGGGGCACGTGGTGTGTCAGCCTGACACGCCGCATCTCTGATCTAGGTATAAAGCCTCTGATGTAGGCTCATTACCGTGTGATCAGCTGGGCCCAATCACAGCTGATCACAGTATAAACAGGAAGAGGAGAGCCGATCTATGGTGTATATTTATTTATGGATTTTTTTTTCTTTGTTATATTAGTAATGGCGGGCCTGTGTTTGCGGCGGGCAGTCAGACATTAACTGACACTTTGCGGTAACCAGTGACACTGATACAGTGATCAGTGCTAAAAATATGCATGGTCACTATACTAATGACACTGGCTGGGAGGGGGTTGAACATCTAGGGATATCAAAAGGTTAACTGTGTGCCTAGCCAGTTTTTGTGTACTACATGTGCTGCTTTTATGAGGGGAAGAGAAGGATTTTAGTTTCTGCTTTGCAGAAACACAAAATCCAACCCTCCGCCCCCTGTAAGCACGGAACTCTGCTTTGTTTAAATAGGCACAGCCCTGTTCTGAGTCTCTGCCCGACGATCGGGGTTCCAGCGGACATCGAGTGCCTGACACCCACAGATTGTCTGCTACTGTGAATAATCACAGCAGAAGTGACCTGCTGGCGCTCCCCTTGCAGATGGAAGTGCAGGGTAATTTATTTATTTATTTCAGGTACTTGTATAGCGCCGTCAATTTACGCAGCGCTTTACATATACATTGTACATTCACATCACTCCCTACCCTCAAGGAGCTTACAATCTAAGGTCCCTAACTCACATTCATACATATACTAGGACCAATTTAGACAGGATCCTATTTGCCTACCAGCATGTCTTTGGAGTGTGGTAGGAAACCGGAGAACCTGGAAGAAACCCACGCAGGCACAGGGAGAACATGCAAACTCCAGGCAGGAAGTGTCATGGTTGGGATTCCAACCAGCGACCCTTTTGCTGCCTGGGGAAAGTGCTACCCACTACACCACTGTGCTGCCCATGGTCATGTGTGTGTATATGTGTGATCTGGCGCACAGCTTCCACCCTGTAGCAGTAAATCTATGGGGCAGTCAGCAAGTGGTTAAAGTGATATTAAACCTTTGTTTTTTCTTTTTATCTTAAACTAAAATAACAAACATGTTACTTACCTGCATTTGCACAGAGCAACTCTGATCCTTATCTGGGGTCCCCCGCTGGTGCTCCTGGCCCCTCCTCTTCGGCGAGTGCCCCCAGGGTAAGGCACTTTCCCTGGGGGCACCTGTGCGTGTTTGCTCCTGAGCTACCCAGTCCGCGTCTATTGACACAAACCAAGCGATTTGACCCCGTCCCCTCGTCACAGCATTTGATTGACAGCAGTGGCCAATGGCTGTACATATGGTGAAAATTATCCCCTCGGTCTCATATGGTGGGTGCTAGCTCTTACCGAATGCAACCAATGCAACTGAATGCACGTGATTGTGGTGTGGCTTTTTGGGGGTTAACAGCCAGTTATGAGGCAATGTACCACACCCTCTGAAAAGAATTTTGCAGCGGATCATTCTTCAGAGGGCAAAGTGCTAGTGAGAGACTATCATGTATGGCATTTTTTGATTTTCCCTTTAGTACTACTTTAAATGAACCTGTTGGAGGAAAGTCTAGACTTCCATTACTGAATCCCTTTTTTAAACTGTCTTTTATACTGATCCAATAGCACAGATTAGTTTGAGATATACACCTGAAAGGATGGAAAGTTTACACTTTACCTGCTCTGGGTCTGTATCTCTTAGTATTAAAGCTAGTGACAACCAGGCCACTAGCATTTGCAAAAAGGGGTAATCATTGGCAGCATCTGTATTTCTCTCGATTTTTCTCTGGGTTAAATATTTTGTAAATAAAAATCCAACAAGCTAAGGGAGAATCAACTGAACACATTATTATGAATTCCTACCTACAAAACTAACACCAAAAATGTACAAGTCCTCATTGACTTTGAATCTCAGGCAGATTTGCAGTGAATCTGCCCGCGGTTTGACAGTGGCGATATGTGACAAAACACCTCAACAATGACACCTCAAAACGCGTTGGGGTCTGCCGCGATTGTCGGGCGATAAAGCGTGCTGCAATCGCAGCAACCCATATCGTGTCGCCCCAAAGTAGCTCCTGAACTATTTTTGGGCGACATGCATCCTGCGATGTGGGTTGCTGCGATTGCAGCACACTTTATCGCCCGACAATCACGGCAGACCCGCACCACGTTTTGAGGTGTCAGTCAAATGAATGGCATCTCAAATGCCAGTCCCATGTTTTGTCATTCACATCGGAATTGTCAAATCGCGGGTAGATTAGTGGCACATCTGCCCGCAATTCAAAATGCTATATTGTGAATGCAGCATTAGTGATTATAATTCTTTGGGATTTTGGTGAATCTTTCCCCTTTAGACTTCCATGCACCTGCTAACAGTAGGGTCTTGGGTTCTATCTCGGTGCTTCTGGACAACAAAACTGTTATATTTTCTGATACCCCTGAGGCTCTCTTGATGAAGCTAGATATTTAGCCGTGAAACAAGTCGATTTACCCTAGCTCACTGATTTTAGCAGCACCTATCACTTAGACTGCATTCACATGAGCATGTTGTTTTCAAGCAGAAAGTTGCACGATTTTGCTGCAATTTTGTACAAGTCAAAAGGCCACCAATGTAAAAAGCAGAAAACTGCCCAAATCTGCCCGAGAAAATACCTCCAGAACTTGTTTAGCTTCAGTCGTTTGAGTGTGGATGTGAACCATCTCCATAGAAAAACATTGATTTTTTTTTTTTTCTCCAGCGTTTTGTAGCTTCAGGCTTCAAGCTACAAAACGCTTAGGTGTGAATGTGGTCTAAAGGATTGTTTTTCGTGTGTTCATGTTTCTTGTGTATATACTGCACTAGTATGTGTGCCTGCAAGGTGGGTTGTGCCACCACATCCTATTACATTTCTTTAGTGCCTGGGCTATGTAACCACATGTGTGGACGGGTGAAGTGCCAATCTTAACACAGGCAAAACAAATCTCAGATTTTGAATAAATATTATTGAAAACAATCCCAATTAAATTAAATGATAGAATCCCTTTCTCACAATAGGATTTTTACTAACTAAACTCGTATTTCAACAAGCATTGTGCAAAAAGACTTTCTCTATGACTAATCCATGAGCTACATATTCTAGCTAATTATTAGGCCCAAATTAGACTTTTACAATATGCTCACTGACCGCAGCCTTGCACAAAAAGTCTTCATCAGAGGTGTTGATTGGGTTGCTGTGGTATTTGTAAAGCCGTTGTAATGTTAGAAAACTTTTGAGATATGTGTTTGGATTTTTTTGTTTTCAATGAGAAGCTAATGGTGTATTTTACTCTTTGCTATTACTAGCCTTTCTCTATTCTTCTGCAGAAGCTAGTCTGTGAAACAAGTTAAGTATGGACTACTCCCCTCTTTGGCAAGCAAATCTAATCTTGTGAAGGTCTAACACAGACCTGATAATTAGCTACAATATGTAACTCGTGGATTAGTCATATAGATGATCTTTTTGCAGAATGTTTGTTCAAACCTGAATTTTGTTTGTAAAAATCCTATTGTGCGTAAGGAATTTTAGTGTATAAATTCAGATTGTTTTAAATATTCAATAAACCGTGAGATTGGGTTTACTACCGTGTTAAAATTGACTGGCACCTCAAAAGCCCTCGTATATGGTTACACAATTTGGGATCTACTGTATAAGGTTGAACATACCTATAGTAAAGCCTTATATAAGGACTAAGACATACCTATGTAGGTTAGTGGTAATTTGAGGCAAAGCTTTCAGGGGTCTTTTCTGATATTTTTGTTTGAAATGCTGGTATAGAATCAAATGCCATATATTGTATACTGACTTTAATGTATTTCAAATAAATACATCTTATATTACAAGTGTTTTGGTACATAAAATTCCCACATCGTTAATGCAAATATTTGATGCATGTTTACTTCTGCTATGCCCTGGCCCATAAATGAATAATTTCCTTAATATTCTAAATTTGGAGTAAAGATTTTGGTAGTTCAGGTTTAAGTGATTGTAACGCATATTTTTTTTTTTTTTTTTTTAAGTAAGGCTCGGTTCACACTGCAGCGATGCGGGAACCCTGCGAATCCACTGCGGGTTCCCACATCGCTAGCCTCACGGCGGCAGTTCACACTGTCCTGTGCGAACTGAATGTGGTTGTCAACTCGTGAGGACCACTTGAACCTACAGGTAAGCCTATGATGAGGCTTACTTGTAGGTGCCCTGCATATCTCCCAAACCTGTACGGTTTTGGAGATATGCATTGTTCTGGATGTGCCGACGTCATTTCGTCACATGCGCAGTGAAGAAACGGCCTCCGTGCCATTTCTTCACTGTGATCGTGCTGTGACTGGCGGCTCCTGCGCGCATGCGTGGGAGTGACGTCACAGAGCCGGAGTCGCGGCCCCGAAAGGAAGAGGGGCTGAAGATGGATACCGCCAGCTTAGGGGACAGCGGTGGACGTTGCTGGCGTTGTTTGCAGGTAAGCAGCACATAATGGGCTACTATGCGATGCATAGTAGCCCATTATGATTCTACTTTACAGGGGTATGTAGAGGAAGTAAACCTAATGTGGGTTTACTTCCTCTTTAAGGGAGGTGTCAGTACATTGTTAAGGACACTCCCTTTTCAGTTCGCATATTGCAGTGTGATCTGCAAACTCGCACAGGAATCGGATCGCATTGTCTGAACCACCCTGCAATGCGGTTCTGACCCTGCTAACAAAAAGGGTCTTGTGCGAGTTTGATCCGATTGCGATGCAATTTCAGCCATACTATCTGTATGGCCGAGGTCGCATGTGACTTGCACTGCAGTGCGGTGCGAATCACATCCGATCTCTCAGATCGGATCAGTGTGAACTGAGGCTAAAATCGGTTTATACTTGCTTGCCTGCTCTATTATATATATTAGACGGTGTGTTGGCTTACCTCCACTTTTTCAGTCCTCCGCCGGCCATCTACTTTTCCTTCTTTCTAAGAGTGGCTTATGTCTCCTGTGAGAATAGGAAAAAGGGAGCGGTGGTGCCGCATGCACATCGTTGGGTAGTTTGTTTAGGCGGGAGGAGGTGGTCAGGGGCACAACAAGCAATGAGAATTTTTTTTTTTTTTTGTACCTTAATGCAAGGAATGCATTAAGCTAAAAAAACAGCTTCAGACCCACTTTAAAGTAGTTGTAAAGACTGAAGGTTTTTTACTTTGCATTCTAAGCATGAAGGCAAAAAAAACCTTCAGTATGCAGCTCCCCGCCAACAATGTGCCTCAGCTATGGGGTCCTAAAGTGATAAACCCCCTTATGTCTCCCGAAAGAGTATCTGTCATTTCCAGTATCCTGTCACATAGGGGGCTATATGTAAAAGTAGGTAAAAAAACAAATTCCAAAAACTTTTTTTTTTTTTTTTAAAGCCCCCTGTACCCAAACGCACACTTCGGGTGTGCCTTTGTAAGAAATTGATTGCGCTACACATAATAGGTATTGCCACGCACTAGAGTGAGTCAATTTCACTGTTCACTCCAAAAGGATGCTCTGCAAAGGCTTTTGAACCGTTTCTTATGGGCAATTTTTGGTGCAAAACTTTATTGCCATTTCACAGGAGCTTTACATTATTGGTATGTATTTAGTCAGTGCAACCTCATCTCTTATATTTTGCCCAAAAAAAGCTTATATTTTGTCATTGTGTGCACTAAAACTAACTTTAGTGGCTGTATTTCTTACAGAAAATGTGGGTTTGATAAGCTGGTGTGCAAATTTTATGTGGCATAAAATGCAACTACCCCCATTTTATTCCCCAGGATATCTGCTTTAAAAAAAAAAGTTTGGGGGGTTTTCACTAATCTTTAGGTATAACGCATATGCATTTTAATATGCAAGAAATGCAAAAAAAGAAAATTGGCCCTGGAAGTGCCCCTTCAGTTGTTCATTTTTTAACAACTTTATTGCTATTACAAGGGATGAACAATATTCTAGTATGGACCTGTGATCTTTCCACTGGCCTCCAATGCATCTGATCAAACTGAGATTAGTTTGATTAGATGCTTTCACAAGCTGGTAACCACATTTAACCACTTCAGCCCCAGAAGGTTTTACCCCCTTAAAAAGCCATTTTTTGCGATACAGCACTGTGTCGCCTTAACTGACAATTGCGCAGTTGTGCGAAGCTGTACAGACAAAATTTGTCCCGCAGATAGACATTTCTTTTGATGGTATTTGATCACCTCTGCTATTTTTTTTTTCTTTTTTGAGCTATAAACAAAAAAAAATGACAATTTCAAAAAATATATATTTTTTACTTTTTGCTATAATACATATCCAAAAAATATATAAAAAAAACTAATTATCAGAACACATATCGGCCTAAACTGATTACACATTTTTGGTATAACAAAATCGCAATAAGCGTATATTGATTGGTTTGCGCAAAAGTTATAGCGTCTACAAAATAGGGGATAGATTTATGAACTTTTATTTTTTTTATGTTTTTACTGGTAATGGCGGCGATTTTTAGCATGACTGCGACATTGTGGTGGACAAATTTGACCCTATGTGACATTTTTCAGTGATCAGTGCTATAAAAATGTACTGATCATTTGGCCCAATTTGGACATTTTCACTTAGGGGTGTACTCACTTTTGTTGCCAGTGGTTTAGACATTAATGGCTGTGAGTTATTTTGAGGGGACCGCAAATTTAGGCTGTTATACAAGCTGTACACTCACTACTTTACATTGTAGCAAAGTGTCATTTCTTCAGTGTTGTCACATGAAAAGAGAGAATAAAATATTTGAGGGTGTACTCACTTTTATGATATACTGTAAGTGGGGTAGGATCATGTAGTCATAACAGCATAACTGCTAACTTTTTGTGCTCTGTCTACACATTGGCAACATTTCTGGCAGAATCCTCAGGTATTTTTGCACTTATTGAACAGCTGTAATAAATTTCTTTCAGTGATATATTCAAGAGACCAATAGTGACACCAGCCAGAAGAGCTGGAAAGATTAACCACTTGCCGACCGCAGTCTGAAGGCGACAGAGTGGCTCGTTATCGCAAACCGCCGTCATGACGGCGGCTGTGATAACTAGTGCTGTGAGCGCGCACCGCCGGAGGCGCGCTCACTGTGTCCAGGGGGGGCCAGGGAGCGAGTAGGGCGGACTCTATCGCCGCCCGCTACCCACAATGGCCTCCCTGCAGCGAGAGAACGAAGGTCCGTGTAAGTAAACACGGATCTCCGTTCTCATACAGGGGGAAGGGCAGTGATCACAGGCTTCCTCTATAAGGAAGCCGTGATCATCCCCTTTCCCTAGCCAGGGCAGCCCCCATACAGTTAGAACACGCCCAGGGAACATAGTTAACCCTTAGAGCGTACCCTGCAGGTTAACCCCTTCACTGCCAGTGGCATTTACACAGTAATCCGTGCATTTTTATAGCACTGATCGCTGTATAAATGCCAATGGTCCCAAAAAGTGTCAAAATGGTCTGACCTGTCCTCTGCAATGTCGCAGTACCGCTAAAGATCGCAGATCGCCACCATTACTAGTAAAAAATTTTAAAAAATAAAAACCCCAGAAATTCTCATCGTCCGTAAACGCGGCAACTTTTGCGCAAACCAATCAATAAACGCCGATTACGATTTTTTTTTTTTCTTTACCAAAAATGAGGTAGAATATAAATCTGCCAAAACCGATGGAAAAAAATGTCTCTTTATATACATTTTTTTTTTTTTGCATTTGTATTTTAGCAAAACGTAAGAAATTTGTGTTTTTGCAAAATTGTTGCTCTTCTTTTGTTTATAGCTGCGATCAGAAATGACGCAGAGGCGATCAAATGCCACCAAAGGAAAGCTTTATTTGTGGGGAAAAAGGACACAAATTTAGTTTGGGTACAATGTCGCACGACCGCGCAATTGTCAGTTAAAGCGATGCAGTGCTGAATCGCAAAAAGTGCTCTGGTCCTAAAGTGGGAAATCCTTCCGGGGCTGAAGTGGTAAAAAAAAAAGGACAACATGATCACATGAATCCCAGAAGATGCATATGAAAAGAAAAGGCTGCCTAGGCACCTGCTGCACCTATATTTATTTTATACTCTAAGATTTTTTTTGTGCTGTCATGTTGCAGTTTTTCCCTCCCCCTTCTGCGAGTCCCCATGGGACTGGATGTTTACTTTTAGGCTGAAAACACACCTTTCCATTTTGGTGTTTTTTTTTTTTTTTTTTTTTTTTAAATATGTAGAAATGAATCGACATGCTGGTTAATTTACTTTGCATTGCATGTTGACACACATTAAAGAGGACGTAAACCCTGATGGGTTTTACTTCCTCTATATTACCCTGCAATGTAAAAGCATAATGGGCTAGTATGCATCGCATATTAGCCGATTATGTGGCACCTACCTGCATTGGAAGCTCGCAATGTCCCGCGCTGTCCCTGCAGTAGGAAGTGTCCATCTTGTGCCCCTCTTCCGTCCGGGGTCGCGATCTCTGGCTCTGTGACTGGCTGGAGTCGCGCAATGTCACTCCCGTGAGCGGGAGCCGCCAATTGTGGCACAATCTCAGTGAAGGAATGGTACGGAGGCTGTTTCTTCTTTGTGCATGGGCCCGATGGTGTGGGCGCATCACAGTACACTGTATATCTCCTAAACCGTGTAGGTTTAGGAGATATGCAGGGAACCTACAGGTAAGCCTCATTATAGGCTTACCTGTAGGTTAAAGTGGTTGTCAAGGGTTGACAACCACTTTAATGTGCATTTTTCCATTGATTTCAATTAAAAGCATCAGGTCAAAATGCTGAGCTTTTAGGCCCTCTTTAAATGGGGAAGATAGGGCAATGGTGTGATATAATTCCTAATACGTACACATATATACGTTTTCTGCCATTAAAGTGGATGTAAACCTTCACATATACCCAGTAAAGTGAACAGTCTCAAATGATACACAGGGATGAAACAAAATTCCCTACATAAGTCTTACTTTTATAGCTGCTGTCTTCAGCTTTATATACTGTTTAGGCCCCTTTTACACTTGTGCGACTTGTCCTGCGATGTTGCATAAAAAAGTTGTACCCCATTAGTACCGTTCATAACTGTGTGACTTCAAAGTAGTCCCTCCGCTACTTTGATGCAATTTGAGGAGTATAGACCTCAAGATTACACAGGCATTACTTAGTCGCATAAAAACTGTGGCAAAATCGTCCGGTTTTCAGGTCGCACAAGTGTGAAAAGGGGCCTTGGAAAGTTCAGATCCTGTTAGAGATTTTCTCTTCCTTTTCTGCACTGAAAAGAGTGTGAACTCTGGGCATACAGCCAAGGCAGCTGATTGGAGGAAAGGTACACATCCCCCCTATTAATAAAAATACAAGAAAAAAAAGTCACTGCCAGTGCCAAAAGGTCTTCTGTAATAAAAAACAGCAAGCATATCAAAACTCCAAGACTAGGCGGGTGCTGCCCTCCTCGGATGGGGTAATCCGATAGAAACTAGATCATAAAAACAAAAAGGATGGCGTGCATTACCAGGGACATGAAGTGGAATAAAAACAAGTTTTTAAAAGTGGATACTCAAGAGTGGCAACTCTCAAAGCCATACAGCAATACAATGTTACAGGTGTTAACACAGCAAGGGGTAATTGATCAAAGCTAACGCTTTTCAGGAGTGAACTCCTTTCCTCAGAGGTGAGCTGCTCTGGATACCAGAGCCCAGAGCTTTATGTAGGAAAGGACAGTGATTGAAAATGATTGAATTGATTAATTGGTAGGGGAATTGATTGCATAATTGATTAATAAATGGAAGAAAATGGTGATACAAAGGCATAACTCACCACAGGCACATTAGCCATAACGGCTACCACAGGAGGGGAGGGAACACAAAGTCCCAGAGGGAGGTTTAGGATGCGGGAGCACAATTCGAGATGGACCCGGAAGTGGCAGGACTAGGGCTTTCCACACTGGACACTGCCCGGACTCCTCCCAACAGACATGAGCCACATCCACCCCGGGGGAGACAGAACCAAGGCTCATCTCCAATGGTGTCAAAACCTCCTGAGCACATCTGTTATGGGCGGGCTGATGCACCCACCCCCTCCGGAGCAGGCAGATCGATGTTTGGGAAATTTCATCCTCCCGAGACACTCAAGAGGAGGCAGGTGACATCACGCCCAGCGGAAGTGTCGTGCTGTGTCCGCAACAGAAAATAATAATCAAATCACAATTCACAAAAGCGCTGGGCGGGCAATACCAGAGTACAGGACCACATTAAAATGCACAACTAATTGTACAAAACAGTATTAATGCTAATGATGTTGCAAATCTTAATTCTATTAAAAAGCCAAAAACAACATGGATGTAAAACTTGGATTAAAAGACAATCGTCCAAATTAATCATAGAACAGTAATTGGATTATGTTACAAGAATCACTGATAATAAAATCAATTGATATTTGAAATAATACAACACGTGTGTGTGTGTATATATATATATAAATATATATACATACATATATACGCCAAAGAAAAAAAGATGTATGCCCACAGGGACACACATGGGCCACAACCAAGGGGATAAACACACATGCGTGAGCGATGCACATATGTAATGCCAGACACGTGTCATAAAATGTGAATGGACCACCCAGGGGAAGCCATAACCTAACACACAAAGCACTGGTGGTAACATGGTAGGGGTGAGAGAACCCTACATACAAAATTACCCACCCTACCTGTCAGAAAAAAAGGGGAACCTACAAGGCATGTAGAGCGAAACTGGGAAGGAGAGCAGGGGTTGGAAAATGCCAAACATGGGCTCAAGTCTAGAAGCAGTGTTAAAGGCACACCTACAGGACTAGACAACTACAACCCCCCCCCCCCTGCACATTGGCAGAGACTCTCAGAGCTGCCCTGTGACACGGTAAGCTGTCTGCTAATCTATTTATAGTAACCTCCCCCTACACAAATTTCAGGCTGGTTGTATCTCCTGTGAGGAGAACTTGTCAGAAGTTATCAGGCTGAAAACAGAAACCGAGCAGGAGAAAGCCACCGGACATATGACGCGTTCAAGATAACACGCAATTGCGTGCCCGGGGGGGGGGGGGGGGATGGGGAGCGTCAGGGTGATCGGTGGTCACCGCATTACCACTCTTGGTAAAAAGCTTCCATCGGAAGCGCTTTACCATGTGATCAGCTGTGATCAATCACAGCTGATCACGGTGTAAACCGGAAGAGGCGTTTATCGGCCTTTCCTCTGCTCGTGTCTGCAGACTCGAGGAGTAGATAGCCGATCAGCTGCTCTCCCGACAGGTGGTTTGTGCTGATTGTTTATCAGCGCAGCCCCCTCGGATCGCCACACTGGACGACCATTGAGCCCACCCCAGGGCCACCAGGGGGATGGTCAGGGAGCCCACACCTAGACCACCAGGTAAGGGGCATAATGCCTAACATGGCTGGCACTTAGTGCCAATTAGATGCCACCCTAGACCACCAGGGAATGGACACCTTACAGTACCCTCTTTCAGTGCCGCCTATCAGTGTCCACCAGTGCCACCTATCAGTGCCCAGTGCGCCTATGAGTGCCCCTCAGTGCTGCTTATCAGTGCTGCCTATCAGTGTCCATCAGTGCATAAAAGTGCCTCATCAGTGCCACTGCAAACTCGGACAGGAATTGGATCGCATGGGTGTGAACACCCATGCGATCAGATTCTGATGCGGACCAAAAAAAGGGTCCTGTGCGAGTTTGGACCGATTACGATGCAAATTCACCCATACTATCTGTATGGCTGAAATCATATCTTACAGAGGTCGCATGTGATTTTCACTGCAGTGCGGTGCGAATAACATCTGATCTGGGACTAAACTGCAGTGTGAAAGGTCCACAGACAGAAGAAATATACTGTATATACTATTAGAGGTTGAATCTGGTAAATATCATCAGACTCAGATCACTTTTTTTTATTTAAAGAAAAAATATTTATAACGGTTTTGCTGATTTTCAGACAGAACTGTAATATATTATATGCTGTCAATACAAAAACAATGCCTTCCTTAAAAAAAAATATTTTAAGAATGTTTGTTCGATTTTCTAAATGTTAGTGGAGTCAAATTGACATTCGTTTTCAACCACAGTGACGGGAAAATTCGAAGAAGCAGAATAGAAAACTTCTTGGTCAAAGGAATTTTCAGACAGTGTTGTGATTTTCATTCAGAAATTACATTCATTTTAAAACTGAATGTTAAAAGCAAGTGAAATTCTTTCATTTGGCGAATGTACAAAGATTTTTCCTATGAATAGTCTTGGCCAATTTGTTGGGCAGATTAAAAAATGCAAATTGCTGCAAAAATGCACTACATGTCTTTCTGCATCTTCTCAATTGAAGTCTATTGAACCAAAAAAATTACTGTTTTGCGTTTGAAAAAAGTCCTTGACCCTTTCCAAATACACAGCAGCTGAAAAAAGCATAGCTGTGACCGTGTCCCATAGGAAACCATGTTAAATGAACTGTAGTGCGTTTCTGCAAAAAGCACCAAAAAACGCATAGGTGTGAACCAGGCCTAAGGCCCTTTATAGTTCAAAAAGAGCAGATAATCGCTACTATAAGGGTTCATTTATACTGTAAAACAGTGAAAGAAGTAATATATCATATATACATATACACTCACACACCCAGAAGTAGGATATATGGGCATTTTAACTAGGAGTCAGACATGAAGCTATATGAAGGGTGAAAGGGAGATAACAAAATCTTTAATAATAAAGTAGTACTAAAAGGTGAAACTTTTTTTTTTTTTTAATGGATATGATCATTTTACATATAATGCACAACACTGGTAAAAGTTTATTTTAACCACTTGCTGACCAGCCGTCGTCATTATAAGGTAGCAGGTTGGCTCCCCTGCGTGAATCGCCATAGCTGTACCGCAGCTCGCACAGTTGCAGTCGGTAGTGCGGCGGCACGCACGCTGCGGGAGCGTGCCCGCTGGTCAGATGGACTCTATCCGCCGGCAACCCGTGATCGTTTGTTAACACGGCAGATCCGCATTCTGTCAGAGGACATAACAGATCTACTGTTCCCAGTGACCAGGAACAGTTCTATCTGTCAGCCCGGCCCCCACACAGAATACAGTGAGGGAACACACTTAACCCCTTGATCGCCCTCTACAGTTTAACCCCTTCCCTGCCAGTGACCTTTACACAGTAATTTGTACCTATTTAAAGCTCTGATCGCTGTATAAATGTCATTGGTCCCAAAACAGTGTCAGAAGTGTCTGATCTGTCCACCGCAATGTCTGTCCTGCTAAAAATCGCAGATCGCCACCATTACTAGTAGAAAAAATAAATAAATACTAAAAATGCCATAAATCTATTCCTATAGTTTGTAGACGAGATAACTTTTACGCAACCCAATCAATATACTCCTATTGCAATTTTATGTACCAAAAATATGTAGAAGAATATATATCGGCCTAAACTGAAGAAGAAATTTGTGTTTTTTAAATTTTTTTATTTTTTGGATATGTATTATAGCAAAAGGTAAAAAATACTGTTTTTTTCCCCCAAAATTGTCAAATTTTTTTTTTTGTTTATAGCGCAAAAAATAAAAACTGCAGAGGTGATCAAATACCACCAAAAGAAAGCTCTATTTGTGGGGAAAAAAAGGATGTCAATTTCGTTTGGGTACAATGTTGCACGACTCCGCAATTGTCAGTCAAAGCGAGGCAGTACTGAATCGCAAAAAGTGCTCTGGTCAGGAAGGAGGTAAATCCTTCTGGGGCTGAAGTGGTTAAATGTAATTGTAATGCCTTCTATTACTTCCAGTCTGAGCCTCCAGCTCTCTGGGTTCAGATGCTGATCTTCTCTGCACAGGCTTTAAAGTGACTTTTAAAAAAAAAAAAAAAAAACAACAAACATGTAATACTTGCTCTGTGCAATAGTTTTGCACAGAGCAGACCTAATTCTCCTCTTCTGGAGTCCCCCACCGACACTTCTGGCTCCTCCTGCCTTCAGAGTGCCCTAATAGCAAGCTGCAAAGTATAGTATAAAGCGCCACTATAGCAAGGTAAAAAAAACTTCTGCCTTTAGAACAGTGGTTCTCAACTCCTGTCCTCGGGACCCACTAACAGGCCAGGTTTGCAGGATAACTGAAATGCATCACAGGTGATATCATTTGCTGCTCAGTGATTGCAGTATTCTAGTCTGCATCTCCCCAAGGTAATACTAAAATCTGGCCTGTTGGTGAGTCCTGAGGACTGGAGTTGAGAACCACTGCTTTTGAACCACTCACTTCCTGCCCAGGACTACATGTCCCATGAGGCATTGCTCCTCACACATTTACATTTTCAAGTTCTCAGGCATTTACTGACATGGATGGTGTACTGAGCTGTATGTGTGCTGCACTGTGTCTTCTAACCTGTATGGACGGTGTACTGAGCTGTATGTGACCTTCACTGTATTTCCTGATGTGTAAACAAATAACGCATTCGGTATGCAGGTCAACTAATCGGCTGGCCGATTAATCAATTATGAAAATAGTTGACAACTATTTTCATAATGGATTCGTTGTTTCGGCCCTACTTATCACATAGTACAGGGCAGCTGTGATTGGTCCTGGTAATGTGATGTGACCAATCACTGAGATCACACAGTAGTAAGCAAGGCATCATGAATGACAGCCTTGTTTACTAATATAACTGTGGTCACATGGTACCAGTGCTGCTCATGGTGGCCTGGTACCCTGATCTGATGTATCTGGGAGGCACAGCAGTCACAGATGAGCGGCATCTCCTCAGAGGACATCTAGGCATGTAATCAGGGCACTGATAATCAGTGCCCTGGTTACAATTGACGCTACCAATCAGTGCCCATTAGTGATGCCAGTCAGTACTGGCTATTACTGCTGCCTATCAGTGCCCATGAGTGCGCCATATTAGTGCCCCCTCATCAGTGCCCCGTCATCAGTGCCGCCTCATCAGCGCAAATCAGTGAAGGAGAAAAATTACTTATTTACAAAATTTACTGACCGAAACTAAAACTTTTTATTTTCAAAATTTTTGGTCTTTTTATTTTTTTAGTAAACACTAAAAAAAAAAACCCAGCAGTGATTAAATGCCACCAAAAGGAAGCTCTATTTGTGTGAAGAAAATGATAAAAATTACAGTGTAGCATGACCGTGCAATTGTCATTCAAAGTGTGACAGCGCTGAAAGTTGAAAAATGGCCTGGGCAGGAAGGGTTTGAAAGTACCCTGCATTGAGGTGGTTAAAGATTAATACTGAAAGACCGGTTGGTTACTTCTGTGCAGCCCTAAAACATTATTGCCAGGACCCATATGTCTATTTTCATATTCTCATGTAAATAAATCTTGGGCATAGAATTCAAAATTTAGTGAAAGCTGGAAAACACCAGTTTTAAATATACAGTGGGTACGGAAAGTATTCGGACCCCCTTAAATTTTTCACTCTTTGTTATATTGCAGCCATTTGCTAAAATCATTTAAGTTAATTTTTTTCCCTCATTAATGTACACACAGCACCCCATATTGACAGAAAAACACAGAATTGTTGACATTTTTGCAGATTTATTAAAAAAGAAAAACTGAAATATCACATGGTCCTAAGTATTCAGACCCTTTGCTCAGTATTTAGTAGAAGCACCCTTTTGATCTAATACAGCCATGAGTCTTTTTGGGAAAGCTGCAACAAGTTTTTCACACCTGGATTTGGGGATCCTCTGCCATTCTTCCCTTGCAGATCCTCTCCAGTCCTGTCAGGTTGGATGGTAAATGTTGGTGGACAGCCATTTTTAGGTCTCTCCAGAGATGCTCAATTGGGTTTAAGTCAGGGCTCTGGCTGTGCCATTCAAGAACAGTCACGGAGTTGTTGTGAAGCCACTCCTTCGTTATTTTAGCTGTGTGCTTAGGGTTATTGTCTTGTTGGAAGGTAAACCTTCGGCCCAGTCTGAGGTCCTGAGCACTCTGGAGAAGGGTTTCGTCCAGGATATCCCTGTACTTGGCCGCATTCATCTTTCACTCGATTGCAACCAGTCGTCCTGTCCCTGCAGCTCAAAAACACCCCCACAGCATGATGCTGCCACCACCGTGCTTCACTGTTGGGACTGTATTGGACAGGTGATGAGCAGTGGCTGGTTTTCTCCACACATACCGCTTAGGATGAAGGCCAAAAAGTTCTATCTTGATCTCATCAGACCAGGGAATCTTATTTCTCACCATCTTGGAGTCCTTCAGGTTTTTTTTTTAGCAAACTCCATGCGGGCTTTCATGTGTCTTGCACTGAGGAGAGGCTTCCGTCAGGCCACTCTGCCATAGAGCCCCGACTGGTGGAGGGCTGCAGTGATTGTTGACTTTCTACAACTTTCTCCCATCTCCCGACTGCATCTCTGGAGCTCAGCCACAGTGATCTTTGGGTTCTTGTTTACCTCTCTCACCAAGGCTCTTCTCCCCCGATAGCTCAGTTTGGCCAGACGGCCAGCTCTAGGAAGGGTTCAGGTCGTCCCAAACGTCTTCCATTTAAGGATTATGGAGGCCACTGTGCAACCTTAAGTGCAGCAGAAATTTTTTTGTAACCTTAGCCACATCTGTGCCTTGCCACAATTCCGTCTCTGAGCTCTTCAGGCAGTTCCTTTGACCTCATGATTCTCATTTGCTCTGACATGCACTGTGAGCTGTAAAGTCTTATATAGACAGGTGTGTGGCTTTCCTAATCAAGT
>BLSH010088125.1:798210-815850 GCA_018402905.1 Glandirana rugosa
TTTATAGTGTACCAGGATTCATAAGTCTGGGAAACGACACTGTGAGTATATAAATTGAGGTCACGACAGGTAAAGAAGACTAGTAGGAACTCTACCAAGATGTGGAAGACAGGTCGACACAAACTAATATGACTAACCTGAACTAATCCTTTCGGTGTGTGGACAGATTTACTCTGGAATGTTGAGTGTCACGTACAGCCTCGTTTACTCTTAGTACTCCAGTTTCCTTGGCGGGTTTCTCGAGTCTCTGTCTTAACACCGTTCCGTGTCTAGACCGGTTCCAATGTTTTTTTAAAGACGACGTGAATTCCAAGGATTTAAGGATTATGGAGGCCACTGTGCTCTTAGGAACCTTAAGTGCAGCAGAAATTTTTTTGTAACCTTGGCCAGATCTGTGCCTTGCCACAATTCTGTCTCTGAGCTCTTTGGGCGGTTCCTTTGACCTCATGATTCTCATTTGCTCCGACATGCACTGTGAGTTGTAAGGTCTCATTTAGACAGGTGTGTGGCTTTCCTAATCAAGTCCAATCAGTATAATCAAACACAGCTGGACAGAAGGTGTAGAACCATCTCAAGGATGATCAGAAGAAATGGACAGCACTGGAGTTAAATATATGAGTGTCACAGCAAAGGGTCTGAATACTTAGGACCATGTGATATTTCAGTTTTTCTTTTTTAATAAATCTGCAAAAATGTCAACAATTCTGTGTTTTTCTGTCAATATGGGGTGCTGTGTGTACATTAATGAGGAAAATAAATGAACTTAAATGATTTTAGCAAATGGCTGCAATATAACAAAGAGTGAAAAATTGAAGGGGGTCTGAATACTTTCCGTACCCACTGTACCATTGCCCTACTCTGAGGAGTTAAGTAATTACAGCTTGCATATATATTCTGTATTTTATTTTCACAGTAGTTCGTGTGAGAACATCATTGATACAGTGAATCCAAATATTTCCTCCTTTTTCGTGTTAAAAAAAAAATCCTCCTAAATCAATTTTCTTAATTGAAATTTGTATCCTAATAAAAACATGGAAACGCAAAGATACAGTAGGAATAAATACCCTGTAGGTGTCACTGTTTCTGCTGCAGCTTATTAGTTTGCCTTATGTTTCTTATAGGCATTGACTGAAGCAGTGACATCTTTTGGGTACTTGTAGGTAAAGCAATTCATGAGTTCAAAAAACATAAATTGCTCATTTTATTTTGCTAATGCATACATTGTAAAAATGTGTGCATTAGCAAAAGACTTGCATCTCCACTGAGCATAGTCATATCTAGTAACCTGGAGATACCAGCCAGGCTCTAGTATTCTCTCTATTACAGCATAAACCCTGCATGACCACAGGACCACCAGACGTACTATACTTTATGACTATGGATTGGTGTTTGGGAGAAAACAAACTGTAAATATCCACGCTGGATCATAAGCATTGATGGCAAAAATATTTAGGCTCCTGTGAATCCACCCAAGTCAGTTTCAGCTCTTTGCTTGGGATTTCCAAACTAAGAACAGGAACTGGCAAAGGGAATGGCTTTTTGTTTGCTTCATCTGCTGATACTGTGTGCTGACCAAATTAATTGCAGTCCTCTGTCTGCTAATCCCTTATCCTGCCTCCTTCACTGTAATGTGGTGCACACACCCAGAACTATGAGTCATGTCTGTCTCTTCCTTTTAACACCAATCTGTATACAGCCTTTTCTTTCTGCTTTCTTACTAAATTAGTGAACTCTGTGGGGCTGCTTCGTTCAGAAAAAAGTTAGTGTTGCCCACAACAACCAGTCGGATGACAACTCTATTCCTTTCATGTAGTAAAAAGTCTGGAATCTCGTTGCTATTGACATTACCACTTATCTCACTTTTTTTTATTACGCAGGCTATTAATCTCTTAAACTTGCATAAATGCATAAGACTTCACTTATTGTATTTGTTTTTTATTCTTCAATCCACAGCTCAGGCCCTTCCCTCCACTGAAGCCAGAAGAAATGCTGTGGGATTCCCCCGTGAGCAAGCACCAGCTACACCATGAGTGCGCTCCCTGCCTCTTCTACCTGAGCTCTGGAACCTCATCCCCTCCAGTTCCTCCCCAAGAAGAAATTTGTGTTTGTTTTTTAACTTTTTTGTTTTATTTTGTTTTATCTTCACAAAACCAGCAAAAATTGTACATAAGAATTTTTTTTAAATGTATCAAAATGTAAAAAAAAAAAAAAAAAATATGCGGAGATGGGGAGTATGTGAGGGGTGAGGTAGGGACTGTGGGAGGGTGGAAAGTTTGTTATTCCCATGTGAGCAGAGCAGCCTGAAAAAGGAACGGCTGCTTCTGTCAAGGAAAGGGTTAAAAAAAAATCCATTCCCTTTCCCTCACATACCCCTAATCCTGCACAACCACCCTCCCTGCCCCCCCAAATTACCGGCTGCACTGAACTTGCGTATGTTAAAGCCCTACCACCACCACCCTTGGCGGTTAAAACTATTTATTGTAAATAAGGATTTCTCATAAATTGTGTATTGTCCAAAACTGGCTTTGTGTTTTCAATGTGTGAATGGCTGGATATGCTTTGCTGTATATCGTGTTTTATGTGGTGTGTTTGAGCTTAGTTTATTACATTTTTAGTCTCTCTTTTTTTTTTTTTTTTTTAAAAGCAGCGGTAATTCAAGGTGACAGTGATCATGATGTTTTTTTTCTGGTCTTTGTTGTATCTCTTTTTTCTTTTATCAACAGCCATATGTATGTCCTCTCATCTTCCCTTCCTGTCCTTCCCCTTTTCTGAAATGTGTATCTCTCTGCCCCCCCTCACCTTCCCTCTTTTATCTCTCATCATTGCTTGTCCCTTATCTCCCTCTAACACGTTCTTGCATCCTTTATGATATTGTTTATCATCTTTATTCCATCATTTATGCTGCCACTCATGCCTCTCTCTGTCATGTCTTCAGAATCCTTTCTAAGCTGCATGTACATAACAATTTCCACCTTCAAATTTGCCTCGCTTTTCTAAGCCACCCTTTTAAAATATTTTTTTAAGTCCTCCTTCACTTCCTGTCCACATTACATATCGCTTTTTATTGCACAACACCCCAGTATAGTCACAAAGGTATACATAGGCTTTTTCAGAGCACTCAAGCCCTGCCTGTTAGAGCAGAACAACCTCATACGGCCTTGAGGGTTTATTGAAACCTATGAGCAGTTCTTCCCCAGTGTACACCCACACTTGATTGTTTAAGAACCATGGAAAACCTGAAAAGGGCTGATTTCAATGTACAATTCCATTGCAAAAGAGTGAAACCAAGGTGTACACTTTTGCAGTGTAGTTCATAAGGTTCTAAAACCAAAGACAGAGGGTGACTGGGTGATATACTCCAGCTCCGATTCTTGGAGGCTCTTAATATTGGAAGTGGAAAGCATGGATCACTGACTCAAAGGCTTGTGAGCACATACCTTTTAGCAATATCTGTACAGGAGACCAATCGGTTATTTACTATGCTTTTAGCGTAAAGTGGAGTCCCCCCCCCCCCCCCCCCCAAAGTGTTTTTGACAGGGTCCCAGCTGCACTTCCTGTTCTGGCACTGTGGAGCCGGAAGGAGGTTCACCCCCCCACCTGGCGATTTTCTGGGACATGTCGCAGGTCCCAGAAGATACGCCGGCCATTCACAAAGCTCAGCTTTGAAGCCAAAGCCAGGCGCCTACACTTGTGATGCCAGCTCCATTCAGGGGGGGGGGGAGGGAGAGCGAGCCTTCAGCCGGCCGCATCGCTGGAGTCTGGGACAGGTAAGTGTCCGATTGTGTTAAATGTGTTTTTAGGGAAATAAATCTTTTGGGGAATGGCCCACCTCTTTAAGCCCATAAACCTATGCACTTCATAGACCAGTTACATGCCCAAGCATTTCTTCGACTGAATGAGGTATTTACTGAAAACTAGACGGATTAGAAGTAAAACTAAAGCAAAACTTTTTTTTTTTTTGGATAAAGTAATGGAGGGTTACAACCCCTTTCAGTTTTTTTTTTGCAATCTGTGCCCTAGTGGGAAGATGTCCTTTTACGTTCTGTCCCATAGCCTATTCCTGTTCTGGTGACAACCCAAATATTAGTTTTTAATTTTCATTCTCGGGTATAGTAGCAAACAAGACAAATAGAGTCAATGTCCCCAACAGGGCACAGGCAGCAATAAAAACCTGATCCCTACCCCTCTACTTAAAAAAAAAAAAAAAAAAAAAAGAAAATAGTCTGATTATACAGGGTTTATACGGTTGTGCTCATAAGTTTACATACCCTGGCAGAATTTGATTTCCTGGCCATTTTTCAGAGAATATGAATGAGAACACAAAAACATTTCTTTCACTCATGGTTAGTGTTTGGCTGAAGCCATTTATTATCAATTAACTGTGTTTACTCTTTTTAAATCATAACAACAGAAACTACCCAAATGGCCCTAATCAAAAGTTTATATACCCTGGTGATTTTGGCCTGATAACATGCACACAGGTTGACACAAAAGGGTTTTAATGGCTATTAAAGGTAAGCATCCTCATCAGATCTTTTTGCTTGTAATTAGTGTGTGTGTATAAAAGGGTCAATGAGTTTCTGGATTCCTGACAGACCCTTCCATCTTTCATCCAGTGCTGCACTGATGTTTCTGGATTCTGAGTCATGGGGAAAGCAAAAGAATTGTCAAATGATCTGCGGGAAAAGGTAGTTGAACTGTATAAAACAGGAAAGGGATATCCAAGGTATTGAGAATGCCAATCAGCAGTGTTCAAACTCTAATCAAGAAGTGGAAAATAGGTTCTGTTGAAACCAAACCAGTCAGGTAGACTAAAATTTCAGCCACAACTGCCAGGAAAATTGTTCGGGATGCAAAGAAAAACCCACAAATATCTTCAGGACTCTCTGAAAACGTGGTGTGGTTGTTTCAACACGCACAATAAGGAGGCACTTATATGGGCTGCATGGTCGAGTCACCAGAAGAAAGACATTACTACACAAATGCCACAAAGTACCCTACTTACAATTCACCAAACAGCGCAGAGACAAGCCTCAAACCTTCTGGCACAAAGTCATTTGGAGTGATGAGACCGAAATTATGAAAGGTACACCATTCCTACAGTGAAACATGGGGGTGGATCGCTGATGTTTTGGGGGTGTGTGAGCTACAAAAGCACAGGAAATTTGGTCAAAATTGATGGCAAGATGAATGCAATATGTTTTAAAAAAAATACTGGAGGAACATTTGCATTCATTAGCCAAGAATCTGCGCATGGGACGTACTTGGACATTCCAACATGACAATGATCCAAAACACAAGGCCAAGTCGACCTGTCATTGGCTACAGCAAAGTAAAATAAAGGTTCTGGAGTGGCCATCTCAGTCTCCTGACCTCAATATCATTGAGCCACTCTGGGGAGATCTCAAACGTGCAGTTCATGCCCAAGAATTTCCAGGAACTGTAGGCTTTTTGCCAAGAGGAATGGGCAGCTTTACCATCTGAGAAGATAAAGAACATCATCCACAAATACCACAAAAGACTTCAAGCTGTCATTGATATTAAAGGGGGCAATACACGGTATTAAGAACTGGGGTATGTAAACTTTTGATCAGGGTCATTTGGGTAGTTTCTGTTCTCATATGATTTAAAAAGACCGTGTGTACGGGCCTTAACCATGAGTGAAAGAAATGTTTTTGTGTTCTCATTCATATTCTCTGAAAAATGGCCAAGAAATCATAAATTCTGCCAGGGTATGTAAACTTATGAGCACAACTGTATAGCGCCAACAGCTCATTTTGGGCCACACTATTTCATTTACTAATTAATCCACTTGTGGATCATATGGTCACATATTAGTGATGTACCGGTAAAGAGGTGGGCCATAGTCATCCACCCGCCTCCCTACCTCAGCCTGTCAGAGGAAGGCTTGTATTCACTGATAAAAATACAGGGCTTTTTGCGATTGGCTGAGTAGCACTTAGCCCAACTTGATTTTTGTTCCAGTTGCAGACTGGAAGTCCCCATGCCGCTGCTGGAACACAGCGCTGCATACAGTATGTGGTTCATGCTACATACAGTTATACGGTGCTGACAGCAGCTACAGAAATTAATAAAGGAAATAGTTCCTTTGGACCAAACTGGCCCAAACAAACAAATTATAAGTTCACTTCTTTAAAAAACAGAAATAAATAAATGTATTTTCTCTTACGTTCACTGACAGACGCAGCTCTTCATAACACGTGGGTTTTATGTCGTCCTATCAGGAGTGACTAGGCAAAACAGAAATAAAAGCAACAGGGATAGGCTAGCCGTCCTCACCTGAGCATAAAACTCCCTGCTGGTCAATGGCATTCAGTTTTGTTTGCCTAGTGCAAGGAGTGGACTGGGTTCCCTCTGGGACCTGAATTTTTGTGCTGAAGTTTTTCCTATGAAGACTGCTATCAAGAAGCCGGCTGGTGGCATAGAGTGGATATCACGAATCCAAAACTTTCCCCAGCCTGGCCACCACCTGGCGAGCTAAGCAGGATCCTGCCGCGCAGGGCCCGTTCCGTGCGGGCGGCCAGTGGTTAACCCCACTTGTGCCCAGGGTTTGGTGCATGCCTCTCCAGTGGCCTGGCCAGCAGCAATCCTCCGTGTGGGGGGAACAGTCTGCTACGGGTGGCTACCCGCATCGTCCATCGGAGTGGTGAGTGGACCCCCGCCCCAGGGGCGGGGCATCCGGGCATTTGGTGGGTAGCCTTCCTGAGTAGGGTTATACCGGGCGGTGTTGTGCTGCCCCCCCTCCCTGCCCCCCACCCACCGCTTTGCGTGGTGCCGCGCCTTCCGGGGAGTATGCCTGCTGTACCCTTCGTTCGCCGCAGGACAGCGAACGATGGTTTGCACACCGCCGTTCCGCCACCATTTTGTGGTGGATGGGTGCTTTTTTACAGAAGCAGCGGCCATTTTCTTGTAGCCCATGCGGTTCTTTCTGCTCTTGGGCGGCCCCCGGTGGTCATTGGTGGTACTGCGGCCTCTGTAAAAACGTGCTGCAAACGTTTTTACTTCCTCTTTCACTGGAACAGCGTGGCTGACACACGTGCGGTACAGGTCCTGGCTGGGCAGGCATTACGGAAGAAGCAGCGGGTATAGCTGGCCTTCCTGGGGTGCTGGTGGTGGTGGGCTTAATCCTCCCGGTCTTTACTGGCTGATTGCGGGCGGAGGTGGTGGTATTGCGGGGGGGGGCTTCCCGAACAGTATGATGGCTGAGGGAGGCGACGCTGTGGCTATGGTCCCTGCAGGGCCCTCCGTGGAGGTGCCAGTGGAGCAGCGTTTGGCACCGGAACCCATGGTCTCCTTGGACCAATTACGGGCGGTGTTTGCACAATTCCTTCCCCGGGTGGGCACGGCTCCGGAGCCCCCCAAGAAGCGCCCACCCCCCTGTGTATCCTCGGGGGAGGATTCAGATCATGAGGTGGCCTCTGTGGTCACAGGGACCCCTGAGGAGTTGTCGGAGGGCGAGTTGGTCCTCTCAGATACTGAGGAGGATCAGGGGGCCTCAGTGGCGCGCGACAAGGCGATTGTGGCGGCGCTGATCGCGAACATTCACCAGGCCCTGCGACTTGATCAGTCAGGGGAGTCGCAGACATCCACTTATGTGTGTGGGTCTATGAAGCCTCCTAGGTCTCCTAAGGCTTTTCCTTATGATCAGTTTTTTGAGCGGGTAGTTTTTAAGGAATGGTTATCTCCAAAAAAATTCCTCCACCCTGCCAAAACGCTTTGCGGTGCGCTATCCCTTTGAGGAGGTTTTCACTAAGCGCTGGGCTTCCCCTTCGGTGGGCCCGCCGGTGGCCCGCCTGAACAAGGCTAGGACCCTTCTGTTGGAGGGTTCGCCTTCCTTTAGAGACGCGGCTGATTGCCGCACGGAGTCGGTGTCTAAAGCAATTTTTCTGGTGGTAGGTTCTGCCATGCGGCCGACTCTGGCGTCTGCTATGGCAGCTCAATCTCTTTATGAGTGCGCCACCTCCTTGCGCACTAATCTGCGTTGCAGTTGTGCGCAGGGTGAATTGCAAAAGGTTCATCACCTGGTGGAGGGGTTACATTACTTGTGTGACTCCCTGTTGGATATCATGCCCACGCTGTCCAAAATTTCCGCTTTTGCGGTGGTCATCAGGCGAGTGTTGTGGCTGCGTTCCTGGTCGGGCGAACAGGCGTCTAAAAAGGGACTCACAGATCCCCCCTTTCAGGGGGGTCATTTGTTCGGACCGCAGCTGGATGAAATCATTAAGAGTTTCACAGGGGGGAAGAGCCCTTTTCTCCCGGAGCCCAATCGGCGGGATGTTCGCCGCCGACAGGGCCCTGTTTCTGCTGGGCAGAAGTTTTTTCGTGCCCCCGGCAGGGCAGGGACGGGCACCAAGCCCGGTAAGGCCTCGGCTGGATCCGGTAAAAGGACTTGGCAGCGTAAGCCCGGCAAGGCAGAGGATAAGTCCTCTACCGCATGACGGGTTGCCCCCGCCCATCTCTCGGGTGGGGGGCCGGTTGCTGGAGTTTGCGGTCACTTGGTGTCTTCGTGTCTCCGATCGGTGGGTATTAGAAGTGGTGTCCACCGGGTTACCGGATAGAGTTCAGCTCTGTACCCCCAGACAGGTTTTTTCCCTCAAACTTGAGACTCCCTCAGGGGCGTCGGGAGGAGCTTTTGGGCGCGATCCAGTCTCTTGCGGATCAGGGGGTAACCGTGCCGGTTCCTCTGGAGGAGAGGTTCTGCGGTTTTTACTCAAACCTCTTTGTGGTGCCCAAAAAGGGCGGTGTCAGGCCGGTACTGGACCTAAAGGCTCTGAACTGTTTTGTACAAGCAAAAAAGTTCAAGATGGAGTCCATTCGCTCGCTCGTGGCCGCCTTGCGTCAGGGAGAGTTCTTGGAGTCCTTGGATATCAAGGACGCCTACCTGCACGTTCCCATCTGTCTGAGCCGTCAGCGCTTTCTACATTTCGCAGTGGGGGACCTGCACTACCAGTTTGTGGCCCTTCCTTTCGGGCTGGCCTCTGCTCCCAGGGTGTTCACCAAGGTGTTGGCTCCGGTCCTTGCGCTGATGAGACAGCGAGGTATCGCGGTGGTGGCGTACCTCTACGACCTGCTCTTGAGAGCGGAGTCAGCTGTGTCCCTGGAGGATGACCTGAGAATCACATTGTCCGCTTTGAGGGACTTCGGTTGGCTCATCAACCTGCAGAAGTCCTCGCTGTCCCCTTCCTGTCTCCTGGAGTACCTGGGTCTGATTCTGGACACAGTGCAGGCGAAGGTGTTCTTGCCTCCCGACAAGTTGTTGGGGTTACAGGCGGCGGTACGGGCCCTGCTGTCACGCCGGAGGTCGTCCCTACGGTTCTGCATGAGGGTGTTGGGGCTCATGGCATATTCCTTCGAGGCAATACCGTACGCCCAGAGCCACACTCGGCTCCTACAGAAGGCGATTTTGTCGCAATGGGACAAATCTCCTCTATCCCTGGACAAATTGATCTGCTTGGATCATCAGACCCGGGGTTCATTGACTTGGTGGCTTCGGGCCCCGGCTCTAACGCTAGGGAAATCCTTTCTTCCCCTCAACTGGTCGATAGTAACGACGGATGCCAGCCTGTCGGGCTGGGGAGGGGTGCTGGTTCGGTTGTCTGCCCAGGGCCGGTGGTCGGCTCAGGAAGCTCGACTTCCGATAAATGTGTTGGAACTGAGAGCGATCAGGCTCTGCTTGTCCCATTGGTCGATAAGGCTGCGGGGTCTTCCTGTCCGGGTTCAGTCGGACAATGCCACGGCCGTGGCATACGTGAACCATCAAGGCGGGACAAGAAGTACCGCAACGGCTGTGGAGGCGGCTCTGATTCTCCGCTGGGCGGAACGTCATGTTCCAGCGATCTACGCCATTTACATTCCGGGAGTGGAAAACTGGCAGGCGGACTTTCTCAGCCGCCAAACTTTGGACCAAGGAGAATGGTCCCTGCATCCGGAAGTGTTTCGGCAGATTTGTCGCAAGTGGGGCACACCAGAGGTGGACCTCATGGCGTCCAGGTTCAATCACAAGGTGAAGACCTTCGTGTGCAGAACAAGAGATCCGTTGGCGGTTTCCACGGATGCGCTGGTGGCTCCTTGGGGTCGGTATCGGCTGCTATATGTCTTCCCTCCTCTGAAGCTGTTGCCACGGGTTCTGCGCAGGATAGAGGCGGAAGGAATTCTGGCGATCCTGGTGGCTCCCGATTGGCCTCGGCGCACTTGGTACGCCGATCTGGTTCGGATGGTGGCGGACGCCACTTGGTGGCTTCCGCTTTGCGAAGACCTGCTGTCTCAAGGTCCCATCTTGCACCCTGCTTTACCCTCGCTGGCTTTGACGACTTGGCTATTGAGTCCCAGGTGCTGAGGGATCAGGGAGTCGCTGACTCAGTGATCCCTACTATGCTTAAGGCACGTAAGGGCACTTTGCGCAAGATTTATCACAGGACCTGGAAGGCCTATATTACGTGGTGTGAGGCGGGGGGTTGGAACCCCCGCTCTTATGTGGTGTCCAGGGTGCTGACTTTTCTGCAGCAGGGCCTTGACAAAAGCCTGGCCTTGAGTACACTCAAGGGTCAGATTTCGGCCTTGGCAGTCCTCTTTCAGCATCCTTTGGCTTCCCATTCGCTGATTAGTACATTTGTACAGGGGGTACGGCATGTGGCTCCCCAGTTTCGGCCGCCCATGGTGCCGTGGGACTTAAATCTGGTGCTCTCTGTGCTTCAGAGACCACCATATGAGCAGATTAGGGACATTCCCTTGTCTCTCTTGTCGCAGAAGGTAGCCTTCTTAGTGGCTGTCACATCCGCGCGGCGGGTCTCTGAATTGGCTGCCTTGTCCTGCAAGTCCCCGTACTTGATTCTTCATAAGGACAAGGCGGTGCTGCGACTTCCACCTTCTTTCCTTCCAAAGGTGGTCTCCTCTTTTCATTTGAATGAGGATATTGTCCTTCATTGTGCCCTCGCCCCAAACATCCTAAGGAATTTGAGTTGCATTCTTTGGATGTGGTGAGGAGCTTACGGGTGTATTTGAGTGCTACAGCTTCCTTTCGGAAGTCTGACTCGTTGTTTGTGTTGCCCGAGGGCTCCAAAAAGGGCTCGGCAGCCTCGTCGGCTACCATTTCCCGTTGGATCAGGTAGACCGTGACACATGCTTATGAGGTTCGGGGCAAGGTCCCCCCTTTTCCGGTCACGGCTCATTCCACCAGGTCAGTTAGTACTTCCTGGGCGTTCAGACACCAAGCTTCGGTGTCTCAGGTGTGCAAAGTGGCTACTTGGGCCTCAGTGCACACGTTTACTAAGTTTTACAAAGTTGATGTTTCGGCATCTGCGGATGCTGCTTTTGGCCGCAAAGTTTTACAAGCGGCAGTGTAGGTGCGTCTGGCGCCTTCCGAGAGGGTTCTGTTGGGTACAGTTGTTGTAGTTTCACCCACCCCTCTAGTATGACACAGCTTTGGGACGTCCCCACGTGTTATGAAGAGCTGCGTCTGTCAGTGAACGTAAGAGAAAAATGGATTTTATTATAACTTACCGTAAAATCCTTTTCTCTGAGTTCACTGACAGACGCAGGTCCCACCCCTCTGATTAGGTTTGTACTGCTTGTTACGAACTGAATGCCATTGGCCAGCAGGGAGTTTTATGCTCAGGTGAGGACGGCCCCCTGGGAGGGGCTAGCCTATCCCTGTTGCTTTTATTTCTGTTTTGCCTAGTCACTCCTGATAGGACGACATAAAACCCACGTGTTATGAAGAGCTGTGTCTGTCAGTGAACTCAGAGAAAAGGATTTTACGGTAAGTTATAATAAAATCCATTTTTTTTTTGCAGGTAAAAAAAAAAGTGCATTTATTTATTTTGGAGCCTGGAAAGCATTCAACAGATCGCAGGTGCCATGCGGGACTCCTACAAACTCAGTGTAAGCTGTCATCGTACGGGCAGGCACTTTCACACTGAGAGGAAGAATCAATGGACTACCAAAGCGCTTAACAGTGCCCCAGTAGTTCATTGAGAACTACAAGCTGATAGTGGCAAATGCTGTCTGTACTTGTAGTTTTCACATTCACAGAACTGTGAATAGATGACAAGGCTGGGCGGGCGGAGTCCCGAATGGCGGCAGACATTTTTAAAATGGCGATGGGGGGGGGAGAAAATCCCCTGCTCATTGACACAACGGAGGATTGGGGGGGGGTTGGTGCCGGTGCTACAGTAACATCTTACATGTCACACCCTGAATATGGGTGTAACATGTTTTGTAAGGAACTTATCCTTTAAAGTGAAAGTAAACAGCATTATGCCTCGTACACAGGAAGAGATTATCGGACGAATGGTCATCCATTTTTTTTTTTTGCATGCTAGTCTCATATTGAAAATAAGAGGTTACAAAAATTCTCACGACAGAATAAAAATGCAGAAGTGATGTATTGTATTTTCAGGAGGACAACTGTACTGATTAAACAAAAATCGTACAATCTGGTATCATACGAGAAAAATTTTCATGCTTGTCCCATCCAATAAAATTTCATGAATTGTCATGATCGGCTCTCAAAATCTGTATACGCACGATCACATAATTGTACCATCCCTTTGAATGCAGTATTTTTCTTACAATTTTCTGATCATGTGTACGGGTCATTAGGCTTTAAGCCAAGATAAATGTATATGCAAACCTGATTTGCATATACTCTCCTCCTCTTGGTTAGGTTTATTAGTCTTGCAGAAATAACCCAATGCAATCTCAAAACATGCAAAAGTTGAAAATCATAATAGTACAATTTCACTATCAAAAACTTGCCTGTTTATCTTGGGCCTAATGCAAGCCATGTGTTTGACCATAGTGGTAGGTTTCCATCAGCTTTTGATTGAAAACACAATTGTATGGTCCACAGCAACTGTTCTCAGATGGTTAGAATAATTTTCCCGTTTTGAGCGGACTACTGAAGTTGGGGTGGCAACTGAAATTTTCAGCGCATTTTCGATAGCTGAAGATTTGGAAAACAAAAAAGTGGGTAGCAAATTGCCTTGTATATGCTTCCATAACAGACTAGTGTGTCAGGACAAGCCATTTTTACTGAGCTGTTTACTACTTTTTTCTCTTTAATCTACATTCACAGTCTCTGCTTTTTTTTATGTTTTAAACCCCTCGTTTCTGTCCTTGCTTATGATCACTGTCCCCTGCTCTTCCCCCTCCCAACCAGTTCACGCCAGGCTCTTGATGTCCCAGTCGTCAGCTTCTCTCTCCTAGCAGTGCCAGCAGTGTGACAATCTCCTGCTGCTCTATGACCCTTCCTGCTCAGAACAGACTTCCTCCCACAATTCCCCCAGGCCTACATTACTATCGCCCTCCAATACTAATTACCGCAGACACACCTCATTGCTTGTGTGTGGCTTAGGGAGTAAATGCATGTATATGTGAGCATGTTAGACATGTGTACATATACAGTGAGCTGCTTTCTATACCTTTTGAATGAGTTATGCATTTTGTCTCAGAAGCCACCCTAGCCTTATTCCAGAGCTTCACTGCGCATTAACAACGTTCAGTTTCCTGGCAGAGAAGAGGTTACACTGTCACGCTCGGTAGGGTTTTGTCTCTGGCAGAGAAGGCTATGCATTGCTATGCTTTGTATGTCTGTTATTGGCTGGGAAAGAGTTACATTGCTAAGCTCTGCAGTGTTCTCTGGCAGGGTGCTGGTTAATCCTCTGTTCTGGCCTTGCTGTAGATTAGTGGGGGGGTGGAGGTCACTGCTGCTCCTCCAGATTTGCCTGGGGGGGGCTGCCTTACTGCCAGGTAAGTGGTGAGTGGGGGGGCTGCGTTGCCCAGCAACAGCCCAGATGTCTGACCCTGTACAATGTGCATTGACACAGCTGTGTGCGAAGAGGTGTGCATGCAAGATAGGGAGAGGGTTGTTTGTGAGATATAATGGATGTTTGCCGGAAAATGAAGAATATTTCCAAGACTGCCTTGTGTGACTGAAATCTCTTATTTTGTGTAAGACCAGTGGCTTCTGTAAGAGGAGAAAAACATACTTGGGAATAAACACACAGCAACATGCCTATGCCTGAATGGCTAGAGAGAAGTATTGTGTAAATCTATATGTGACATTTGTTCTGTGGCTGAGCAGCATGTTCACAGGAAAGGGCTCAGGTCTTATGCACATGGGCATTTCAGAAGAGAACTAAATAATACAGAAGTGTATACACGGGAGGTAATATATATGTACATCAATGGTGTTTATAGGCTTTCTGGGTATGAGTATTGAATAAGTAAATATGCAGTGTTTATTTTCACATCTTTCCTTAGTGCTGTTTTTTCTTAACTGTTTGTCGACCAGCCGCCGTCATTATTCTGCGGCAGGTCTGCTTGATCCCGTGAATCGCTGTTGCTGTACGTCGGCTCGTGAACTCGCTTTTGTGGGCACGCGCGCTCCCATTGGCCAACAGGGGAGCCAATCAGCAGTAGCGGCGGATGCTATGTCCGCCGGCCACCCGCGATCGTTCCCCGCAGTAACAGAATAGGGCAGGGTAAACAAGGCAGATCTCCGTTCTGACGGGAGAGCACACAGATCCTGTTTTTCTGCTATGCAGGAAGAGGGATCTGTGTGTTCCCACAGTCCCCCATACAGTTAGAAACACAAACAGGGAACACATTTAACCCATTGATCGCCCCTGGTATTAACCCCCTTCCCTGTTAGTGTCATTATTACAATAACAGTGCATATTTTTTAGCACGGATTACTGTAATAATGTCATTGGTTCCCAAAAGAGTCTCAAAAATGTCAGGTGTCCGATCTGTCCGCCACAATGTCGCAGTCCCGCTAAAAATCACTGATTGCCACGATTACTAGTAAAAAAAATAATAAAAATGCCATAAATCTATCCCCTATTTTGTAGACGCGATAACTTTTGCGCAAACCAATTGTTATACGCTTATTGTGGGTTTTTTTACCAAAAATATGTAGCAGAATACATACCAGCCTAAAATGATGAATAAATTTGTTTTTTTACATTTTTTTTATGGAAATGTAAAAAATGTGTGTTTTTTTTCTCAAAATTGTCACTCATTTATTGTTTATAGCGCAAAAAATAAAAACCGCAGAGGTGATCAAATACCACCAAAAGAAAACTATTTGTGGGGAGAAAGAGACAATTTTGTTTGGGTACAGCATTGCATGACCACGTAATTGTCAGTTAAAGCGACCCAGTGCTGTATCGCAAAAAAATAGCCTGGCCAGGAAGTGGGTAAATCCTCCAGGGCTGAAATGGTTAAACACCAAATTAAATTTACACATTCTGCCACTTTCACAGTAGAAATGCTTCTTTTTGCAGTTTTAATTGTAAATTACCATTTTATGTTATCTTGCTCTCTAAAATATACTGGTAGCTAAGGTTTAAAGGATATTTTTTACTGGATCCCATCTGCATTGGGTTTGCTTTTCAATTTCATTTAAATATAGATTTTACTGGAACTTCACTTTCTGGAGCATGGTTCATGATGGATACACTATACTCTGAAAGGTCAAAGAACCTTTGCAAAATCTGGAATCTTACAGTAAGTAATTTTTGAGCTTATAGGGATGTTTTTTTTTTGTTTTTTTTTTAACACAAATGAACACACATCTAGCACAGGGTCCTTTCAGCTTTTCTTTCATTGATTCTGCTGCACAGCAACCAGATTTTTTAAACCAACATAAAGCCTCAAATTATATATAATACTTAAAGCGGTTGTATACCCCACTTTCTCATTTTTACCTACAGGTAAGGCTTACCTGTAGGTAAAATGAATATCTACTAAACCTACACGGTTTAGGAGATATTCACTCTGCATACAGCTGCTGATATCAGCGGCGCATGCACTCTGAAGGTCCAGAGGATTGTGCCGGAACGGAGGACTCCCGTGCTCATGCGCAGGAGTGAGGGGAAATGTCTGCTCCTTCAGCGGTGACGGGGCGCGCTGCGGGGGCTTCATTCTAAAGTAAGTATTTTATATTGTGCTGTTGTCATGCAGGGGTTTTTTTTATTTATTTTTTTTTAGCCCGTTACTACCGCTTTAAAGAGTAATTCCACTTTCGTGGGGGAAAAAAATAGCAAATAAAATTATCTAGCGTATACAATTTCGACTCAAGTTGGATTGTATTTGAATCTTATTAAAAATTCCCTTTCAATCTGCAGCACTGTAAATTTCTGTAAAATATGCAGTGTGCCTACCGGGGGTGTTCTGTACACAGATGGTGTAGAGAACACCCCCTGAAAATGTAATTTTCGGCTTGTGTGATTGGCGTACTGATTTTACCAGAAGTCATTTTTATGGAGATACTTCCAAAGGGAAATCATGTCTAAAGGGATGCCGACCCTGCCAATTTCCTCATTAGAGCCCTGCAGCGGCAGCCGATTGATAATTATAAAACCACTCCCATACAGATTCACTATGCACATGGGCACAAATCCACAACTATTTCTTCAGAATAACAAAAAGATAGGAATCTGCAACAAAGTGTGTTAAAATCCCTGCAATGTACATTGATCACCCAGAGAGCAATGCTTTTTTTTTTACTCAACAAAGTTACTCTTCAAACCTAGAGTAGTTCCACAATACAGGTGGAAAAAAAAATCCACCTCACGTTGTGATTCTATAAAACACTGTATCCTCTGTACTTTCTGATTACACGATTTTGTGGCTGTCCCAATGTATATTAGGTGTGGTGATAAGCAAACTGAGCAACCCCAGAACATCACCTGAACTTCATTAAAGTCTATGGGATGTGAATCTTATTTTCTTAATGGTACAGGCCACACGATGAGTATTCATAGACCCTGGGTTATAGTCTCGTGGCTCAACCCTCTGTTGACTGGACTCTGACAAGCTTCTGATGACTCCCCCCCCTGGATGCCTCTCCTATAACCCTACCCCACTCTGAGTCCTCAGGTGATGGACCTATTCTCCCTTACAGAAAAATTGCTTTTGGATTAACTAATTAATTTTCTCCTACGTTCACTGACAGACGCAGCTCTTCATGACTTTGTGGGGTTTTATGTTCGTCCTACCAGGAGTTAACTAGGCAGGGAAAAGAAATCAGCTGGCCCCTCCCCTGGGGGCGGTCCTCTTTTCCTACATTAAAACCCCCCTCACAGAATAGCTCTCCAGTTTCAATGCCTAGTTCGCAAGGAGTTGACCTGGCTTCCCTATAGGGAACTGCGGTCCTATTGTGACCATTTTCTTTTTTATTTTATTTTTATTTTTTCTGCAATCAAGATGATCTGCTATCAAGAAGCCGGTCGGGGCATCGAGAGTCTTGGTGCTCTGTACTTTCCCCGACCTGGCCAACATGATGCGAAGCCGGCCCCAACACAGGGACCCGCCGCATCTTACCCGTTCCATGCGGGTGGCCCGGGGCGAGATCCCCCATATTGGTCCCCTTCTAGATTCGTTCGGCAGGGTGACCCTGGGCCTGCAGCGTACCCCCCGCCGAGGGTGGAAAGTCTGCATCCGGGTGGCTACCGTGGCATCGGACTGGTAAGTGAGCGCCCTGCCTTCCTCCCCGCATGGGGAGTGAAGAGGGCCCGACGTCCGAAAATGCAATTTTTTTCACTGCTCCTGTAGCTGTCCAGGGTAGCCACCGGTGGGAATCAGCCTCTCATCTTGCCCCCTGCCACCCCACCC
>BLSH010088125.1:819333-848757 GCA_018402905.1 Glandirana rugosa
GGTTCTCCCATCCGTATGGGGGTTTCCCCAGAAGTCCCAAACCCAAGGTATACTTACCTGATTCCGGGACCTGAACATATCGTCGAACGTCGACTGATGTACACTACGTGGTTCACGACTTCATCCGTAGGTACGTCCTACACCACTGTCTTCGTCGTTAATTAGTTAACTCCTGGTAGGACGAATATAAAACCCCACAAAGTCATGAAGAGCTGCGTCTGTCAGTGAACTCGGAGAAAAGGATTTTACGGTAAGTTTTAATAAAATCCCTTTATTTTATCCTCAGGTTCTTCAATGAACTCCTTCACTGTCTTCTGATGAGGTGCATTCAAGTCAGTAAAACCTTGGGAGCCATACCTCGACCCCCATGCCACAGGGGGGTAGCTTGTAATTGCTGCTTCTGTCACCACATCCTGCATGGATGCCTACTTCAGCACTTGGTGCATCACATGTAGTCAGCTGCAAGCTGCTATACAAGTCCAGGGCCTTAGTCCATTCATATGGAACCCAAACCCTGAAGACCCCTTTGGGGGTATGCCTACCCTCTTGGGAAAAGCCTGCACTCTATACGAGTATATGGCATATCATATATGGTCCAGCATCATATACAGGTATGACAGGATTACCCTGCATCTCTAACTTTACTATAAAAATCGGGGCAATGTTTGGAATGTATTCACTTTACAGTGTCAACTTCTCAAACTTGGCACTAAAACTCTGCTGCTTAAAGCTCAGTCTTGAGTATATGACCAGGTGTTACGCAAAGGAAATGTTAGAGGCTGCTGAAGATTTCTCACCCTGAAACCAGTGTCATTCAACATGTTTGTGAATATGCTAATTTCTCCACGCAAAAGCCTGACCATTGTTGCACTTGATTGTCCTTAGTCTCAACATACCCCTTTTGAGTACAAAAAGCAACATCTTTAAAGACCTTCCCCATTCATTAACAAATAGAATTTCCAATTGTTGATAGTTGAATCATTCCAGAAAAGATTTTCACTCATCCAAAAGTCTTTGCCAAATGCTATCCAATGAAATAAAGAGTTCACTAAAAAGTGGTCTGTTCTGCTAATTGATCCTGCCACCTGTCTTAAACATCTCACTGTACCAGTTGAAGACACAGTTCATTCAAATATTATGCAGATACAAAGTTTAAGATTCTCTTAAAGGCTCTCTACTATTGCAGGCCCAGCTCTGCAATCAGCTCAATTTCAGTATGCCAGTCTGCAGCTAACTAGACTAGGGCAATGAACAAACACATGTGCATAAGTGCCCCCATAGCAAGCGGTTTGCTATGGAGGCGCCCAGAGAAGAGTTTTGAGGCCGCTCTGTGCAATAATTGCACAGAAAAAGTGAGTATAACCTTTATTTAAGAAAAAAAACTGCTTTAATTGAGCAATTGGAACTCCTGTTGAGACAAATTATAAAAAAGTGTTAGGCTGCATTCACACAAGGACAACCCAATTCAGTGCAACTTACAACCAGACTTATGCCAGGTGACTTTGCCTGTGGCCAATCAGAGAAGGAAGGGTGCCGGCTGCCCCAAATAAATTCTATTCTTTTCACTACAAAGTCGCTTGCATTTAGATGAGGGATCTGACTTGGAGGCGACTTCTATTGAATTCTATGGGCACAAGTCGGATAGAAGTCGCCTCCAAGTAGTACAGGAACCTTTTCTGAAGTCGGAGCGACTTCAGTAGTGTACATTAACCACTTCAGCCCCAGAAGGATTTCACACTTTAGGACTGGAGCCCTTTTTGCGATTCGGCACTGCGTCGCTTTAACTGACAATTGCGTGGACGTGCGATGTTGTACCCAAACAAAATTTGCGTCCTTTTTATCCCACAAATAGAGCTTTCTTTTGGTGGTATTTGATCATCGCTGCGTCTTTTCTGATTGCCGCTATAAACAAAAGAAGAGCGACAATTTTGCAAAAAAAAACAAATTTCTTACTTTTTGCTAAAATCCAAATCCCAAAAAAATACAAAAAAAACATTTTTTTTCATCAGTTTTGTTTTTTATATTCTTCCTCACATTTGTGATAAAAAAAATCGCAATCGGCGTTTATTGATTGGTTTGCACAAAAGTGGTCGCGTTTACGGATGATGAGAATTCATTTTTGGGGTTTTTATTTTTTACTAGTAATGGCGGCGATCTGCGATTTTTAGCGGTACTGCGATATTGGGGCAGACATGTCGGACCATTTTGACACTTTTTTGGGACCATTGGCATTTATACAGCGATCAGTGCTATAAAAATGCACTGATTACTGTGTAAATGCCATTGGCAGTGAAGGGGTTAACCTGCAGGGGGCGCTCTAAGGGTTAACTGTGTTCCCTGGGCGTGTTCTAACTGTGTTTGGGCTGCCCTAGCTGGGGAAGGGAAGTGATCTCAGCTTCCATGTAGAGGAAGCTGTGATCACAGCCCTTCCCCCTCTCACAGAACGGAGGTCTGTGTTTACTTACACGGACCTCCGTTCTTTCAGTGTGGGGGGGCATCGCGGGTAGCTGGCGGAGATCGAGTCCGCGGCACCCGCTCCCTGGCCCTCCCCGAACACAGTGAGCGTGCGCGCCTCCGGTGGCGCGCGCGCTCAAAGTGCGCGATCTCGCAGCCGCCGTCGTATGACGGCGGTTTGTGATATCGAACCACTTTGTCGCCGTCAACCTGCGGTTGGCGGTCAGCAAGTGGTTAAGACCACTCCCATTCACTTCAATGGGATTTCACTTGTCAAGCGACTTGAGGCGACTCAAGACGGAGCGCAAGTTGCTCCTGTGTGAATGAACACTAAAACAAAAAACCTCACATGTCCTTTCAAAGTAGATAACTTGGGGGGTTGGACACTCAACCAATTCATAAAAGATGTCACAAGAGAGAAGATTTTACTTACACAGTGGAAGATTGCAAATCCCCCAACCCCCGCTCGGGAGTCTCTACTTCATCCAAAGACAGAGAGCACCTAACTGCTCTATGCAGGGTTCAACTCAAAACCTAAATTCAGCTCTTCCTTTTGGTTGTAAGACTTGGCTTTCAAAGCCATCTTCCCAATGCAGGGGTGCCTTCACTTTTATGAGTGAGGGGACGTTAGTTTTCCTTTCTCTGGGTAACAGATGTCCCAGACCTGTGGGTTCAATCGATGGTTTCGAAGGGGTACAACATAGTTAAAAACTCTACCCTCCTCATGGGTTTCTTCTTTTAAATAAACCAAAAACTACCCAAAGACAATCAGATTTGCAGAATGCCCTGAACCATCTCTTTTCCCAGGGAGTAGTTGTGCAAGTATTTCCAAAAACAGGTTCAAAAGTTTCTATTCAAACCAGAGGCATAACTAGAACCTTCAGGGCCCCGGTGCAACAAATTATGAAGGGCCCCCCTGGCTAGGGCCCTTCCTTTTTCTCGCTGATCTTGGGGCCCTTTACTCCCATCACGGGTCCCTTTATTACGGTCCCGCAGTGGCACCTTTTCACAAGTTCGGCAGCGGGCCCACTTACTGCCATCTTCGGGCCTTCCCATGGTGGTGAAATGCCAGGGCCTGGTCACAATTGCACCCTTTGCAATCCTGATAGTTCCCTCACTGGTGTCAGTAGTTTTTCATTTTTATTTTTATTTTATTATTTTTTTACCATTTCATTTTATTTCTTTTACAATTTTATTTTTATTATTTTTTACATTTTTTTTTTAGGCGCTCTTGTTCTTTGATGAGATATCAGGGGTCTAAACAAACCTCAGACCTTAATCTCCATCTGTGTAACCTCAGCTGCACAGAATGAATGGACAGGAATAGTTGTGTACCGAGCCTCCCATTCATTCAAAAATGGAAGTATAGTAAAAACAATTTACTATGCTTCAGTTATGAATGAACCAATTGGTACCAATCACTGACTCCATTCAGAAAAGGAAGGAGCCGGTAAATGACAAATTTACTGCCCATTCCCATCTCTCCATCATGACACATCTTCTACAGCAGCTGGCAGGAGAGAGTAGGGGGGAAGACAGCAGCTCTGTGGGGGGGGACCAAGGAAGCACACAGGGACCCTGGGAACAGCAGAAGACAAGTAAACTGGATAAGAGTGGCGGTGGAGGTAGCATATAGAGGAACCAATCTCCTCCATTAGGAGGAAAATGGAGGAGATTGGTTCCTCTAAATGCCGCCCCGCCATCCCTCCTATCCAGGTGTACAAGGGAGGCACACGGGCCCCCTGGAGCATGGGACCCGCTGGCGTTTTTGAGTGTTTTTTTTTTTTTCTTTCCTCAATTGATCTAAGACGTCCAAAAATGTTGGTGACCCGCGTTTTGCCACGTTTTTGGACGTTTTTACAGCTGGAAAACGTCTCTCAGAACCCACTGGTCTTGGGTTTTCTTTACAGCTCAAAAACGTCCCTGCCAAAAACAGTTGATAACAGCCTATGTGTGCATGAACACATAGGATAACGTGATGGAAAGTTTATTGACTGTAGAAAAAACATCTACAGCTCAAAACAGCCAAAAAAGTCCTGTGTCCATGAGGCCTTATACTCACTGTGGAACCTAAAGGGTTAATCCTCCGCATTGTGTAAAAAAGGCTGTTTGATCCTGTCTTCTCTGATCCTCCCATTCTTCTGTCCCCATTCCATCTCCTGATAGTACAGATCCCTGGGGCACTCTGCACATGCTCAGTTTGGTGTGTACTGCTAGAGTGTTTTTCTTTTCTTGGGAGGGTGCATGTGATCAGCACAGGGCAAATCAGCACTGTCCACACAGAGGGTCAGGGGTCCCGCAGCCTCATAGAGCAGTCAGAGGAGAATGAAAACTCTTCCTACAAGCTTTAACCAGATACTGATAGAAGCCACAAGACTGCTATATACTGCTGATGAGAAAAGGTATTTTAGCAGTTTGTGTTCCCTAAAATTGCATTTCCATGTTCTGTGTACTGTGGGAGACCACATTTTGTGAATGCAGGGTTCTGGGTTTAGTAACATTTTAAAATCCTTCAAAAAATACCTTCAAATTCCAAAATGTTTTGCACAAATTCTGCAATGTTGCTTATTGCATCTCTCAGACAAGGGAATACCTGGCATCTGTAGACATCCAAGATGCTTATCTGCATCTTCCTATTTATTCCCCTTATCGGCAGACAGTCATTTCCAGTTTGTTGCACTGCTTTTTGGCCTATTCTTTGCTCCCAGGGAATTCACAAAGGTCCTAGCACCTTCTCAGAGTTCAGGACATTCAGGGCATGTTTGGGTGATCAATTTTCAAAAACCTGCTCTCCAGCCTGTACTTTACCTAGAATACTCAAGTCCAGTTTAGGACACATCCTAAGCCAGGGTTTCTCAACCAGGGTTCCGTGGAACCCTAGGGTTCCTCCAGAGGTTGCTAGGGGTTCCTTGAGCAATGGTCAATTTCTACCTCTTAGATAAATTCCCAATGACACCCTTGATCTTTTTAGCTATCTGTAAGGGGGTAATTCTTCCCAATGACCACAAGTGTAAGGAGCATTCTTCCCATTGACCATTCCACTAATGTATCATGAGCTGTAGACCTTTAATTTTTAGCAGGGGTTCCCCGAGACCGGAGAATTATTTCAAGGGTTCCTCGTTGTTGAAAAGGTTGAGAAAGGCTGTCCTAAGCAAAGGTTATTCTTCCAGAGAAGAACATTCTCTCTGAGCTCACACTTGAAAATGAGGTCAAAGGGCTGTTCCACAATGAGATAGATTAAGCTTCATGGTAGCCTCCTTCAAGGCTGTACCAATCACCCAATTTCATTTGCAACCTCTCTGGCACACTATCTTATCAACCTGGAACAGACATGCACCTTCTCTCAACCTACCCAGCCATGCAAGTAATTTTCTAACTTTGTGGCTTTCTCACCCAGCTTTAACAATAGGGGCATCTTTCCTTCCATATCACTGCAAAGGGGACAGGGAACATGATCCCCTGTGGAAGCCAAAATTCCCATCAACATCCTGCATCAGAGCAGGAAGACTGGCTCTGCAACACTGCAACCCCCCCCCCTAGAAGGACACCCTATCAGGGTGCAATCTGACAATGCCAAGGCTGTGACCTACATCAGCCACCAAGAGAACACCACGAGTCACAACTTTTGAAGGAAGCAAGCTAGATCATCTCATGGAAGGAGACTTACTGCCCAATGATCCCCGTGGACAACTGAAATATGAATTTCTTCATCCACCACTACCTCGTTCAATATGAATGGGTCCTTCACCCCAACATCTTCAACATGATGTGTCAGAGATGGGAGATTCTGGATGTGGATAACCTGGCCTCCAGATTCAACATCTAGCTATACCTCTGTTAGTGGCCAGGGGATCTTCTTGCACAGGCATTGGATGCCTTGAAAATCCCTTGGTCTAAGTTCAGACTAATCTATGCCTTCCCTCCAGTGCATATTCTACCTCTTCTGCTCCACACAATTGGGCAAGAGAAGCCAAGGATTCTCATTGCACCTCTTTGGCCCTAAAGAACCTGGTACACAGACTACTAGGAGATGACCGGCTGTCTCAGGACCCTCTTCTCCACCCTACTTCTCAGTCACTAACTTTAAATGCATAGCTGTTGAAGCCAAGGTTTTAAGAGACAGACGGTTCTCTAAATCTGTCGTTCCTAGCTTGCTAAAAGCAAAATCCACTTCTAGAAGGATTGATTACCGTACCTGGAAATACTTTTCTGCCTGGTGTGGACACAGGCATTTCATTCCCAGAGATTACTCAGTGCCTGACATTCTGACCTTCTTACTATCAGGTCTTGACTAGAAACTGCTTGTAAGCACTGTGAAAAGACAGGTTTTGACCTTTGACTTACTCTCCCTTGTAAAAAAAAAAAAAAAACTTTTTTAAGTTGTATCTCAGATCAGGCCCCCTTACAGAACCCTCTGCTTCCTTGGAGCCTAAACTTGGTTCTCTCTGTCCTGAAGAAATCACCCTTGCAACCCATCAGGGATATGCCCTTAGATGTCCTCTCCTTCAAAGTGGCATTTTTGTTCCCTGTTCAACATGTCTGAGTTGGTAGCTCTGATTTTTTACACACAAAGACAAGGTGCTCTTATGCCCAAAACCATCTTTTCTTGCTAAGGTGGTATCAGTCTTCCACTTCAATGAAGACATAGTCTTACTATCCTTATACCCTGCTCCAAAGCATCAAAAGGAAATTCCACTTAATTGCCTGGAAATAGTCAGAGCCTTGTTGTCCATTTCTCAGGACCTCGGAAGGGACACCTTGCTTCCAAATTAACCATTGCTTGATGCATGAGAAATCTGATTGGTAAAGCTTACACTCTCAAGAACAAATCTCTTCCTGTGCTTTTATGTACCTGCTCCTCCAGATCAGTGGGAGTTTCCTGGGCATTCCAGCAGCAGGCCTCTGTAGCCCAGTTGTATAAGGCCGCCACATGATCCTCTGTTTATATGTTTTAAAAGTTCTATCAAGTGGATGTTCAGTCTTTTGCAGATGCAGCTTTCAGCCATAAGGTTCATTGAATCAGCACTCTGAAGTTGGTTCTATTGACCTTTGTTGTAGGGCTTGTTGGCACGATTCTTTTCAGGACTTAGGTCACCTCCCCTTCCATTCCTTGGTTACTCTACATTTCTTACTACAAAATTGAGGACTCAGAGAGGAGTAGGGTAAACACCCAGGATCGTGTTATCAAAAGCTTTGCCAGTGTCCACCTGAAGTAGGACCTCTCCTGCAAAGTGGCTTTTTGGTTGCTCCCATGTCTTTTAGATGTTTCTCTGAGCTGGCTGTTCTCTCTTGTAAAGAGCCATTCCTCATTCTTCACAATTCCTACACCCAAGACCATCCTTCCTTAAGGTGTTATCAGTCTTTTACATCAACAAAGACATAACACTTTTATCCTTGTGCCCCACTGTGAAGCATCCAAAGAAATTTGCTCTACATTGCCTGGGCATAGAGCCATTAGAGTCTAACACTAAGCAACAGCTTCTATCAGGAAGATTGACTTTCTATTTGACTTATCCTCAGGACCTCACAAGGGAAGTATGTGGCCCAGCTTTGTAAGACCTCCATTCCTTTCTCCTTTCGTACCTTTTCAAAATATTACCAGGTGGATGTCCAATCTTCTGCAAATGCAGCTTTCGGCCGCAAGGTTCTCGCAGCCGCACTCTGAAGTTAGGTCTAGTGACCCTTTGCTGTTGAGTCTGTTGGCAGAGTTTTTTTGCTTAGTTGGCATACCTTTTTCATTCATTCTTTGGGGATGTTCCAGAGTCTACCCAACCTTTGTCCTGTACTGTTGATTAAGAACAGAGGAATTTTGACTTGTCTATAAATTCCATGTCTTGGAGTACAGTACACAAAAGAGGCCACTCTCACTACTATTTCTTGGTTACTCTGCTTTGCTTGCTACAGAACTGAGAACCCAAGGAGTGCGGTAGGGTTATAGGAGAGGCACCCAGGGGACATGTCCTCCAAAGTTTTGCAGTGTCCAATCACCTGAAGGTATGAGCCTATAAACCAGGGTCTAGGAATAATTGTGTCCTACATTGTACTCCAGGATATCGATTTTACAGGTAAGTCAAAATCCCTTTTTTTAGATGTAACATTATATATGTTTTTATTTCACTATTTATTAAGGGGATTTTCAACGCCAGTAAGTTATATACAGCTCTGGCCTAGTGGATTTCGGGGGAAGTGGCCCTTGTCCCCCTGGCAAAGTACTCTCCTCATGTTGATGGCATGTGGCCTGGTATAGTGTAGGAGGGGTGGCACCACATGCCTGCTGCTTTTCTCTTTCCTGGTCAGCAAGGATACATGTTCCAAAAGGGTTTTTTTGCATGGGGCCCACCTTACAATCATCATTGATGAGGGTCTGTTATGGATTTGGGGGCCCCATGTCATTTTTGTATTTTTATTTAAGGCATTGGGCTGGTTGGGTTTAGGAGTGTGGGGGTATAAGGGTGGTTAAGAGGCAGCCCTGCAAAAAAATAGCATGGGGTCCCCCAAAATCTACACAGACCCTTACTAAGCATACAGGCTGGCTGGCCAAGAAGAGGAGGAATGCACCCCTTACCTTATGAGCCATACTAGACCATAACCCCCAGCATGGGGAGGGTCTCTTGTCAGGGGGGTTGCCCTGAGCAGGATGTTGTCACTAAGTGGCAGCAGCAAAACCACCATTAAATGAATGGCTGTCTGCTGCAGAAGCCGGAGCTATACCAGTCGAACTGGCAAAATTTGACCATTTTGTGTGGTGAACTGCATGAGTTCAGGTCAAACTCAAAGCTCATCCCTATTTAGGAGATTGATGTTATCAGGCTTTCTCCCCCTTGGTATTTCCAGTGCTGGATTGGCTACACCGATAAGGTAGAGGAAGCCTGATGACATTAGTTGTTGAAGTTCTGGACAGCCTAGGCAACTTTATCTTTGTAATGTTGACTTTCCATCAGATTTTGCATTTACTTTTATGCTTTAGGCATTTGACCCCCAGACACTCATGCTCCTCCGCAGACGGGTAGAATACCTTCCATATCAGTGCTGGAGGAGCATGTGATCTGTTCCCCTATGTTGGTACCCGGGTCTAGCAGCACTGTCATATGAAGGTGAAAGTGGCATCACAGCTTCCCTGAATCCCTGATACTGCTACTCTTAGCCCTGACTATGAGGATGTGAATGTAAGGGGCGTATAAAGAATATGTGATTAGCCTATGCAGAGCAAACAACAGGTTCAGTTTAATGGCAGCACTTCCTGCTGTCCTTTTGTTCACAACAGACAGAAAACTTGTATAAGCTGCAAGCTATGGCACACAATATATACTTGACAAAATCTTACATTTTCTCTCTATTCAGAGCTATAAAAAAAACACATTCACACGGGCGACTAGCCCTGATGTGAAACTGCAATTGCTGAGCCCTGTACATTTCAATGACAGGTCAGCGGGAGCTGCAGCTATCCGTGGCTGTTCATATAGGCAGTGATTACCTGCAGTGATCTCTTCGGGATGCACACAAAGTAGGAACACCATGTATCTCTATGCACTGAAACAAACATATTTCCTTCTAAATGGTGCCATTTAGTACCATAAGTGATATATTAAACAGATATATCTCAGCATACGCAGTTGAAGTCTGACAGAGTGGACCACGATGTTCTCAAGGACATTTTGGCTCTGGGGGCAACATCTACTCATATGAAAAAGCTGAAGAGCCTTGATAACACTTGCCAGTGAGTCCTGACACCTGCAGGTACTTTAGAACATCCACCGGCAAATGCTGGGAATGTAGCAGAAAACACAGACGCAGATGTTTATAGGCCATAATGCAAATACAATACATTCTGCCACCTCCACAACGTATCCAATTGTACAGAAGCGAATACTAAGATTTTCCAAAGGGGAAGCAAGCTGCCCTTTGGAAAAACCACTAGAGTATGGCCATTGTGTAACAAATGTACTCAGATCCTTTTGTTAAAAGATAAGTAAAGGACATTTTTTTTCAGAATCATACTTACCTGGGTGGATGTAGCATGAGTCTGATGCTGCATTTGTCCCCCGGAGCCTCTACACTGAGAACCGAGTGATCGAACACCGCTGATCGCATGGTTTTCAGAGCTCCCCGAGCAGAGAGCTTTAGACTGTCAGTCACAGCTCTCTGCTCTGCACCCTTCTCACTCACTGGAGCGCTGGGCTGTGGAGGGGGCGGCCATCTCAGGCTCTCAGCGGCTTTCTGAGATGGGTGTCAGTCCAGGCACCTGGCGGATCCAGACTTTATTGTCCTGATGACACGGTGCCTGGACTGACAGCAGTGACATCAGCAGAGAGCGTACTTCAGCCTGCACTCTACAGAAAACGGGTCACATGAGTGCAAAACGAATTGCACTTCTGTGATCTATAGGAGAGAAGTACAGCCAAGCGAGCTTTGGCTGGACTTCTCCTTTAAGGCCTACCAGGACTCTGCCTTTGCCACAAGATGGTAGTTTGTAATAAAAACCAATTCCATGTATCTCACCAATTTTTGTACCCCAGCCCCAACCACCTAAATACAGTTGGGTCCATATATATTTGACACAATTGTTTCAGGCATTTACCAAAACGTTTTCAAGCTATAGTTATATAATGGATATGGGCTGAAAGTGCACTTAAAGCGGAGTTCCACCCAGAATTTTTTTTTTACATCATTCAAGTCCTTTGCCTATATAGACTTACCTTTGAAGGAAAACTATTTTCTATACTCACCCTAAGTTGCTTGTTGCTAGGTGGTCTCTGTAATCTGCCCCTATTAGGTCCTAGGCTCTTCTCCTCACTTCCTGCTTCCCCTGGCCTCCTGGGAGATGTGACTCATCATTTCCCAGGAGTCAGTGGGCTTCCCTGTACTGTAAATACGTGTTATTTCCAGACAGGAAATGGCACGATTTAAGGCGGACTGAGATTGAGGAGTGCATGATGGTTACCCACCATGCACTTCTTTCAGGAAGAGATGCCAGGAGACTATGGATGGGCTTCAGGTGCCCTCACCTAAAATGGAAAGGTCCAGCAGTGAGAGAAACAAAATTGTGAGTAAAAAATACATGTAATTACTAGGCGTTTGAAAGTAAGGAAACAAAAGGTTACATTTATTTAGTATTAAAAGAGTGGATGCCAATAAAAAAAAATTCTGGGTGAAACTCCGCTTTAATTCTCGGGTTTAATTTGAGCGTATGTACATCCAAATCAGAGGAAGGGTTTAAGAATTATAGCTCTTAAGAATAGCCATCCCCCCTTTTTCAATGGGCCAAAAGTAATTGGGCAGTTGAATCAAAAGCTGTCTCATGGCCAGATGTGGGCTAATCCTTCATTATTTCTTCATTAATTAAGCAGGTAAAAGGTCTGAAGTTGATTCCAAGTGTGATATTTGCATTTGGAATCTATTGCTGTGAACCTACATCATGCGTTTAAAGGAGCTGTCCATGCAAGTGAAGCAGGCCATTGTAAGGCTTCAAAAACTAAACAAATCCATCAGATAGATAGCAGCAACATTAGGAGTGGCCAAATCAACCGTTTGGTACATTCTGAGGGAAGAAGTATGCATTGGTGAGCTCAGAAACCTAAAAAGGCATGGACATCCATGGAAGGCAACAGTGGTGGATGATTGCAGGATCCACTCTATGGTAAAGAAAAACCCCAAAGACCCATTCGCAACATCCAGACAAGTGAAGGAGGGTCTCCAGGAGGTGGGCATATCATTGTCATAGTCTACAATCAAGAGAAAACTTCACAAGAGCAAATACAGAGGGTTAACCACAAGGTGCAAACCATTCATAACCTGAAGAATAGAAAGCCAGATTAGACTTTGCCAAAAACCATCTAAAAAAGCCACGCCAGTTCTGGAAAAGCATTCTTTGGATGGATGAAACTAAGATTAATCTGTACCAGAATGACTAGAAGAAAAAATTGGGGCGAAGGCTTGGAACGGCTCATGTCATCTGTAAAACATGGTGGAGGCAGTGTGATGGCATGGGCACGCATGGCTTCCAGTAGCACTGGGTCATTGGTGTTTATTGATGATGTGACAAGACAGAAGCAGCCAGATGAATTCTGCAGCATTTAGAGAGATACTGCCAGCCAGATGCAGCCAAATGCAGCAAAGTTGATTGGACAGTGCTTCACAGTACAGATGGACAATGTTCCAAAACACACACACACACACACAAAGCAACCCAGGAGCCTTTGAAGGAAAAGAAGTGGAATATTCTGCAATGGCCGAGTCAATCACCTGATCTCAACCCAAATGAGCATGCATTTCACTTGCTGAAGGCAAAACTAAAGGCAGAAAGATCCACAAAGAACAACTGAAGACAGCTGCAGTTAGAGCCTAGCAAAGCATCAGAAAGGAGGAAACCTAATATTTGGTAATGTGCATGGGTTCCAGACTTCAGGCAGTCATTGCCAGTAAAGGATTTTCAACAAAATATTAAAAATTAACACTTTATTAGTGATTGTATTCATTTGTCCAATTACATTTGAGCCCCTGAAAATGGGGGGACTGTGTATAAAAGTGGTTGCAGTTCCTAAAATTTGTACTTGATATTTACGTTCAACCCCTTGAATTAAAGCTGGAAATCTGCACTTCATATTCATTTGGATTGTTTTGGTTTAATTTTATTCTGGTGGCATACAGAGCCAAAAGTATGAAAATGATGCCTGTGTCCAAATATATATGGACCTAACTGTACATGCACTCCATTTATTATGAAAGAGCCCCGCCTTTTTTTACCCCAACTTGTGCTTTCAAACCATGATAAAACGTTCAATGTTTAGATGTAGTTGCTATTTGCATGTGAATTAGCAATAAGCAATGTGTTTACTTGTAAGAATTGAAATCTTCATCAGCCTGAAGTCTCACAGTTCTACCCTTTTGCTAACAGTTCAGATCACTGTACTGATGTTAATGTTTGTTACCCTGCTTAACAGAACATGGTCTAACTCTAGTGACTAGAAATTCCTGATTTTTTAGATAAGTCCCTTTGGTTAATTGGTTGCTCATTGACATGAAGGTAAGAGAAAGGAGTAACTGAACCAATAATTTATTCAATGTGTGCTACCTTACCTGACATTGCCATCTAGGCTTTAGTCTCGACCACACAGATTTTTACTGTCAAGTGTGTTTTGAATAACTCTGAAATTTTGTAGGCATGAATGGAAAAGCATACCTAGGATAGCATGGGAACTCATGCTTTGTAGAGTTAGGTTCCCATATTTGTATTCACTAATGGTCCCATCTGTTGAAGTTTGTATGTTCCTCCTGTGTTTGAGTGGTTATATTTTAAAAACTCCAATTTCAGTCCACAAACATACTGGTAGCTTCCTAACAAATTGGTGGAATTGGATGTGCAGGTAGGCATAACTTTAAAATAGTAACATTATAGCATTAAATCTTTTGGTGTGTGGAGCTAATGAGAATGTTTGACATTCTCTGTAAAGCACTGCACAAAAGTGTCAGCTATATAAAGTAAAATTTAAATAAAAGGGTGGTTTAGAATTTGCTTTACTGTGATAGTTGTGTCTTCATTTTCATCTAAAGACTGATTTCCTAAATACAAAAACTTATTATAAATGATTTTCCAATTCTGAAATAAAATGTAAATGTTTGATTACCCAGTTGTAGTCTTAATGGTAGCTTATGTTTTTAATATCAGTCCTGGTAGCAGATGACTGTAAGGCACTACAATTTTTTTTTCTGGTAACATACCCCACATCCTGATGCTAGTCCTTAGCATGATGAGCCTGTCCTCACACATTTCAGCCAATATGGCTAAGCTTTCTTGAGAAGGGCAGAGCATGCATTGTTGTCATGATTCCATTATCTGAAGAGCTGGGTTTGAAACCATAAAACACAAAAATGACTTTCCTGGAACAAGCATTTTTTATCTTCCTTTGAGGGACACACGATAGTTGTAATTCTTGCACATGTGGGTTGTAGTGCTGCATTCGGGAGGTTGAACACTGGCAAATAAAAAAAGTTAAGCCAGTTCTGTGACAAACGTGGGTATCAGATCCCTGCCCTCCTCACTAACTTGTGACAGATGACCAGCCAATCTAACACCACGCTTGTCACTAACGTAACAATGCCACTCTCAACTGCATCCAACTCAAAGATTTTCCAGCTTGCAGGACCACAATCTAGGTGCCAGCATTCTGAAAGCGATTGTTACTGTGCTAATTTAAGCAATTAACCCTTTCACCGCCACCACCTCTTCTTTTGACCGAGCAAGAAGGACTCATAATTTTAGCAAAACCAATTATATTAGAATAATCGTCTGTAACACACACTATCACCACAGACAGGTCTGTTCAGAGGCCTTATTCAGGACAGTAGCACTCTTCAAGGAACAGGTTCATTATAGCTTGCATTAAGAGCTTTAGGGACAAGGTCAACACTTTTCAAAATAAGGTTTAATAATGAAAAGGTCAAAATTGGTGCAAATAAAATATTTGCAGAAAGGGTATTTCAAAGCGATAAAAACATAATATACAGTAATAAGAGACCAGATAGAATTTAAGGAAGAAAGATACTTGCAAATAAGGTCCTTGATTAACAGGGTTCTGGTTGATGAGTCCAAATGGTTCTCAACTTGTCAGGTGTTCTTGGTTTGATGGTAATCAGAGAACTGACAACTGTTTTGGCATTCCCTATTTCTCTGGGAGCAAAGGGGTGGGGCCATATGCGCCTGACCACTCACATGGGTAAGGAGGGTTTGTGGGCTGTCCGGGGTGGAGGATAGCATAATGACCCTCCCTGACAGTTTCTATACCAACACTCATATCTCGCAATATGTACAGGGTGAATTCCTGGAACTGAAAAATGATGGTGCTTTACGAAAGTTGCCTTCCAACAAGTCTAAACATGGCAGGTTTCCAAGGTCTAACTTATCAAGGAGGAAGAAGTGTTACCAGTGGTTCCCCATATGATCAGACTTAGGGGTGTCTGGACTTAATTTGTTCAGAATAAAATTCTGTATTCAAATATGTACTTTTTATTAAGGTGACATTTTACAACCCTTGTTAATTCCGAGCCTCCCTTTGATGGAATGCTCTGTGGGTTTAATGGACTGCCCAGCAAAAACAGACATCCTGGAGACTCATTTAGCTGAGATAACGGTTCTTTTAAAGTGGACTTTTGGAATACCATACTGAAGGGAGGAGGGAGTTAGTACTCTAGACCAGGGGTAGGCAACCTGCGGCCCTCCAGCTGTTGCAGAACTACAAGTCCCATCATGCCTCTGGGAGTAATTGTAACTGTCAGCCTTGCAATGCCTCATGGGAGGGCAGCAGGTTGCCTACCCCTGCTCTAGACTGTCATGGCTGATTTCTGAACAAGATGGTTGACAGCTTTTCGTGTGTCCAGCACGTGATATCATTACACCTCCCCCTTAGGTGGTTGCATGGGAGGGAACTGCAATTTCCCTCCTGACATGACCAAATGCAGCTGACTTGGCAAGTTGCACCCCAAGTGTGCCTGGCTAAGGCGTTTACCTGTGTGTGGACTGGCCCATTTGCATTGCTGGAGAACTAGGCTCCTTTCAAGGAGTGGGTTGTTCTCCCTAGCAACACTGTTGGGCTAACATGGTAGGTTGTGATGGGCGAGTACCCGGTGGCTGTAACCACCTTGATCACGTGGCAGCTTCAGTGGTGCCCACCCGATCCTCTACCTAGGCAGGAAGGCCACTTCTCAGTTAAACTATGCCACTCCTGAACAGAAGTGTTCAGGAGTGGCATAGTTTAACTGAGAAGAGGCCTCCCTGCCTAGGTAGAGGATGAGATATTCCTCTTCTGTCTCATCCCTCTAGCCCAGGGCTGCACCTGACCCAAAGGTAGTGGCACTGGTGTACGCCAGGATCGGACAGCTGATTTCCAGGGCCCGTGTCCCAGGTGCACTGGCCAGTGCCTTTGTCAGGATGGTATAGTCCTTCTTACACACTGGCATCAAGGATGCCAGGTCCGTTGGTATTCTGGTTGATCTGTCAGTTACAGGTTCAGCTGGGCCCCTGTAGTGGCATGCCTGCATCCTATTGTAGCCAGCTGTACCCAGAAATGACACAACCAGTATTTTGGCTTGAGGAGTAGGCCAGGCCATGCTAGCCTCAACCTTCCCAGTTCCAGACCTTTGGGTGCCTACTCCTCCCTGCTGTTCCCAGTACTGAACCGCTGACGTGCCCATCTGACAGTCAGTATGGGGAACTGCAAAATTGGGGCCTGCCAGGTTGTTCAGGACTGTGGACAGGAGCACCAGTAGGAGCAGGTCACTTGCCAAGGTTCCACCACGCCCCGTAGGTCATTCTTGACCTCCAGAGAAGTGACTGGTGCGTTCTCAACCCCAGGTAGCATTGCGGCAAATGCTGGCAAGCTACATGGGGTGATGAAGGCTGACTCGTCTTGAACCTTCTGTGTTAGAGGGGTTGGTCCACACCCCCTGCTCAGGTCAATGATGGTGAGACAGCTCCATCACAGACCTCCCATTACAGACCCCACCAATTACAGAACCCACTCCATCACAGACCCCCATTACAGACCTCACTCCATCACAGACCCCATTACAGACCCCACTCCACCACAGACCCCCCAATTACTGACTCCACTGCATCACAGACCCCACCAATTACAGACCCCCCACTACAGACGCCACTCCATTGCAGACCGCCCCATTACAGACCCCACTCCATCACAGACCCCCATTACAGACCTCCCTCGATATTACATAGTCTCTCCCTTTCATCATCGCAGCATTCCCCCTTCCTCCCCCTCCCCACACAGCCCTACCTTATTCACGCAAGCTGGGAAACACGCATGGCAGGTCCAGAGAAAGGGCAGGGCTTTTCAAGTTAAAGGTGGGTGATTGGTTGCTGGGACTGCCCCACTGCTTAGCAACCAATCACCCACTATTAACTTGAAAAGTCCTGCCCTTTGTCCAGACCTGCAGCGCTTACAGGCTTGTGTGAATAAGATATGGCTGTGTGGAGAGGACTAGGAAGGGGAGTGATGCGATGATGAATGGGAGAGACCTGCCGCGCCTCCCATGTAATGAAAGATGTTAGCGACAATGGCGGGCAGGCTAGCCAGCAGAGGGAAGAGAAGAACTCTTTGGCGAGGCTGCGGGCCAGAAAGGGCTGCTTCTGGGTCCGCATTCAGCCTGCGGTCCGCCATTTAGTGATGCCTAATGTAGACCAATCCTACTGTGAAACACAGAGGTGGATCTCTGATGTTTTGGGGATGTGTGAGCTACAAAGGCACAGGAAATTTGGTCAAAAGTTATGGCAAGATGAATGCAGTATGTTATCAAAAAATACTGGAGGAACATTTGCATTCATCAGCCAGGAAGCTGCGTGTGGGAGGTACTTGATCATTCCAACATGACAATGATCCAAAACACAAGGCCAAGTCGACTGGTCATTGGCTACAGCAGAATAAAATGAAGGTTCTGGAGTGGCCATCTCAGTCTCCTGACCTCAATATCATTGAGCCACTCTGGGGAGATCTCAAACGTGCAGTTCATGCAAGACAGCCCAAGAATTTCCAGGAACTGGAGGCTTTACCATCTGACAAGATAAAGAGCCTCAACCACAAATACCACAAAAGACTTCAGCTGTCATTGATGTTAAAGGTATACACGGTATTAAGAACTGGGGTATGTAAACTTTTGATCAGGGTCATTTGGCTAGGTTCTGTTGTCATTATGATTTAAGAAGAGTAAACACAGTTGATTGATAATAAATGGCTTCAGCCAAACACTAACCATGAGTGAAAGAAATGTTTTTGTGTTATCATTCATATTCTCTAAAAAATGGTCAAGAAATCATAAATTCTGCCAGGGTATGTAAACTTATGAGCACAACTGTACTAGGGTCAGTGTAAGCAAGAGCCAGTTAGCCTGCCAGAATGTCTTTAGAGTAGTTTACACATACATATTAAGTAGTTTAAAGTTGGGACTATGTTGGATATTCAATTATTACCACCAGGCATATCAAAGGTCTGCCAACATCCCATATAGGTCAATAGAAAGGAGTACTCCCCCAGTACAAAAGAGGGACTTTTCACGGCAGTACATACATAAAGACATTTCGTGTAAAATCATAATAAATTTTATTTAGACAGACTTCTGTATAAAAGTGTCGTGTACCCAAAGGTTCACATACACGCAATATTAAAAACAAAGTAGCATGTTTTTACAATAGAAGGACAAATCAATACACTCCTTCTAAGCATGTAGAGCCATTTATCTTCTTGGGCATGATTGGATATTGTTTAGTTTAGATACAGAGAAGCGTAGAGTTCAGATGGGAGATGAGGGGTGTTCCTGTACCAATATTTCAACCTTAATGGAAAAAAGCTAAGTTTTTCTTTTAGTGTGAGGCCAGGTCACTAGGAATCATTGATTTGCCTGTTCAGAAACCTATAATGGGCTATATAGGCATTGTTGTTAGTTATGGAATGTTGGACTGACAATCTTGGTAACACACCTGCCTTGACATCAACCTGAAGCATATTTGAGAAAGGAGACAAACGCTTTTCACAGTGGCAACCATCTATAAAGACTTTGCCACATAGCAGCTGAATGGTTTGTGCACGTTCCACCTGTTATGATGATCAAGTACCTGAACTGTTCAATCTGCTCTGATGGTCAAGTACCTCAACTGTCTATACAAATAAACAAAAGTTCCATCTACCATGGTGGTCAAGTGCCTGTACGTCTAGGACTTGTAAACTGTAAAAGTTCAGAAGGTGAAATGGACACAGTTGATTGATAATAAATGGCTTCAGCCAAGCACTAACCATGAGTGAAAGAAAAGTGTTTGTGTTATTATTCGTATTCTCTGAAAAATGGACAAGAAATCATAAATTCTGCCAGGGTAAATAAACTTATGAGCACAACTGTATTATACATGGGCAATATGTACACACATATTGTATGTCACCAGTCCCAAACCCACAAAATTGTGGAGGCTTGAGGAAAACCAAACCTGGGAAACTATATATTAAATAATCGTATATGTACTAGAACACCTCATTGCAAAATCATGATTATCTTTTGATTAGGACTATAATATTAACCAAAACCAAGTACTATTAATAGACCTAAAATTACCTTTTCCTTAATGAATGATATGATTGGCTTAAATTCAAACTGTCATTCCTGTAGTAAAATATATTTCAAATCAAATATCAGTTATGTGTAAAACCCCAAGTTTAATGTAGTATCACTCTTTCTCTCCCTGTACTGTGCACATCCTGTGGATTCTGGTTTTTACTCCACCAGTGGTTCGGCCTTACAGTTCCAATACAATGATTATGGCAGAATATACCAAAGTACATGCTACTATAATCTAGCTTAAATACACACAGTAAAGGATAATACAGAAAGATGGACAACCATATTTTTTGCATACATGTTTGGGTATTCTTACACCCTTCAAATCATTAGAAATATGTTTACTGTTGATCAAACACTAGCTGTTTTTTTCTCTTGTTGTTTTGGATGCAACTTAATCAAAGAAAAAAACTTTTAAATAGCTATCATGCAGCATCAATAATTGGCACTAACAAACATTTTCATCACATTCACATATTTCACAGAAGCGTAAAAACAATAATAAAATGACACACATTGTCCAGGCTGTGATATTCTTTAATTCTGTTCAATCAACCATATATTGATGCCATTTCATACAATCTAGAAACAAAACAAAATAAAAGGTCTTAGTGAGGTATCAATACATTTCCTTCCTAGAAATAAACAAATGGTTAGCACAAAACACACATTACACAAAATCACAAAATACAAAACATATGCCCATTATTTTGTTGATTCATTACCCATATTTAATGAGCCCACATTAATTAAATACCACCACGTAGATTTTCAGGAGGTCCATCAAAAGCTGTCAATAATTCACCATGGTTAAAATTACATTCACAATAACCTTTATAGTGTGTCCATCACATTTGTGCACAAACAATATACATCACCAAATGCATATTAACAATCCCATACTCTTCGCCATGTCTTGTAATATGGTGACACGATTGTTTACGGTTTTGGGATTGTATTCGATATGTCCAAAGGGAGATCCCACAAATACTTATAAAGTATAACATTTATTAAAAGAAATTAGATAATATGAGAAAATATAACAATAATACTTGACTAAAGATGCTGTTTTGCCACAGAGTCTCACCCATGATGACTTGGCCATTGACCAGGTTCAGACACATACAGTATCTCACAAAAGTGAGTACACCCCTCACATTTTTGTAAATATTTAATTATATCTTTTCATGTGACAACACTGAAGTAATTACACTTTGCTACAATGTAAAGTAGTGCGAGTACAGCTAGTATAGCAGTGTAAATTTGCTGTCCCCTTAAAATAACTCAACACACAGCCATTAATGTCTAAACCGCTAGCAACAAAAGTGAGTACACCCCTAAGTTTAAATGTCCAAATTGGGCCCAAAGTGTCAATATTTTGTGTGGCAACCATTATTACTCTTCCGTTCACTGACAGACGCAGCCTTCTTATGACACGTGGGGGTTATGCTCATATTACTAGGAGTAGACTAGGCAAAAATAAAACAAAAGCATAGGTTGGCCCCTCCCAGGGGGCCGTCCTCACCTTAGCATATAATCCCCCTGCTCTGCATAGCACATCAGTTTTTAATTGCCTAGTGCAAGGAGTAGACCTGGTTCCCTATGGGATCTGCGGTCTCCTGAAGATTTTTTCTGATGAAGACTGCTATCAAGAAGCTGGCTGGTGGTATAGAGGATATCTAGAATCCAAAAACTTTCCCCAGTCCAGCCGACACTATGCGAGCTACCCTTAGCGGGGGCCCGCCGCATAGCTCCTGTTCCGAGCAGGCGGCCAGTGGCTAAAACCCACTAGAGCCCAGTGACTGGTTTTGCTCCTGTCCAGGGGCCTGGCCAGCAGCATGCTTCTCTATGGGGAGGTAAGTCTGCTCCGGGTGACTACCCGCTGCGCACGTCGGATTGGTGAGTGGACCCCTCTTCCATCCTAGGGGCGCGGAGAGTGGGCACCTGGGCAGTTTCTGTGGTAGCCGGCCGGTGGGGGTCCGTTAGTGGGGACACACTGGGTGGTACCCCTTTGAGGATTATCTCCTGCTGGGTCAGCCATGCGGCCAGCTCTAGCGGCTGTGATGGCGGCACAATCTCTTCACGAGCACGCTGCCACACTGCACACTGGTTTAACTTGTGAATGCGCACAGGCTGAGGTGCAGCGGGCACAACATTTGGAAGAGGTTCTCCGCTACATATGCCATGCTGCTTTGGACCTTCTTCCCATATTGTCAAAAATGTCTGTTTTTGCAATTGTTATCAGGCGGGTGCTGTGGCTCCGCTCTTGGTCGGGCGACCAGGCTTCAAAGAAAGCTCTTGCAGATCTTCCCTTTCAGGGAGGGCGTCTGTTTGGCCCACAGTTGGATGAAATCATTAAGGATTTCATGGGAGGGAAGAGTACTTTCCTTCCAGAGCCAAAGCGGCGGGATTTTCGCCGTAGGCAGGGCCCTGTTTCTTCAGGTCAGAAGACGTTTTTTCAGGTTTTTCGGGCACCCGGCTCAGCGGGTAAGGGCTTCAAGTCTAGTAAGGCTTCCGCTGGGCCCAGTAAAAGGCCCTGGCAGCATAAGTCCGAAAAAGCGAAGGATAAATCAACCTCCGCATGATGGGTTGCCCCCCGCCCGACTCACAGGAGGGGGGCTGGTTGCTGGGGTTCGCAGACAGATGGACTGCCCGCATCACCGATCGGTGGGTACTGGAGGTGGTGTCCTCCGGGTACAGGATAGAATTCATCTCTCTGCCCCCAGAAAGGTTCTTCCCTTCAAACTTGAGACTCCCTCAGGGGCCTCAGGAGGCGCTTCTAGGCGCCGTTCGGGCGCTTGCCGAACAGGGGGTGATTGTACCGGTACCCATGGTGGAAAGATTTCACGGGTTTTACTCAAACCTCTTTGTGGTGCCCAAAAAGGGCGGTGTCAGGCCAGTTCTGCACCTGAAGGCATTAAACCACTTCGTAAAGACGAAGAGATTTGGGATGGAGTCCATCCGCTTGGTCGTGGCCGCCCTACACCAAGGGGAATTCATGGGGACACCAAGGGACGCGTATCTCCATGTTCCAGTTTGTCACAGTCACCAGCGTTTTCTACGTTTCGCAGTGGGGGACCTGCATTACCAGTTTGTGGCACTTCCCTTCGGGCTGGCTTCATCTCCCCGAGTGTTTACCAAGGTGGTGGCCCCGATGCTGGCGCTGCTGAGACAGAGAGGTATTGCGGTAGTAGCATACCTCAACGATTTACTCCTGAGAGCAGAGTCTGCTGCGGCTCTGGAGAAGAACATGGCAATCACGGTGTCCACGTTAAAAGAGTTTGGTTGACTGATTAACCTAGGAATACCTGGAATACCTAGGTCTGATTCTGGACACGGTGCAGGCAAGGGTGTTTTTACCACCAAACAAGCTCCTGAAACTTCAGGCAGCAGTGCAAACCCTGTTATCACACCAGTGGTCCTCCTTACGGTTCTGTATGCGAGTGTTGGGGTTCATGGTGTCGACTTTCGAAGAGATACCTTATGCCCAGAGTCACACTCGGCTCTTGCAGAAGGCGATTTTGTCGCAATGGGACAAATCCCCCCTATCCCTAGACAGACTGATCAGGTTGGATCATCAGTCCTGAGGATCCTTGATTTGGTGGATTCGGGCTCCGGCCCTAAAGTTGGGAAAATGTTTTCTCCCCCTCAATTGGTCGATAGTAATGACGGATGCCAGCCTATCGGGCTGGGGAGGGGTACTGGGTCAGTTCTCTGCCCAGGGTCGTTGGTCAGTGCAGGAAGCTTGTCTTCCAATAAATGTACTGGAACTGAGAGCGATCAGACTTTGTCTGTCACATTGGTCAGAAAGGCTGCGAGGCCTCCCTGTCCGGGTTCAGTCGGACAATGCCACGGCTGTGGCATATGTGAACCATCAGAGCGGAACAAGAAGCTCGGCAGCAGCCGCAGAGGCGGCTCTGATCTTTCGGTGGGCAGAACTTCACGTGCCAGCTCTCTCTGCAATCTACATCCCGGGCGTGGAAAACTGGCAGGCGGACTTTCTCAGCCGCCGGACTCTGGATCAGGGGGAATGGTCCCTACATCCAGAAGTGTTCCGCCAGATTTGTGTCAAGTGGGGCACGCCAGAGGTGGACCTCATGGCCTCCAGGTTCAATCACAAGGTACAGACCTTTGTGTGCAGAACAAAAGATCCATTGGCGGTCGCCTCGGACGCACTGGTAGCGCCCTGGGGTCGGTATCGGCTTCTGTACATCTTTCCTCCTCTAAAGCTTCTATCGCGGGTTCTGCGCAGGATAGAAGCAGAGGGAATCCCGACAATCCTGGTAGCTTCGGATTGGCCTCGGCGTCCTTGATACGCTGACGTAGTACGGATGGTGACAGATGTTCCGTGGCATCTTCCACTTCGCGAAGACCTACTGTCTCAGGGGCCCTGAACCTCGCTGGAGCACCCTGCTTTACCCTCACTGGCTTTGACGGCTTGGCTATTGAGTCCCAGGTGTTGAGGGATAGGGGTGTCTCGGACTCCGTGATCCCTAGTATGATTGAAGCACGTAAAGGTACCTCACGTAAGATTTATCATAGGACCTGGAAGGCCTATATTACCTGGTGCGAGGCAGGGGGTTGGAACCCCCGCTCTTATATAGTGTCCAGAGTACTGACTTTTTTGCAGCAAGGACTGGACAAGAACCTGGCGTTAAGTATGCTTAAGGGTCAGATTTCGGCCCTGGCGGTTCTTTTTCAACGGCCCTTGGTGTCTCATTCATTGATGCGTACATTTGTACAGGGGGTACGTCATGTGGCTCCTCGGATAGGGTCGCCTCTGGCACCGTGGGATTTGAATCTGGTGCTTTCTGTGCTGCAGAAACCACCATATGAAAAGATTAGGGACATTCCCTTGCGACTGTTGTCGCAGAAAGTGGCTTTTCTGGTTGCTGTCACATCCGCTAGGCGGGTGTCTGAGTTAGCAGCATTATCCTGCAAGTCACCTTACTTGGTCCTTCACAAGGACAAGGCGGTTTTGCGACCTTCCCCTTCGTTTCTTCCGAAGGTGGTTTTTTCCCTCATTGTGCCAGCACCCGTCGCATCCCAAAGAAGTTGAACTGCATTCTTTGGATGTGGTGAGGGCTTTGCGGGTGTATTTGTTTTTTATAGCTTCTTTTCGGAAGTCTGATTCTTTATTTGTGCTGACGAAAGGGTCGCGCAAAGGCATGGCGGCCTCATCAGCTACCATTTCTCGTTGGATCAGGAAGACCATGACTCATGCATATGAGATTCGGGGCAAGGTTCCCCCGTTTCCAGTCACGGCTCATTCCACAGGGCAGTTAGTACTTCCTGGACGTTTAGACACCAGGCCTTGGTGTCTCAGGTGTGCAAAGCGGCTACTTGGGCCTCAGTGCACACATTTACTAAGTTTTACAAAATTGATGTTTCAGCATCTTCAGATGCTGCTTTTGGCCGCAAAGTATTACAAGCGGTGGTGTAGGCAGGATTAGCGCCGCCTGAGAGGGCGTTTTTCTGTTGGGTACAGTTGTTATAGTTTGCCCACCCCTCTTGATTGGCACAGCTTTGGGACGTCCCCATGTGTCATAAGAAGGCTGCGTCTGTCAGTGAACGGAAGAGTAAAAGGGATTTTATTATAACTTACCATAAAATCCTTTTCTCTGAGTTCACTGACAGACGCAGCACCCACCCCTCTGTGTTGAGTTTGTACGGCTTGTTACGAACTGATGTGCTATGCAGAGCAGGGGGATTATATGCTAAGGTGAGGACGGCCCCCTGGGAGGGGCCAACCTATGCTTTTGTTTTATTTTTGCCTAGTCTACTCCTAGTAATGTGAGCATAACCCCCACGTGTCATAAGATGGCTGCGTCTGTCAGTGAACTCAGAGAAAAGGATTTTACGGTAAGTTATAATAAAATCCCTTTTTTCCAGCACTGCCTTAACCCTCTTGGGCATGGAGTTCACCAGAGCTTCACACGTTGCCACAGTCTTCCACTCCTCCATGACGACATCATGGAGCTGGTGGATGTTAGAGACCTTGCTCTACTCCATCTTCCATTTGAGGATGCCCCACAGATGCTCAATATGGTTTAGGTCTGGAGATATGCTTGGCCAGTCCATCACCTTTACCCTCAACTTCTTTAGCAAGGCAGTGGTCATCGTGGAGGTGTTTTTGGGGTCGTTATCATGAACTGTAGTTCCCCAGTGCGGGCAGCACTCATGCAGCCCCAGTCCATGACACTCCCACCACCATGCTTGACTTTAGGCAAGACACACTTGTCTTTGTACTTGTCACGTACCTGGTGGATGAGTCTGGCTTATGCAGGAGTAACCTCTCTTGCGACCCTGATTCGTGAACCCCTGGTAGAGTAGACAGGAGGCTCAGGAGTGAGGATGGCGCGAGGGTTGAGATGGTCACCGGTGACAACTGAAGAGGTGCTTCCGGTCTCGTGCTGGTTGAATAGAGTGGTGGTACAGGCCGGGTCGGTAGCTAGCTGGCGGTGCAGTACAGAGGGAGCAAGCAGAAGAATGGTCGGGCACAGGCAGAGTTCGTCAACGGGCTGGCAGCAAAGGTACAAGGGAGCAGGCAGGAGAGTGGTCGTGGGCAGCCAAGGTCAGTGCAGGCGGAGATCAAGCAGGGTCGGGACAAGCAAGGTCACAGGAACAGGAATCAGACAACAGGAAGCTCTGGAACACACACACCAAACGCTGTAGATCAGACAGCAGAGTCTGTGTGCTGCTAAGCTGTTTAAATAAGGCAGCTTGGCTCCAATCAAGGAAATCACCCTGCACAATTGTTAACCCTTAGTGACCCCTGCGCTGGCTAGCAGATCCATGACAAGCGTGCATAGGTGCAGAAAGTCCACTTTAGCCACAGATTGTCTTCCTAACAGTACTCCTCACCTGGTTGCCACCACACATGCTTGACACCATCTGAAACAAATATGTTTATTTTGGTCTCATCAGACCACAGGACATGGTTCCAGTAATCTTGTTAGTCTGATTGTCTTCAGCAAACTGTTTGCTGGCTTTGCTGTGCTTCATCTTTAGAAGAGGCTTCCTTCTGGGACGACAGCCATGCAGACCAATTTGAGTGTGCGGCGTATGGTCTGAGCATTGACAGGCTGACCCCTCACCCCTTCAAACTCTGCAGCAATGCGGGCAGCGCTCATATGTCTATTTCCCAAAGACAACCTCTGTATGTGACGCTGAGCACGTGCACTCAACTTCTTTGGTCGACCATGGTGAGGCCTGTTCTGAGTGGAACCTGTCCTGTTAAACCGCTGTACAGTATTGGCCACTGTGCTGCAGCTCAGTTTCAGGGTCTTGGCAATCTTCTTATAGCCTAGGCCATCTTTATGTAGAGCAACAATTTTTTTTTTCCGATCCTCAGAGAGTTCTGTGCCATGAGGTGCCATGTTGAACTTCCAGTGACCAGTATGAGAGAGAGATATCACCATATTTAACACACCTGCTCCCTATTCACACCTGAGACCTTGTAATATTAATGAGTCACATGACACCGGGGAGGGAAAATGGCTAATTGGGCCCAATTTGGACATTTTCACTTAGGGGTGTACTCACTTTTGTTGCCAGTGGTTTAGACATGAATGGGTTGAGTGTGTTGAGTTATTTTGAGGGGACATCAAATGTACACTTTTATATAAGCTGTACACTCACTACTTTACATTGTAGCAAAGTTTAATTTCTTTAGGGTTGTCACATGAAAAGATAGAATAAAATATTTACAAAAATGTGAGGGGTGTACTCACTTTTGTGAGATACTGTACCTTAGTTCTAATGTAAGGCTAGCTTATTCCAGTTAGGGCTCTAGTAGATACAGACTAGTATTGTAAGTAAATGGCCAATCAAAGTTGTTTGGACAGTGATCTCACCTTTTAAGGGGGATAGTGGGCTGGTCATCCTGCGTTACTCAAGCCTTAAGTCAGTTAAGGTAAAGCCATACATATGTCCTTATATGGCACCTTGACCAGGTTTAGAATTCATTATTAGATATTTATGAGACCACTAGACAACTTTAATTAAGGAAATATGTAATATGCAATTCCCCTATCATTGTCACGCACAGTTCAGGGGACAGCAGTGACTAACGCTGAAATACTGTTGCATAAAAAAGATTATAGCTGACACCTGTTGCCAATAAGCAAACCAGAGAATTCTAAGTCAGTTCCAGACATTGACTTTTACCTGTAAGCTCAGAAGAGCTCATTTACAGCCCTTAGCCAGCCTTTTTTTTTTCTCCTACACATTTTACATGTAGCCCTACCACTGACCAAGAGAGGCACGGGAGGGGCACAAAGGAGGCTGTTTTCCGGGGCCAGACCTGTCTTTGGAAACCAATGACATCATTGGTTGGTAGGACATGGGCTGTATTTGTATTCTGAGCATGGCAGGGACATAGCAGCATGTGTCTTCATGCAAAAATGTCTTAATTCACCTGTCTGCCTTAAAAGTTGGGGCAACTTTCAAGCATTTAGCAATGTCTCCCCTGGGGATCTTAGACAGCACCCTTGTTGACAAAGGCTGGTCTACAGCCTCATTTGGTCACAAGATGTGACTTAATTTGGCATTTCCTTAGCAGTATTTCTATGCCTGTTGCTTTGTCAGTCTAAGGACTTTGCTTACCCTTGGTGTATTGTGTTAGCGTCACCTTTGGGAGCATGTTACACATTACACCCATGTTTAGGTTGTAATGTATAACGTTCTCCAACAGGCACCAGACACCTACAACATAGCTCTTGGTACCCCTATTACTATAGGATCATCCTCTCTGGAATGTATTCAGCTCCGCGCTATTAAGCTGAGCACTCACATACTCACAAGACCTTTAATATTAATTTCATATTTATCGGCTTGTAAACAGGGGTTCTGTATGCACTCCACAAAAGAACCCACTACCGTTCTACCACCCTTATGTGTGCCTGAGTCCTGTATTACCATCTCTATTTCTCATTCAGAGACTTTTCTGGTCTTCCCCTAAAGTGCCTTTGTTTCAGCAAGTGTGACTGTTATGACTCGGGTTTACAAAATGTTCTTGATCCTCTTATTTATGCAGTGCATTCTACCCTGATAATAGGAGATTGGTCTGTTTTAGAAACTGGGTCTTATAGAGCTGTGGCTTTCAAGACTTTTCTATTAAATGCAGTTTGTAAAACCTTCCTTTATGAAGACTGGAAACAACCTGTGGAGTTGTGGTTCCCTCTTGACAATGTGAAGGAGCTTTCTCCCTTTGATATTGAATTTGAGAAGTAGTCTCTGACCACTGGTTGCTCAAATCAGACACCTTAATGAGCATGCAACCAAACAGGTTGACAATGTTCTTACCTTTAAGGATTTACAGTGGGGAAAATAAAAATGTTATCCCCTGCACATTTTGTACGTTTGCCCACTTACAAAGTTATGAAAGGTCTATAATTTTTATCACATGATACAAATGTTATAAATAGTGTTGAGCGAACCCGGACTGTAACGTTCGGGTCCGTACCGAACTTTAGGGTGTCCGTGGCACGGACCCGGACCCGGACATTTCAAAAATCGTTCGGGTTCGGTCCGGGGTTCTGCTATTTTACTCCACGTGTTGAGAAGCTGCAGGGCAGCCAATCAACAAGCGTTTCACTGGTTTGCCCTTAGAAGCCATCACAGCCATGCCTACTAATGGCATGGCTGTGATTGGCCGGTGCATCATGTGACCCAGCCTCTTTATAAGCTGGAGTCACAGTGCTGCAGTCACATGCTCCTTGGGTTAGTGTAGGGAGAGGTAGCTGACTGCGTGAGGGACAGATTTGAGACATTTTAAGACCTGATCCTGCATCCTGAGATAGATTACTTTACTACTGCTGTCTGTGCTGTTGCTCTGAGGACAGATAGCAGAAATTA
>BLSH010088125.1:873659-891576 GCA_018402905.1 Glandirana rugosa
GACTGGCAGGAGCTTGGGCGTAAAATATTTGTATGGTCAAAGAACATTGGATAAAGTTATAGGGGATGGGTTGGGCCTGAGCTCATAAAAAGTACTGCCCCAGGGAATTCAGGGCCTTTTAAAGAAAAGTGGCTGGAAGAGCTGAAAACAGGACTTAGGCTTCACCATGGACACTGATGTTCTCCTGTCGAGGGTCCGTGAGCTGCTGGACACAGGTCAGGCCAATTGGCTTATTTCCCTCCTCTCCCCTGGCCTAGTTTCCCCTCTGGCTGCCCCTTCACCTGAGATCCCTGTGGGCAGGCCTGCGGCCTCTGGCGTCCGGAGGTGTTCCCGCCCACCTTCCCTAGTTCTTCCCGGGCCAAATATTGTGATGGCAGCTCTCACCTTGTAGCTGGAGCTCTTCAGGGGCTGGCTCTGCTCCCTCTGTGGTTCCCTGGTCGTCCACCCGCTGCCAGCAGGGCGCCTCCCAGCAGGTCCCTCCATGGTCAGAGGCTGCAGCCAGACGAGCCTGCACCCAGAGTCCTGGGTCCCCTTGGCTTCCTGACAGGAGTCCTCCAGCCACGGTTTTCAGTTTGCTGCCTGGTGTCTCCTCCCCATTGCTCTCTGCACCCTCCCAGGCAGGAGCCATGTCACGGTCTGCCTCCCCAGCATCGCAGCTGGTGTTGTGGACTCCTTCTGCTGTGGCGGTCCCTGCGCTCCTGGCGCCTGGCAGGGCGGGAGCAGCCTCCTTGTCCTGGTACAGGGTGAGCACCTCTTGTGGCTCAGCTTCCTGCCCCACACGTCCTGTAGCTCACCAGACAGCTCCACCTGCTGTCATGTCCCCACCTGGCGCTCTCCTGCATCTCCCGGCACCCGACGGCGCGGGCGATTCAAATGTTCTGCATGTACCTGTCAATGTGTACTCGATGCCTATTCCTTCCCATCTCCATATGCCCGGCTGGGCGGGAGATTCACATGCTGGGCACTTTCCTATCAGCCTAACTCTGCCAACAGTTCCTCCTCCGGCTGGACGGGGGACAGCCATACAGCACCATATGCTGTCAGCATGGCTGGTTTAGCTGCCCCTGCACAAGGTCCTCCTGCTTTGGACACTGGCTGCTGCTGCACATCTGACGCTCGGCGACACCTGGGGTCATCAGTGCAGGTGATGGGACCTCTGCCTTTGGATCTCTCAGTGCACCGTCCTCCTGGGTCTCCATTCCCTGTGGTTCCAGTGGACGCTGGATGTTGTGGGCATCTGCCAACCCCTCCCAGGGACAGCGCTGCTGCAGCCAGACCTTTGGGATCTCGTGATGGTCATCCTTCCCCGAGTCCACCACCACACATCAGTAAGTATGATTGCGCTTTAATTCGGGGTAGGTCCAATGACGCTGCTGTATCGGTCCCACCAAAAAAGCGCATATTCGTGGTCATCAAATCTGTGCTGTCCCGCATGGGCATGTCTCAGTCACCTGCTAGCTTGGGGAAGGTGGCGGGAGGCCCTTCGTGGGCGGTGTCTCCAACCGGCACGCATCTCCCCGCAGACATAAAGGAATAGATTTGGCTTCGCAAATTTTTTGATTTATTTGACGTTGTTACCCCCTGACCAAGAGATGGTGGTCAAGTCCCGGCGGGTCGACGTTTCTGTCCAAGGTGACAAACTAAAGCAGCTTCCTCGAACCTTTGGGAACTGGCTGCAGGGTTTTTGCGATTACGCTGGGGTGCTGTGGGAGTGGTTTCCAGAGTTAGGCCCTTCCCTTTTCTGCTATCTGGATCTTATCTGTTGTGCCTATAAAGTTTATGGAGGTCAGTGTTGTTTTCATTACGACACTCAATTTCGTCAAAAAATGGCGGCACGTAAGGATTTTTGCTTTGGTTGCCGAGACGGTAGTCTGTGGTTGTTGCTCATGTGCCCACACAGGCCTTCGTTCTTTCAGTCCCCAGCCGACGCTCTCACCGGATCATCGCCTGCCTCCAAAAAAGGTGTCTGCTTGCTGATCAATGAGAGCCACTGCAAGTAGTACACCGCGTGCCATTTTAAGCACAAGTGCTCACTCTGTGGAGGTGCTCATCCAGCCAGTAGGTGCTTTAAGAAGAGTAAACAGCCACCTTCCCAGCCTGGGGTCAAACCTGACCTTTCCAATGGACCATGGTTTCTGGATCCCCTTTATTTTTTCCGATGAACCTACCATGACGTCTAATTTGAAGTCTGCTGTTCAATTCGAATCCGTCGTGGCCGAGAAGCTTCGGTAGGAGTTTGATTTGGGGCGTATGGCGGCGGACCGTTTGATTTTTCCCCTTTCCATAAACTGAGGGTTTCCCCACTAGGCGTGGTTCCAAAAAAGGTGGAGGGCCAATTCCGCCTTATTCACCACTTTTCCTATCCTTCTGGCTCCTCGGTCAATGACGGCATTGATAAGGAGGTATCCAGGGTCCACTATGCCTCTTTTGACAAAGCACTCCACCTTATTAGGACTGCTGGTCATTCGGCTTTGCTGGCTAAGGCAGACATCGAGTCTGCCTTCCGCCTCCTCCCGGTCCACCCGGAATGCTTCCACCTGCTGGGCTGCTACTTTTAAGGAAGCTACTTTTTTGACATGGGCCTTCCCATGGGCTGTGAAATTTCATGTTATTACTTTGAGCTCTTCAGTAGCTTCCTTGAATGGGTAGTTGGCCAGTTGGCTGGTGTGCTTTCGCTGTTACATTACTTGGATGACTTCCTCTTCATAGACCCAGCTGGCAGCAGTCAGTGTAAGCGGCTCCTTTCTGTTATCCAGGATACCTGCAAGCGGTTTGCCGTCCCGCTGTTGGCTGAGAAAACGGAGGGCCCCATGACAGTGTTGTCCTTTTGGGCATAGAAATAGACACGGCGGCAATGGTTTTTCGCTTGCCAAGTGATAAATTGTTTAGACTCCTCTCCCTGGTCCGTTTGGCTAAAGGGGCTAAAAAAATTGCAATTAAAGCAGCTTCAGTCCTTGTTAGGTCACCTGGTCTTTGCCTGTAGAGTCATCCGCATGGGGAGGGATTTTTGCAGACGCCTATCGTGGGCCATTAAGGGTGTGGCTGCCCCCCACCATTATGTCCGTATAACCAGGCCCATGCAGTACAGCTTGGAGATATGGCTGTCCTTTCTCCAGTCCTACAATGGGCAGTCCTGTTGGCTGCTGGAGGAGGTACCGAATTTGCAGCTGGAGCTGTACACCGATGCGGCAGTCTCCTGTGGCTTCAGTGCCTTTTTCCAGAGGGAACAGTCTGCCTCATGGGCCTGCATTGATTGTTGTGCAACCTCACCCACCTGGAGCTTTTTCCGATTATTGTCGCCATTGAGCTGTGGCACGAGAGGTTGTGCAACCGCCAGGTGATTTTCTGGTCAGATAATAGGAGCGTGGTTCAGGTGATCAACCAACAGTCTGCTAGATCCCCTCCGGTTATATCCTTGTTGCGCTTCCTAGTTCTCAGATGCTTGGAGTTTAACATATGTTTTAGAGCTAAACACGTTCCTGGGATAGTTAACGATATCTCTGATGCTCTTTCTCATTTTCAGCTTGATCGCTTTCACTCCTGGCCTCGTTGGCATCCCTGGAGGGCCTCCCCTGTCTGGCCTATTTGTGGAACCTTGTTTCTGACGCTTGTTAGACCTCCTTCGGGCATTGCTATCCCCTCAGACATGGGCATCGTACAGCCACGAATGGGTCCAAGTGTCTCGCGGTGAGTTTTTAATTACGTCCCACCATGATAGATGCCTGGCCTTTTTTTTCTACCTTTTGTATTTGTTACAGAAAGGTGCATCGAGCTCCATGGTTGTTTTGTGGTCCCGGCTCTTTGGTTGGGAGGACATCACAAAAGAATTTCCTGTCCAGCAGGGTTTGGAAACGTGCGACACAGTCCCCTGATTGCCCTTTGCCCGGTTTGTATCCATATCCTCACGGATATCCTTTCACTTCTGTGTGTTCCTCAGTTTTTGAGACCCTACTGTTTCAGGTGGCTTTCTCCTGGGCGTTTTTCGGTGTCTTTCGCATCGGAGAGTTGGTTTCAAACACCTGATCTTTGGCAGGTGGGGTTCAGTCTGCTGATGTGACTTTCTCCGAGCACTCCATGTCGGTTTTGCTGCGTACCTCAAAAAGATAGCTTTGGTAGGGGACGACGTGTTGTTTTGCATTCTTGTGGGGGCCCTTTTGCCCAGTCTTGTTGTCCTCGCTCTACAGGTCAGTATGCCCCTCGGCCACCACTTTCCTCGTTCATGCTGATTCTTCTTCCCTGAGCAGGTTCTAATTCCTGCGGGTTTTCCATTGTTGCCTCGACAATTTAGGCCATCCCGCCCACGATTTTCAATGCACTCTTCCTTCATCGGTGCAGCAACCGTGGCTTCCTTGCATGGGTTTTTCTGATACAGAGGTCCAGCATTTAGGCAGGTGGCAATCATCTTGTTTTTCTTTGTACATCCACCCACACTTGTTTTGATTTCAGGATGTCACCGTCTTTGATCTGGATCATCGGAAATTCCTTTATTTACTGGGCCTCTCGTTGGTCGGAAGTTCAGAGCTACAGGAAGAATTTGGGTTTCTCCTATGATGTCTCTAGGATCCATTGGCTTGGGCTGCGAGGTTTACGCTGCTGAGTGTTTTCACCTTCGCTCTCATGTTTCCGGCCCCATTATTTTGATCCTCCACGCTGGGGGGAATGATGTGGGTTATACCCGTTCTGTGGACCTCATCTCTGTTATGAAACAAGATATTGCTCATTGTTATGCAGTCTTAAACAACCTAATTCTCATTTGTTCCGAGATTGTGCCTCGCTTGCTCTGGGCCCATGACATCCCTGGCCCCTGCTTGGAATGTTTTTGTTGAAGGTTATTGCACAGATATCCAAATTTGTGGATTTTTTTTTCGGCAAATTTGTGGCAAATTGTGGAGCTTGTGATCCGGCACAGGGATTTGGAGGGTGCCAATGGTTACCTGTTGAGACCGAATGGTGTTCACCTTAATAACATTGGCCTGGACATTTTCAACATTGGCCTTCAGCACGGTGTGGAACAGGTGCTGGCTGTTAAATACAATTAAAAACTGACGTGCGGGTGGTGGTTTCTTGACCTTGCCAGCATTAAAATTGCCCTTAATTGGAAATGGGAAGTAGGTTGTCTGTCCACCACTTATGGTAAGGACAGGCCACCCTTTTTGGAAGTCAACTAGCTAATGTTAAAGCATGCTCACAGTACAACTGTGACTGGCACTGGTTTAAAGTGTTCACATGTTCTGTGTTGGAAATTGAAATTAAATAAAGCTGTGGCCTTGTCCTTTCCAACTTAATGGTTGTAAGAGTGGTTTCATAATACGTGGTGGGGGGGGCAAGGGTTTTTTTTTCAGGATGTCAGCATTTGGTTTGAGCCTCGGCCCATTGCGCCTCACCAGTCATGTAACATGATCAGAAAAGCAAAAAGGAAGCAGCTTACATGTAATGACTGACCAAACACGGCTGCCACATTTGTTGATGATTACAAGGCAGCTATACATAGAAACAAGGTTTGTACAATATATTAACACACATTAAGATTGTACTGAGCTAATCTCTTTTATGTATATATATATATATATATATATATATATATATATATAAAAAAAGGCGCTACTGTTTCCCCATAATTTTTTATGTTTTCAAATTTTGAAATGTGAGTTCATTATACACATTTTCTGCAGTCACAAGGCTATGGCTGGGATAGAAGAAAACAAGCATCTGGAACTGACGATATTATGTTTGCTGCAGTAGAGCTGTTAGTCGAGGTCACAGCTGTTGTCACCGTTTCCTCCAGCACAATTTATGGCCATCGTTGTCACGGACTCTTTTCTCTGTAGGTATATTCAGCCCTCATTTTTGATTTCAAGAGGATTTGTAATGTGTCGGTATGTTGTTTCACATTTACTGTAACTTAATACCATTTATTCTGTATAAACTGAGTTTAAATTCTATAAAAAGCTGGGTAACTTGATCAGCATATATTAATATCATTGTTTTTAACACAAATTTATGTGCAAATTAATAATATTGGGCCTGAAAAGCTCATGAAAAGCTATTTCCATTAAAATCAGTGAATGCTTTCACACTGGGGCAGTGCGCTGGCAGGGCAGTGAAAAAATGCCCCTGTCCATTGAAATGAATGGAAAGCTCTTCAAAAGCGCTCGGTATTTTACTGGCAGTTTAGAAGCACCTCAGTGTGAAAGGGGACTTAGTGCTAAGCAGATGCTGTCCTGCACTGGAGCTTCTTCCCACCAGTTAATATAGAACCTGTAATGATCACAGAGGCTTGTTGACTGGCAGGAACAGGCTTAGCACCATGTCAGAGCAGAAGAAATGTGGCTAATACATCCAGGATCAAATTATCCTGCGGTCTAAGAAAAGTTATCTGAAGGCTATAATAACTTCCATCCACCTTTTTGTGGCTGCTTGTCATTAGGATTTGCATACTTTGTTCATGTGATAGGTCACTTTTCCCAAAACTGATATTTATTTTATTTAGATGCTGAAGAGGAAACAATCTAACAGCTGCTTATATCATCAGTAGTAAGAGCTCTGCACTCAAGTTCCTAAGTCTCCATGTCTGCAGAGACCATTACTTTGGCCCACTCTGTTGGATTTTTAATGATCAATTTTTATAAAAAGATATGCAAACTAGTGATGCAAACACCCCTGTTACAGCAGGTGGCAGGGGATATTGTGCTCTGGGCTCCAAGATAGCAGGCAAAGCAGCCCATCAGTCTAAAACTGCTGTAAAACACCTGCCACATGTTTAATGCTGAAAATCAGTGAGCACTACCTTGAAATACTAAGCTCCATGCTGCCAACAGTTTAAAGTGGTTGTAAACCCTTACACATATCCAGTGACGTCCCTAGCCTCAGATGATACACAGATATTAAACAAATCCTCCTACGTAAATTGTACCTGTTTATCTGCAGCCCTCCCTTTTGTACAGCCGTTCAAAGTGCAGAATTTATAAAGCCTATCTGAATTCAGAAAATGGGGCAGGGAGCTGAAGTTAAACTCTGCAGATCTCAGTGAGAAGTTTTTGAGAGCTGATTGGGGGGAAGGGACATACTCCCCTTTACACAGGAACAGAGCTGAGGCTGTCAATCACAGGCTGTGTGCTGGAGCTCCCTCCCCTGCCACCTTTTATCTCTTGGTGTCACGAGGGATAGAGGGATGTGCTTTGTTCATATTTCATGTCAGAGGTTTACAACCACTTTAAGTGCGTTTTTCCTATATTTTATGAAGGTTACACCAGAGGATGTTGGATTACAGAAATCCTTCTTCTGATACCAATTCCAGTGGCAATATCACAAATTAGAATTTAATTAGACAGGTTATTGGGAGGTAGGCTAAAATGAACCAAAAAGATCCCACCCACTAAATTGTTACAAAGCAGATTAAAGCCTAAAAACAGAAACTATTAATCACAAATCCAAATGTGCTGCTTTATAGCTCTGCTTGGTCTAGATCAGAGTTCCTCAACCAGGGTTGAATCTTAAGGTTCCTCCAGAGGTTGCTAAGGGTTCCTTGAACAATGGTTAATTTCTGCCTCTCAGAAAAGTTCCCAAATGACACCATTGATCTTTTTAGCTATCTGTAAGGGGGTAATTCTTCCCAATGACTACAAGTGTAAGGAGCATTATTTCCATTGACCATTGTATCATAAGTTGTAGATTTTTCATATTTAGCAGGGGTTCCCTGAGACCGGAGAACTATTTCATGGGTTCCTTTGTTGAAAAGGTTGAGAAAGGCTGGTCTGGATGTACAAAACTGTGCAACAGTTTTAGGCAGGTGTGAAGAAATGCTGTAAAGTAAGAATGCTTTAAAAAATAGTTTTTTTTAACTTTGTTTATTTTTTATCAATTTACAAAATGCAAAGTGAGCAAACAGAAGAAAAATCTAAATCAAATCAATATGACTACCCTTTGCCTTCAAAACAACATCAATTCTAGGTGCACTGTGTACACAGTTTTTGAGGAAACTTGGCAGGTAGGTTGTTCCAAACATCTTGAAGAATAATGCACAGATCTTCTGTGGATGTTGGCTGCCTCACATCCTTCTGTTTCTTCATGTAATTGCAAACAGACTCAATGATGATGAGATCAGGGGGCCAAACCATCACTTCCAGGCCTCCTTGTTCTTCTTTACACTGACAATAGTTCTTAATGACATTGGCTATATATTTGGTATCGTTGTCCTGCTACAGAATACATTTTGGGCCAATCATAAGCCTCCCTGATCGAATGACATGATGGATAAGTATCTGCCTGTATTTCTCAGCATTGAGGACACCATTGCTCGGGCAACGTTGAGGACTGTAGACACAGTGGTCAACCAAGGAAACGTAATGAAGCAGATAAGACACATCATGCTTACTTTCTTTTACCATTGGAAGGTGTCCAGAAGTGCCATCAGCACAGAACTGGCAGAAACCCGTGGGGCCCATGTACACCCATCTACTGTCTCGAGAAGTCTAGCCAGAAGTGGTCTTCATGGAAGAATTAAGGCCAAAAATCCATACCTCCTCTAAAGTATGATTGAAAACATAGGAACTAGGGTGCAGAAAAATGGCAGCGTGTGCTGTGAATTGATGAGTCAAAATTTGAAATATTTGGCTGTAGCAGGAGGCAGTTTCTACGCCGAAGGGCTAGAGAGCCATACAATAATGAGTGTCTGCAGGTAACCGTGAAGCCTGGCGGAGGTTCCGTGCATGTTTAGGGTTGCATTACTGCAAATGGTGTTAGAGATTTAGTCAGGATCATTGGTGTTCTCAATGCTGAGAAATACAGGCAGATACTTATCCATCATTCCATGCCATTAGGGAGGCGTGTGATTGGCTCCAAATGTATTCTGCAGCAAGACAATGACCGCAAACATACAGCCAATGCCATGGTTTGGCCTCCACAGAGCCCTGATCACAACACCATCTTTCTGCCTCTTCATGTAATCCCAGAGAATTGTGTGAAGAGACAAACGGATTTGCGACAGCCTACACTCACAGAAGATCTGTGGTTAGTTCTCCAAGACGTTTGGAACAACCTACCTGCCGGGTTCCTTCAAAAACTGTGCGCAAGTGTACCTAGAATTGATGCTGTTTTGGAGGAAAATTTGGTCATGCTAAATACTAATTTGCTTTGGATTTCTCTTCTGTTAATTTACTTTGCATGTTTTTAATTGATAACACTTCTATTTCTGAAAGCATTCCTAATTTATGGCATTTGTTCACACCTGTCTAAAACGTTTGCACAGTAGTGTTTGTGTATGTGTGTGTACATTAGGGATGGGCCGAACTGACCCCTGTTTGGTTTGCACCAGAACTTTCAAACACCGCAAAAGTTCGGACCCGAATAACGAACCCCATTAAAGTCATTGGGACCCGAACATCAAAAATCAAAAGTGCCCATTTTGAAGGCTTATATGCAAGTAATTGGGCATACAATGGTTATAGGTGTTTTGATTTTTAAAGTGAAAGCATAAAACTGAAAAAATCCTTCCAATATAGTGCCGGGGGGGGTCCCCTTAGTCTACAAGTAAAGTGGTAGATCTGTACCATGTCTAAAATCTGTTGCAGCAATAATTGCATTTATAAAGCCAAAAAAATTACATTTCCCCTGCAAGCTGCCTTTATTTTGCTCAGCAACACCTGGGGAGCCAGTGTGTATGATGAGGCCACAATGTAATGCACTGGGAACAAGATTAGAGATTTTTTGGATAAATTCTGGTATCACTTTGACTTTGGATAGAAGTAACGGGTGCAGAAAAATTGGGTTTGGGTGTCTGTGATGCCTTCACACCATAACCCTATAGAGGTGCTTTTCATGAAGGCAAGAAATGGCCTTTCTGTAAAAAAAATTACAATGATATGTACCTGTCAAACAGGTGCAAACAAATTGGTCTTTGGGTGTCGGTGGCGACTTCCCACCATAACCCTAAAGAGGTACGCTTGATGAAAGCAAGAATTGGCCTTGCTGTAAAAAATTGCCTCATGTTCCTGTCATCCTCAACCTCATAACCAACATCTGAATCCAGTAATGGTGCCATCAAGGGGCAAGTGGCTGACGCTGTGGTCAAATAACTCAGCTGACTCCTCCTTGGCTGTTTTTGGGGCTATGGCAGGAATAGATGTGGACAAGGAGGCAGGTTTATCCACTCTGGCAAGTGCAGGGGACTGCACACCTGTCTCTGCTTGCGTGACAGAGGATGAGGAGGGTGAGGAAAGTTTAGTAAGCCAGTAAGCCAGTCCACCACCTCCTCTGTATGCTGTGGCTGGATAGCATGGGCAAACGCACTAAACAGAGCAAATGATGCCCTGCCTGAGGACTGACTACCACGTCCACCTTTGCCTGTGGACACATTTGTTGCTGGCCCCCTTACAGTGTCAAGGGAATGTCTGCCTCTCCTTGTTGTCCTCCGAGACATTATTGGGAGGGAGGGGGCGGTGCCTATTAGCAAATGTAAAGAAGAAGTGGCAATCTGTACTTAGATGCACTTTAATCAATGTAAAGTGGTGTTTGGTGCACTTTAATTTGAGTACTCACACTACACAGACACACTCCACGGATACACTATAATATACTGCAATAATGCATCAAACGTACAGTGATGCACAGAACTATATGGCGTTAAACTGGCAGTAATGCACACAGAAATAAATGGCGTTAAACTTGCAGTAACGCACACAGAAGTAAATGGCGTTAAACTTTCAGTAACGCACAAAACTATGTGCAGTTAAACTGGCAGTAACGCACACAAAACTATATGGCGTTAAACTGGCAGTAACGCACACAGAAGTGAATCACGTTAAACTTGCAGTAACGCACAAAACTATATGGCGTTAAACTGGCAGTAATGCATAAAAAACTATATAGCGTTAAACTGGCAGTAACACACACAAAACGAAATGACATTAAACTGGCAGTAACGCACACAGAAGGAAATGGTGTTAAACTTGCAGTAACGCACAAAACGATATGGCGTTAAACTGGCAGTAATGCACACAAAACTATATGGCGTTAAACTGGCAGTAACGCACACAGAAGTAAATGGCATTAAACTTGCATTTGTTCACCAAATGACCGAACAGCGAAAGTTCGGCCCGAACTTGTGCTCTGGCTGAACCTTTCGCCCATCCCTAGTGTACATCCCCCACCAGTACTTCTAATCAGTGTCCACCTGAGTTATAGGAGGAGTCCTTTTAATTCTCCCATAAAGAGGAGTGTATTTCTCCCATGGCTGAGAAGTGGGACCTTTCATTCTATAGTTGGTGTAGAACCCACTGAAAATGGGGTACTTTGACGCAGTAGTGGGCTTAAGCACTGTTTGGCCATATGGTGTGACCAAATCCCCATATTTGCTTATTATGTTCAGGTGCTTTTAAATAGCCTTGTAGGATTTAATGACATGTTTGAAGGTGTGCACTGTAATATTTTGCTCTACACAAACACACCACTTTATTAACCTCCCTGGCGGTATGATTCTGTCTGGAATTTTGTACCAAAAGCGGTACAATTATTTTGCATGAAAATTTGGCGTTTTATATTGAAGGCCTGTAATTCTTAGGAATAACTCACTTAAATCTGTCCAAACAAGAGTCTAGTAGACATCCCGGGTATGAAAAAGTTTGAAAAATGAAATCATAAATTATAATATAATAAATAACTAAAAATAATTATCAAAAATAATAATATAATAGTAATAAAATGTATGCAATAATGTAATCAAACCAAAAACGCAGAAATTTGCTCAGTTGCAGAATTGTCGCTATCGTCACTTTCAGTTGCTGATGATAAATTTCCCCAAAAATCAGTATCACTCAATTCTGCAAATCATTCTTATTTACTATCGCTGTTTTCTAGCTGATCAAAAACCACTTTTGACGCAAAGGGACACTTTTTGGTTGCTATGGACATTCTCATGTTTCCAGGCAGAAAGAATGACATTTATTATATAAAAGTGCATGCAGGGCTCTGGGCAAACCACTAGGGACAAAGGGGGTGTGAAATGTTTTCATACAGTAATGTAATCTATAAGATTACAGTGTACTGTATGTGCTGTGTGTGTTTCACTTTTTGAATTTCCCGCCGGTCTCCGTCCCCGTGCGACGCGACGCTCGCAGGGAACGGAGCCCGGCACACAGGAATCATCTGGCCGCGGGGAGACACGCTGACACCGCGGGAGGACATCGCTGGATCCAGGGGACAAGGTAAGTAACATTGCCTGGATCCAGCGATGCAATCCCGAGTGTGGCTCGGGGTTACCGCTCTTGGTACTGAAATTCCACCCCGAGCCACACTCAGGAATACCGCCAGGGAGGTTAAGTACCCCTGTTCAATTGCTTGGTAACACAAATTGCTAATCAGCCAATCACAGCAGCAACGCAATGCATTTGGGAATTTAGATGTGGTGAAGATGACTTGCTAAAGCTTAAATTGAGCATCAGAATGGGGAAGAAAATGGATTTAAGTGACTTTGAACGGGGCATGGTTGTTGGTGCCAGACGGGCTGGTCTGAGTATTTCAAAAACTGCTGATCTACTGGGATTTGCACGCAAAATCATCTCTAGTGTTTAGAGAAAATGGTCTAAAAAAGAGAAAATATCCAGTGAGCGTTGTGTGGACGAAAATGCCTTGTTGATGTCAGAGGAGAATGAGCAGACTGGTTTGAGATAATAGAAAAGTGACAGCAACTTGTGATCCTGTAATATAAAATTGGCTTTCAGCAATGAAAAAAAAACAGGCATTCAGGAGGCGGCAGTACCACCTATGTGCCGCTGCTCTACCATCCTCTGAAAAGCAATCCACCGTGGATCACTTTTCATTGAGCAGTAAGAATTACCTCAGAGCTGAAAGAGCCCTAAAAACAAAAAATCTCAAGCATTACCAAACTGGGAAACAACAGTGTGTGGCTCTATAAAAACAACTGTGAAAACAATAAATTATAAAAGTGATTAACCACTTCAGATCTGCGCTATAGCCCATTGACGGCTACAGCGCGGATCTGAATCGCCCCTTTGCGCGCTCCAGGCTCGCTCTTGTAGTCCATGTCCGTCGCAGACCCACGATCCCTTCACAGAGTGCTAGAACGGGGAACTGCCGATGTAAACACGGCGGTTCTCCGCTCTGTGAGGGGGGCATGACGGATCTACAGATCCCTGTGATCGGAATCAGCTAGATCTGTTATGTCCCTGTCAGCCCCGCCCCCACACAGTTAGAACACATACAGGGAACACATTTAACCCCTTGATCGGCCCTTCCCTGCCAATTACATTTATACAGTAATAAGTGTCTATTTTTAGATCTGATCGCTGTATAAATGTCATTGGTCCCAAAAAAGTGTCAAAAATGTCAGACATGTCCGCCGCAATATCACAGTCCTGGCAATCGCAGATCGCCACCATTATCAGTAAAAAAATAAATAAATAATAAAAAAACACCATAAACCAATTTCCATAGTTTGTAGACGCTATAACTTTTGCGCAACCCAATCAAAATACGCTTACTGCAATTTTTTTTTTACCAAAAATATGTAGAAGCATATGTCGGCCTAAACTGAGGAATATATGTGTTTTTTTATTTTTATTTGTATTATAGCAAAAAGTAAAAAAAAAATGTTATTTTTTCAAAATTGTCGCTCTTTTTTTGTTTATAGCGCAAAAAATAAAAACCGCAGAGGTGATCAAATACCACCAAAAGAAAGCTCTATTTGTGAGAAAAAAAGGACATCAATTTTGTTTGGGTACAATTGCACGACCGCACAATTGTCATTCAAACAGTGACAGTGCTGAAAACTGAAAATTGGTCCGGGCAGGAGGGGGGTTTAAGTGCCCAGTAAGCAAGTGGTTAAATCAAATAAACACTTGTTCTGATATACATAAATATATGTTAGCAAAAACATATACAGCACTGTGCCAACATGCCTACAACAGCTTGAGTGCAGACAAATCAAGCAAAACTAATTTACTGCAATCCAAGAAAATCTATGTCCATAACACTGAGAATCCGTGTTTCCTGAATGTGTGTCCACTTTTCTTGAGAGAGCCTCTATCCTTGGTCCATCTATTCTAATAGAAAAAGGGGCACAGCTCCCCTTCTTAAATCTCCCGCCTCTTCAATGTCACCAGGACTGTGGACGACGTGTGCCTGCGGGTACCGCCCATCATCTTCTTCACCTTTCCGGGAAGGAGGTGTCTTCTCGGTTGGTGCCCGCCTTGTCTATGCTGCTGTTGGAGGGAAGAGAGATTAGAATCCTCCCTCTAGCAGCTTTCACAGCACGTGCTTTGCACTCTATTCTAAACGATGGTAGCATCACTCCTGCCATTCAAGAAGAAGAACAGGGCGCCAGCAAGCTCTCGGCACCCTCTCCTCTACGGCAGTGGTCCCCAACCTTTTTGGCACCAGGGACTGGCTTCTTGGAAGAAAATTATTGGCGCTTCAATCATCCTGACACCATGGTTGATATGGTGTCAGGGTGATTGATTATTTCTATTATTACATTGTAATATATGATGAAATAGTTAAACTCACCATAATGCTCACTGTAGCCTGCCAACAGATGCAGTGTGCCACTAGCCTGCCACAGCCACCAGATGCAGCTTGTCACTGTAGCCTGCCACAGCCACCAGACTAAACGTGTCACTAGCCTTCCACAGCCACCAGATGCCAAGTGTCACTAGCCTGCCACAATGTCAGAGAACCTCTGTTGCCGGCTCCTGAGTCTGTACGTGCGTATGGAGGGTGTGCGCGCGCCTGTGCATTGGCGCCAAACGGCCCATTTAAGCAGACAGCACCCTGCAACCAGTGCTGTCCGTTCTACAGCATTTGAGTGTTCCTGAGTGACCTGTTTCCTCAGTATCTGTTCCTGTGACCCGGCCTGTCCTTGACCTTGTTTGATCTCTGCTTGCACAGACCCCCAGCTTGCCCACGACAACTCTTCTGCCTGATCCCTGTGTACCTTTGCTGCCAGCCCGTTGGCACCTGACGACTCTTCTGCCTGCAACTTCTGTACTGCATTGCCAGCTATTTGCCGACCCAATCTTCATCACCACTCTGCTACCTGCACGAGCCTTTACCTAACCCTTCACACCACCACCAGTGATCCAGTCCAGCCCTTGTGCCTCCCTGTGCTCCCGAACTCCCTGTCTGCTCTATCAGGGGTTCTCGAACCAGGGCCGTAAGAGTGGTTGCTTCCTGCATAAGACAGACTCCATCCAGGTGTGTGACACACAGCCATCAGATGCAGCGTGCCAAAAGCCTCTACAGCCACTGGATGCAGAGTGTCACTAGTCTTCCACAGCCACCAGATGCAACGTGTCACTAACCCGCCACAGCCCCCAGATGCACCGTGTCACTAGCCTTCCAAAGCCACCAGATGCAGAGTGTCACTAGCCTGCCACAGCCATCAGATGCAGTGTGTCACTATCCTGCTACAGCCACCAGATGCAAAGCGTCACTAGCATTCCACAGCCACAAGATGCACAGCATCACTAGCCTTCCACAGCCACCAGATGCAACGTGTCACTAGCCTTCCACAGCCACCAGATGCAGTGTGTCACTATCCTGCCACAGCCACCAGATGCAGAGCGTCACTAGCCTTCCACAGCCACCAGATGCAGTGTGTCACTAGCCTTCCACAGCCACCAGATGCAGTGTGTCACTAGCCTTCCATAGCCACCAGATGCAGTGTGTCACTAGCCTTCCATAGCCACCAGATGCAACGTGTCACTAGCCTGCCACAGCCACCAGATGCAGAGTATCACTAGCCTGCCACCGCAACCCAATGCAGTGTGTCACTAGCCTGCCACAGCCATCAGATGCGGAGTGTCACTAGCCTTTCACAGCCACCAGATGCAGAGTGTCACTAGCCTGCCACAGCCATCAGATGCAGTGTGTCATTAGCCTTCTGCAGCCACCAGATGCAGTGTGTCACTATCCTGCTACAGCCACCAGATGCAAAGCGTCACTAGCATTCCACAGCCACAAGATGCACAACGTCACTAGCATTCCACAGCCACCAGATGTGGAGTGTCACTAGCCTTTCACAGCCACCAGATGCAGCGTGTCACTAGCCTGCCACAGCCACCAGATGCGGAGCGTCACTAGCCTTCCACAGCCACCAGATGCGGAGCGTCACTAGCCTTCCACAGCCATCAGATGCAGCATGTCACTAGCCTGCCACAGCCACCATATGCAGAGTGTCACTAGCCTGCTACAGCCACCAGATGCACAGTATCACTAGCCTTCCACAGCCACCAGATGCAGTGTATCACTAGCCTTCCACAGCCACCAGATTCAGCATGTCACTAGCCTGCCACAGCCACCAGATGCAGAGTGTCACTAGCCTTCCACAGCCACCAGATGCAGAGTGTCACTAACCTGCCGTAGCCACCAGATTCAGAGTGTCACTAGCCTTCCACAGCCACCAGATGCAGCATGTCACTAGCCTGCCACAGCCACCAGATGCAGAGTGTCACTAGCCTGCCACAGCAACCAGATGCAAAGTGTCACTAGCTTGCCACAGCCACCAGATGCAGAGTGTCACTAGCTTGCCACAGCCACCAGATGCAGTGTGTCACTAGCCTTCCACAGCCATCAGATGCAGTGTGTCATTAGCCTTCTGCAGCCACCAGATGCAGAGTGTCACTAGCCTTCCACAGCCACCAGATGCAGCGTGTCACTAGCCTGTCACAGCCACCAGATGCAGTGTCACTAGCCTGCCACAGCAACCAGATGCAGTGTGTCACTAGCCTGCCACAGCAACCAGATGCAGAGTGTCACTAGCTTGCCACAGCCACCAGATGCAGTGTGTCACTAGCCTTCCACAACCACCAGATGCAGTGTGTCACTAGCCTTTCACAGCCACCAATGCAGCGTGTCACTAGCCTGCCACAACCACCAGATGCGGAGTGTCACTAGCCTTCCACAGCCACCAGATGCAGCATGTTACTAGCCTTACACAGCCACCAGATGCCGTGTGTCACTAGCCTTCCACATCAATCAGATGCAGAGTGTCACTAGCCTGCCACAGCCACTAGATGCAGTGTGTCACTAGCCTGCCACAGCCACTAGATGCAGAGTGTCATTAGCTTGCCACAGCCACCAGATGCAGAGTGTCACTAGCCTTCCACAGCCACCAGATGCAGTGTGTCACTAGCCTTCCGTAGCCACCAGATGCAACGTGTCACTAGCCTGCCACAGACACCAGATGCAGAGTGTCACTAGCCTGCCACAGCCACCAGATGCAGAGTATCACTAGCCTGCCACAGCAACCCGATGTAGTGTGTCACTAGCCTGCCACAGCCATCAGATGCGGAGTGTCACTAGCCTTTCACAGCCACCAGATGCGGAGTGTCACTAGCCTTCCACAGCCACCAGATGCAGTGTGCCACTAGCCTTCCACAGCCACCAGATGTGGAGTGTCACTAGCCTTCCACAGCCACCAGATGCGGAGAGTCACTAGCCTTCCACAGCCATCAGATGCAGCATGTCACAAGCCTTCCACAGCCACCAGATGCAGCATGTCACTAGCCTTCCACAGCAACCAGATGCAGTGTGCCTTTAGCCTTCTGCAGCCATCAGATGCAGAGTCACTAGCCTTCTACTGCTATTGCAATTTAGCTTGTGTGGAGGCAGACCCAAGAGCGGTGATGCAGTCTCTCTACTCTCCTGTTGCTCACCGTGGCCTGGCTTCAAACAGGGCATAGACCAGCATTGGTCCAGGGGTTGGGGACCCCTGCTCTACAGGAAAACACTACTCCCAGAGCAGGTGCCCCTTCTGCCATGCCCTTCTCCTGGCCCTGGAGGGGGATCGGTAGTGTGGGAGGTGGGGGGGTGGGGTGTTGAAACAAGAATAATCCTCTGTGTGGATCTCCCTCCAGCAGCTGAAAGCTGTCAGGAGGGAGAGGGGGACAAACCCGCCTTTAAC
>BLSH010088125.1:891586-901670 GCA_018402905.1 Glandirana rugosa
TAACCCCCCCCCCCCCCCCCCGTGGTACAGATCATCCTCTCTGTCCTGGGCCCACCTGAGTATTGTTGCTGACCGTGTCCATCTCTTTATGACTGCAGTGTACCCATCTTCTGATGACTACTTCCAGCAGGATAATGCACCATGTCACAAAGCTCAAATCATCTCACCACTGGTTTCTTGAACATGGCAATGAGTTCACTGTACTCCAATGGCCTCCATGGTCACCAGATCTCAATACAGTAGAGCACCTTTGGGATGTGGTGGAATGGGAGATTTGCATCATAGATGTGCAGCCGACAACTGTGTGATGTTATCATGTCAAAATGGACCAAAATCTCTGAAGAATGTTTCCAACACCTTGCTGAATCTATATCACAAAGAATTAAAGCAGTTCTGAAGACAAAAGGGGGTCCAACCTGGTACTAGCAAGGTATACCTAATAAAGTAGCCAGTGAGTGTGTATATATATATATATATATATATATATATATATATATATATATACACAGTATCTCACAAAAGTGAGTACACCCCTTACATTTTTGTAAATATTTTATTCTACCTTTTCATGTTACAACACTGAATAAATGACACTTTTCTACAATGTAAAGTAGTGAGTGTACAGCTTGTATAACAGTGTAAATTTGCTGTCCCCTCAAAGTAACTCAACACACAGCCATTAATGTCCAAACCACTGGCAACAAAAGTGAGTACACCCCTAAGTGAAAATGTCCAAATTGGGCCCAAAGTGTCAATATTTTGTGTGGCCACCATTATTTTCCAACACTGCCTTAACACTCTTGGGCATGGAGTTCACCAGAGCTTCACAGGTTGCCACTGGAGTCCTCTTCCACTCCTCCATGACAACATCATGGAGCTGGTGGATGTTAGAGACCTTGCGATCCTCCACCTTCCGTTTGAGGATGCCCCACAGATGCTCAATAAGGTTTAGGTCTGGAGACATGCTTGGCCAGTCCATCACCTTTACCCTCAGCTTCTTTAGCAAGGCAGTGGTCATCTTGGAGGTGTGTTTGGGGTCGTTATCATGTTGGAATACTGCCCTGCGGTCCTGTCTCCGAAGTGAGGGGATCATGATCTGCTTCAGTATGTCACAGTACATGTTGGCATTCATGCTTCCCTCAATGAACTGTAGCTCCTCAGTGCCGGCAGCACTCATGCAGCTCCAGACCATGACACTCCCACCATCATGCTTGACTGTAAGCAAGACACACTTGTCTTTGTACTCCTCACCTGGTTGCCACACACGCTTGACACCATATGAACCAAATACGTTTATCTTGGTCTCATCAGACCACAGGACATGGTTCCAGTGTCTTCAGCAAACTGCAGGCTTTCTTGCGCACCATCTTTAGAAGAGGCTTCCTTCTGGGACGACAGCCATGCAGACCAATTTAATGCAGTGTGCGGCGTGTGGTCTGAGCACTCTTTCAACCTCTGCAGTAATGCTGGCAGCACTCATGCATCTATTTCCCAAAGACAACCTCTGGATATGACATTGGGCATGTGCACTCAACTTCTTTGATCCACCATGGCGAGGCCTGTTCGGAATGGAACCTGTCCTGTTAAACTGCTGTATTGTCTTGACCACCATGCTGCAGCTCAGTTTCAAGGTCTTGGCAATCTTCTTATAGCCTAGGCCATCTTTATGTAGAGCAACAATTCATTTTTTTTCAGATCCTCAGAGAGTTCTTTGCCATGAGGTGGTATATTGAAATTCCAGTGACCAATGTGAGAGCGATAACACCAAATTTAACACACCTGCTACCCATTCACACCTGAGACCTTGTAACTCTAACGAGTCACCTGACACTGGGGAGGGAAAATGGCTAATTGGGCCCAATTTGGACATTTTCACTTAGGGGTGTACTCACTTTTGTTGCCAGCGGTTTAGACATGAATGGCTGTGTGTTGAGTTATTTTGAGGGGACAGCAAATTTACACTGTTATACAAGTTGTACACTCACTACTTTACATTGTAGCAAAGTGTAATTTCTTCAGCGTTGTCACATGAAAAGATAGAATAAAAGATTTACAAAAATGTCACTTTTATGAGATACTGTATATATATATATATACTTATTGATTCGCACATACACAGTGGTGTTTGCTATCTGTAACATGCAAAATCTGCACGTGTATTATAAGCGGTTGTGGCAGATTTCTGCATTGATCATAAAATAAAAGAATAGATGTAGCATGAGTACAGGGAGGCATGAAAGCACTGATCCATAGATATTTTTCCACAAGCAAAGGATTATAGGAGGTGGTTATAAGACACGGCTGTGAGTTTTGCCTGGAAAGGCACTTCCCTCTCCACTGTCACTCAATGTCAGGGGCTGGGGACAGAGCCAGGAGCTGTGTGACATGTCAGGGACAGAAGGTGTGAGGGTGACAAGTTACCATGGATACCAGGAGGAGGGAGAGAGGAGGATGAGGCCTTCGCAGTTTTTGTCTGTCTCATGCTGTCCATTTAAGGTTTCTCCCTGTCTTTAATCTCCTCACCATTACAGTCTCCCTCGCTTCGCATGCCTCCACCCCCTCTTGATTCAGTGCTTCTCTTGTCGTCCCCCATTTTTTTTTTTTAGCAAGTAAATTAATAAATAAAATTGAGGTTCAAGGGTAGATTGAAATTTAGGGTTGCCGCCTGCCAGGAATTTCACTGACCTGAGCAGGAAACTGCTCAGGCAGAGGAATGATGCAATGACAAAGGGATAGACTGCAAAATAGTAGACTCAGGCAGATTGAAAACTGGGGAAAAACAGACTCTGCTGGAGGGGAAGGAGGTAGCAGAGGGGAGTAAGGAGAAGAGAACAGATGGAGAGCAGGGTAAGGCGTGGGGGATGTCTGTTCTGGATGCCCGAGGTGTCAGTAATGAGGTCAGCAGGAACTGGCACCAACAACACTGCTTTCTCTTCAAAGGCTGAATATGTACAATGAGTTCCTTTAGACTTCCTCCGGGAATATATACTAATACGCAGGGAAAGTTGTCATAGGATGGGGACAATTGAAAAAGGGTGTTTTTTGTTTGGTAATTCATTGACAGAAAATGCATTTTGCTGTGATTGTCGACACAGGTAATATTTTAGGCCCCTTTCACACTGGCACCGCCCGAGCATCAGCGATAAACCGCCGCTGATTTAGCAGCGATCTACCGCTGTAATAGCAGCAATATGGCGCCGCTATTCAGGCGGCAGCACGGCATTTTTAAACCCCCCCCACAAGGGGTTAAAAGTGCCGGCGCTCGACACTCCCGGAGCGGTGTACAGCCGCTTTGGGAGCGCTGCCCATTCATTCCAATGGGCAGGGGCGGTGAAGGAGCGGTGTATACACCGCTCTTTCACCGCCCCAAAAATCATGCATGCAGAAGTTTAATTTTCCTCCCGCAAGCGCACCGCCCCGAGCCACCCCAGTGTGAAAGGACACACTGGGTTTAATGGGGAGACGCTTTACAGGCGCTATTTTCAACTAAAGCACCCCAGTGTGAAAGGGGCCTAATAGATATTTGCCAAAAGAATCATGGAATCGACCAGATCACGCAATTTTGTCCGCAAATGGGAGCTCCATTAAATTCTACACATTTGACATACATCTTTATCCACATGCAGTTGAATGCGTGTAAACGCATGTGCAAGAAAAATACATGTATTTCAATGAGCCTAGTTTACACCATTGCAGGTCTTTCAGGTGTATTTAAAAAAAAAAAAAGTACAGCTTAAGGGCCGGTTCACACAGGGGCGACCCCACTTCAGGCGCGACTTTGCTAGGCGATTTGGATGCAACTTCAACGTGACTTCAGCATGATTTTGGGCGACTTACAACGCAACTTAAAACGACCTCCAAGACAGGCGACTTTGCCTGTGGTCAATCAGAGAAGGGAGGGAGGGGGTTGTCAGGGTAATTCATGGGGAGTACCTGTGTAAATTCTTTTCTTTTTCCTGTAAAATCACTTCAATATAGATGGGGATCCGACTTGGCTACTTCCATTGAATTCTATGGGCACAAGTCAGATAGAAGTCACCTTGATGTAGTACAGGAACCTTTTTTGAAATCAGAGCGACTTCAGTAGTGTACATTAACCACTTCCCTACCGCCATATGCAGAATGACAGCCGGGAAGTGGTTCAGTTATCCTGACTGGGCGTCATATGATGTCCAGCAGGATAACATGCCGTGGGGGGCGGGCATTGCGGCGATCGGTGGTGCGGTGTGTCAGTCTGACCCACCGCATTACCGATCTCAGTATAGAGCTTCCATTAGAAGCTCTTTACCATGTGATCAGCCGTGACCAATCACGGCTGGTCACATGGTAAATGGGAAAAGCCGTGCCCTATCAGTGCCCACCAGTGCCACCTACCAGTGTCACCTATCGGTGCCCAGTGCCACCTATGGGTGCCCATTAGTGGCGCTTATCAGTGCCTGTGAGTGCTGCATATCAGCGCCCATCAATGCTGCATATCACTGCCACCTATCAGTACCCATCAGTGCTGCTTATCAGTACTGCCTATCAGTGGCCATCATTGCTGTATATAAGTGCCTCATCAATGCCACCTCATCAGTGCCGTCTCATCAGTGCTAATCAGTACTGCCTCATCAGTGCCCGTCAGTGTAGCCTCATCAGTGCCCATCAGTGAAGGAGAAAATGTACTTATTACAAAGTTTTGTGACAGAAACAAAAAAACTTTTTTTTTTCCAACATTTTCGGTCTTTTTTTATTTGTACCGCAAAAAATAAAAACCACAGGGGTGATCAAATACCAAAAGAAAGCTCTATTTGTGGGAACAAAATGATAAAAATTGTGTTTGGGTACAGGGGCACATGACCGCGCAATTGTCATTCAAAGCGCAACAGCACTGAAAGCTGAAAATTGTTCTGGTAGGGAAGTGTTTTAAGTGCCTGGTATTGAAGTGGTTAAGACTACTCTCATTCACTTCTTGGGACAACAAAAGTCAGATTCCAAGTCGCTGTAGTTTGAACCGAGCCTAAAGGAGAAGCATGGCTAAAAGCTCGTTTGGCTGTACTTCTCCAATGAATCACAGGAGTGCAATTCGTTTTGCACTCCTGTGATCCATTTTCAGCAGAGAGCAGACTGAAGTCCGCTCTCTGCTGACGTCACAGGAGTTGGGCCAGGCAGCGCGTCATTCCGATTTCAAGAGTCTGGATCTGCCAGGTGCCTGGACAGACAGCCATCTCAGCCAATCAGCGAGCCGCTGAGAGCCTGAGATGGCCAATCCCCGCCCCTTTACAGCTCAGCACTCCAGTGAGCATGGAGGAGCAGAGCAGAGGGCTTGCTGATTGACAGCCAGCAGCTGTCCGCCAGGGGATCAGAGAGAACCGAGCCATCGGCGCTGTTTGATGCCTTGGGTCTCAGTGTACAGACGCCGGGGGAAAGATGCAGCATCGGAGTGATGCTGCATCCACCTAGGTAAGTATAAATGGGCAAAAATCCGGAAACCCATACTTCTCTTTTAATGCATACCTCACAACTTTTTGAGATGAGAATGAGGGACACCTATTAGCAAACGTATGTAGGCATAGGACATTCCCCTGCCACACCCCCTTAACCACTTCAGCCTGAAAGGATTTACCCCCTTAATGACCAGGCCATTTTTTTTTGCGATATGGCATTGTGTTACTTTAACTGACAATTGCGCGGTTATGCGACCTTGTACCCAAACAATATTGATGTCCTTTTTTCCCCACAAATACTGTAGATGTCACATACCTGGTGGATGAGTCTGACTTATGCAGTAGATAACCTCCCTTACGACCCTGACTCGGGAACCCCTGGTAGAGTAGACAGGTGGCTCGGGAGAGCAGGGTGGCACGAGGGTCGGACTGGGTCACTGGTGTTGGTAGGAGTCCGTTGATGCACTCATGCACTTCTAGAGTGGTTGTACAGGCTGGGTCGTAGAACAGAGCGGTACAAGAGGAGCAGGCAGATGGATGGTCGGGTACAGGTAGGGTCGTCAACAGGCGGGCAGGCAAAGTACAGGAGGGCTAGGCAGAAGAGTGGTCGTAGACAGTCCAGGGGTCGGTGAAGGCGGAGATCAGCAAAGTCAGGCAGGCCGGGTCACAGGAACAGAGAATCAGATACAGGTTGCTCAGGAAACACACACTATACGCTGTAGATCACACAGCACTTGCTGCAGGACCTGCTGGGCTGAAATAGAGCCATTTTGGCGCCGTTTCCGGCGCGCACATGAACGCGCGGGAGCGCTCAGATAGCCCCAAACTGTGTCCCTTTGCAGGGGCTTCTCTAACATTGCCCCCCCCCAAGGGGCAGCCTCCGGATGCCCAGCCGGGCATTCAGATCCGGGTGAGTCCTCCAAAATGACCGGAAAAGTTCCTCTGCATGTATGTGTCCCTCAGGTTCCCAGGAACTTTCTTCCGGCCCGTACCCCTTCCACTTGACAAGGTACTGAATCAAACCCCCTCTTCTCCTGCAATCGAGGATTGCCTCGACTTCGTACTCCTTCTCTCCATCCACAAGAACCGGTTCAGATGGGGCCGTGTTCCTTCCGGGCAACTGATCCCTTGTTACAGGTTTGAGCAGGGTGACATGGAACACCGGGTGTACTCGAAGCGAAGAGGGCAGGTTCAGCTCGTAAGCCACATTATTGAGCTTCCTCTTGACTGGAAAGGGGCCCATGAATTTAGGTCCCAGTTTCCGTGATGGGCACGAGAGCCTTCCTGGTGGAAAACCAGACCTGGTCACCAGGCTTTAGATCCAGTTCCCCCCACCTCCCTCTATCAAAGGCCCATTTGTTGAGCTCCTGCGTCTGAGACAGGGTTTCCTGAAGGAGCCGGTTGTTTCTTGCGAGGAAATCTGTGATGTTCTGCACCGCTGCTAAGGCACTCTCAGGTACCACGTTGGGAAGGAAGGAGGGGTGGTAGCCAAGATTCCCCCAGAATGGTGACTGGTTGGTGGCAGAATGGACCGAGTTGTTGTAGGCGAACTCGGCTACCGGCAGCAAGGAGACCCAATCATCCTGGGCAAACGAGGAGTAGCAGCGCAGATACTGTTCCAGGGTCTGGTTTGTTCTCTCCATCTCACCGTTGGTTTGAGGATGGTAGGCTGAAGAGAAGGCCAATTCTATTCCCAGGGTTGGGCACAGTGCCTTCCAGACCCTGGGCGTAAACTGTGCCCCTCGATCGGATACGATATGGGTTGGTAGACCATGGAGGCGGACAATCTCTTTAACAAAAGTCTCTGCCGTCTGGACTGCCGAGGGCGTGCCCTTCATGGGAACAAAATGTGCCATCTTTGTAAGGCGGTCGACCACTACAAAGATGGTTGTAAACCCCTCGGAGGGGGGCAGCTCCACTACAAAGTCCATGGAGAGCTGCGACCATGGGCGTTCAGGGATGGCAAGTGGTTTCAGGAGTCCCCAAGCCTTGGTTCTGTCGACTTTGCTGCGAATACAGATGGGGCAAGCTCTCACATATTCCCTGCAATCCTTGTCAGCTGATGGCCACCAGAACGATCTAGAGAGCAGATCTGCCATCTTCCGCCCACCAAAATGTCCTGTCAGTTTATGGTCGTGGCATAATTCCAGTACGGCCAGGCGCAGTTCCTTGGGGACGAAGATTTTCGTACCGAACCACCATAGCCCATCTTGAAAGGTCACTCTGGGATCCGGTGAGGTGGAAGACCCAGCAGCGGATCGCCTGATTTGAGACAGGAGGTCCTCCTGGACCAACAGAAAGCTGCATGCTGGGAGTATTGTATTGGGTGGCGGAGAGTTCCCTGGTTCCAAGAACATAGGTGACAGGGCATCGGGCTTCACGTTTTTTTACTCCGGCCTGTAGGTTATATGCAACTGGAAGTGGGAGAAAAAGAGCCCATCTGGCCTGACGGGGCTTGAGTCTTTTGGCGGTGTGCAAATATTCTAGGTTTTTATGATCAGTAAAATCAAGGACTGGGTGCACCGCTCCTTCCAGCAGATACCGCCATTCTTGGAGAGCAGATTTTATAGCAAGAAGCTCCCTGTCTCCCACGTCGTAGCTGCGTTCTGGGGGTGTTAGTTTCCGGGAGTAGTAGGCAATAGGGTGCAGTGCGGCTTTTGGCCCCAATCTTTGCGAGAGGACCTCACCGACTGCCGTTTCGGAAGCATCCACCTCCAGTACGTAGGGCTGCGTAGGGTCCGGGTGCTTGAGAATCGGGGCAGAAGTAAAGAGCCCCTTCAACTGCTGAAAGGCTACTTGGGCTTCTGGAGACCAGTGAAAACGGGAAGTTTGCTTTATCAGTTGGGTGATGGGGGCGATCACAGCTGAGAACCCCTTGAGGAACTTCCTGTAAAAATTAGTGAAACCGACAAAGCGTACCACTTTCTTGTCAGTGGGTGCCGGCCAATTTACTATTACAGTGACCTTCTGGGGGTCCATTGTGATGCCCGAAACTGAAAGGATAAACCCCAGGAACGAGATGCTGGAGCACTTGAACGCACACTTTTCCGCCTTGGTGTAGAGGCCATGCTGGCGAAGGCGGCTTAGCACGCTTTTAACATGGGTCTGGTGTTCCTCCAGGGAAGGGGAGAAGACGAGAATATCATCTAAATACACCACCACAAACAGGTCCAAACGGCATGACCAAATACTCATAGTGGCTGAACCGGGTTCGGAAGGCCGTTTTCCATTCATCCCCTTCCCTGATCCTAATGAGATTGTATGCTCCACGTAGATCCAGTTTAGAGAACACGATAGCGGAGCCAAGCCGTTGAAACAAGTCCGGAACTAAGGGTAGAGGGTACCGTTTTTTACGGTGATCTTGTTGAGAACCCTGTAGTCAATACAGGGCCTCGAGGACTTGTCCTTTTTTTCAACAAAAAAGATCCCAGCCCCAGCAGGGGACGTGGAGGGCCGGATGAATCCATTCTCCAGATTCTCATCCAGGTAGGACTTAAGCGCTGCCAACTCTTTTTCCGAGACGGGGTAGATTCTGCCGAATGGGACATCCGTGCCAGGGAGCAATTCTATAGGGCAATCATAGGGACGGTGTGATGGCAGGGCATCCGCCCCTTTCTTACTGAACACATCAAGAAAGTCATGGTACTCGGCATGGACAGCAAGGCGGACTTCCTTGTCCTGATCAGAGTCCGGGCAAGAGGCTGCTAGGAGGGATCCAGCCGGAGGTGGGAAGCAGTGGTGCTGGCAATAAGTCGAGGGAAATTGAACGCTGCCAGTGACCCAGTTGATGTGAGGGCAGTGTGCCCGAAGCCAGGGGAGTCCAAGGATGACTGGGGACAGTGGAGACGCGATGGCGTCAAAGAGCAGAAGTTCGGAATGACCATTGCAAGCTCGGGTCAGCAGAGGGACAGTCTCATGGGTTATCAACCCGGATTTGATGGGTGACCCGTCGGCCAGGCGAAGGGTCATCGGATGTGCCTTGGGCCTGAGGGGTATCTGATGTAAGGCTGCAAAGTCAAGGTCCATGAAGCAGCCGCAGGCTCCCGAATCTATAATAGCGGTGACAGAAACCTCCCCAAGGGGCAGTTGCAGGACCACGGCTAGGACTGCATGTGTCTTGGGATCGGGCATGGCGAGTATTTCTCCTTGGCTGCATGGCGGGGCCTTACCAGACTTAACGGGGCAGGCTTTGCCGTCCGGGGTACGAGAGCATATGGTAACATCTTGGTCCAGAAGTTGACCAGCAAGAAGTAAGTATCTGCCTTCGGGGTCCCTTAATTCAGTGTGCAGTATGAATGGTGTTGTGGAATGGAAGGCGACTAGAACGCCTCTGTGCTTCTTGGCTGCCGAGGCTTTAAAAACTTGTGGGTATTGACGAGCGAAATATTTCGGGGCAGAATGAGTTGAAAAGTGTGTTTCCTGTAGGCAAACCACGTGAGCCGCCTCGGATGCATAGGTGCGGAAGGCTTTAGTGCGCTTAACTGGCTCGTTCAGGCCTTGGACATTATGGGGTTTATTTACTATAGCACCATGGGGGAACAAATGGTCACAAACAACTAAAATCCCTAGAAAACGACTAAATCTAGTCAGAAAAGGTATTCACTAAAGCCCTGAGGGAGAAAATAGTTGCAGAATCGAATTCACTATAGCACCCAAAC
>BLSH010088125.1:927938-955292 GCA_018402905.1 Glandirana rugosa
CGGGTCCACGGGTGAGAGGCACGGGGATCCTGCCTTCTCCCCAGGTGAGTGGTTAGGCTACCCGCATCGCCCATCGGTGAGCCTCGTCTGAATGGAGGGGTATCTCTCCGTACGACGACCGGTCCGGGGACCTGTCCTTGTTTTGGTCAGTGACCCGAGATCACCCAAAATCGGTGACCGGTGGGCGTGCCTTGCCATTTGTCTATACTTTGACTGTGTAAGATTGATGAAAATGGTTTGCATACCTGATGTATTGTAACTATCTATATTTTACCTACAATAAAATTCTTTCTGGTTAAAAAAAAAAAAAACTTTCCCCAGTCCGGCCGACACTATGCAAGCTACCCTTAGCGGGGTCCCACCGCATAGTGCCCGTTCCGTGCGGGTGGCCAGTGGCTAAAACCCACTAGAGCCCAGTGACTGGTTTTGTTCCTGTCCAGGGGCCTGGCCAGCAGCATGCCTCTCTATGGGGAGGTAAGTCTGCTCCGAGTGGCTACCCGCTACGCCCATCGGATTGGTGAGTGGACCCCTCTTCCGTCCTAGGGGCACGGAGAGTGGGCACCTGGGCAGCTTCTGTGGTAGCCGGCCGGTGGGGGTCTGTTAGTGGGGACACACTGGGTGGTACCCCTTTGAGGATTATCTCCCCCCCCCGCAGTACCGCCCCTTGCACTAACCGTTCGGAGCACTGCATTAAGCGGTTCGCCGCCATTCGATGTAGATCACCGTTCGTTCGTCTGCCGACCACACCACTTTGCTATAAGCTCTGCTTGTGTTAATGGCAGCTTCCATTGTTTGGTAACCACGTGTGGTTTTCAGCCTGTCCTCTGACGGCCCCCAGTGGTCGTTTTTGGTACAGGAAGTGATATAAATGGCAGTAGTACTTCCGGTTTCACTTGGACAATGTGGCTGACACTCTGTGGTGCAGGCTCTTGAAGTGCAGTGGATTTTTGGGCATTACTCATTCCGGTCACAAGTGCTGAGGCATTTAAGCAGCAAGTATAGCTGGCTCTCCCTGGGTGCTGGTAGCGGTGGGTGCAATCCTCCCGGGTCTCCCTGGCTGATTGGTGGGGTAGAGGTGGTGGTCACACAGTGGGGGTGCCGGAAGGCTGGGATGTCAGAGGCCGGCAGGGCTATGGCAGGTGTTCCTGCGGATCAACAATCCACCCCGGGAACCTTGGTGTCCCTGGAACAGCTGAGGGTGGTATTTGGGGAGTTCTTTCCCCGGGGGGGACCCAGTTCTGGGGGGCCCCAAAAAACGCCCACCCCCCTCTTTCCTCAGGGGAGGATTTGGATCCAGAAAGCACCTCAGTGGTCACACCAGTCCCGAGGATCCTTGATTTGGTGGATTCGGGCTCTGGCCCTAAAATTGGGAAAATGTTTTCTCCCCCTCAATTGGTCGATAGTAACGACGGATGCCAGCCTGTTGGGCTGGGGAGGGGTCCTGGGTCAGTTCTCTGCCCAGGGTCGTTGGTCAGTGCAGGAAGCTTGTCTTCCAATAAATGTACTGGAACTGAGAGCGATCAGACTTTGTCTGTCACGTTGGTCAGAAAGGCTGCGAGGCCTCCCTGTCCGGGTTCAGTCGGACAATGCCACGGCTGTGGCGTATGTGAACCATCAGGGCGGAACAAGAAGCTCGGCCACAGAGCCTTTGTAATTAATATGTGTTCGGTTTTAAAGGGATGAGGTGGCAACTCTACCCGCACCTCCCGTGACAGGGGAACCAAAGTTGTTAAACGCCTCGTACCACATAAAGAAGAAGACACCTGCGGATGACATGGAGGCGTACCTCACGGCCTTTGAAAGAGTCGCTCTTTGCAAAGGATGGCCAAAAGAGTAGTGGGCGGGACTGCTAGCACCATTCTTGACCGGCGAACCCCAAAAAGCCCTCTTCGATCTGGAAACAGATAAGGCCCAGGACTATGGGACTCTAAAGGCAGAGATACGCCTGGGGCTCACCATGGCAGTCCGGACCCAACACGTGCAGCAGTGGACCTATCGCACCAACAAGCCACCCTGTTAAACCTAGTTCACCTTACTAAGAAATGGCTACCAGAGACTTTGTCAGGACCCCAGATCGTGAAGCGCGTGGTCATGGAGCGCTATCTGCGGGATTTGCTGCTTTGAGGAAATGGGTCAGCCATGGGGACCCCAAAACTGCAAGCCAACTGGTGGATCTCATCGAGAGATACACGGCTGCTGAGGACTTGTTGCGCCCATCTGCGCCCCACTCCAATGTCTCTAGAGGTGAAAGATCGCCCGGCGGACCCGGTAAGACTGTTCCAGGGTTCAGGGGCGAGGGGAAATTTGATAAAACTGATACGGTTAAAGAGACTGGGTGCTCTAGACTTAGAGACTGGCCAAAGAAGCCAGGAAGGTCTTGAGGACCCCTGAGAGGACTGGGTATAGAACACATACAGTGCTACCGATGCCATGCATTGGGACATATTGCTGCCAATTGTCCCCTGAATGATGAACCCATGCAATGTGACAATGCTTATATGAAAAGACGCATTTCTCTGTTTTCACAGGTTGCATGTATAGCATCATGCTCAAGTCACATGGAGACGCAAATGTGTGTGATTGCTATTGACGGGAAACCCGTCACTGCGCTGCTTGACCCTGGTAATGTTGGTCAAAAGCAGCTGTGTAAATCTGGCCAGGTTACACCCTAGCACTGTCAGGGTCATTTGCATCCATGGGGACACTCGTAACTATCAGACGGTGCTGGTCGAGATTGCCACCCCTTGCGGCAGAGTGACCCATTCAGTGGGGGTGGTACCTTCCCTGCTTCATGAAGCCCTAGTGGGGAGGGATTTTCCCCATTTTTGGAGGTTGTGGGAAGGCACAGAGAGCCTGGAGGTAAGAGCTCCCCCTGCTGAGGAGGCACGGGAGTTCTCACCAGACCCTTTTTGTCAACCGGATGGAGAGATGACAGCCCCGTCAACCCATTTTCATAGTCCCCTTGTCCCACTTCCCATAAACGAAGCGTCATTTGAGCGAATTGGCATGGATCTCGTGGGACCAGTAGTAAAACCTGCCTGGGGACACCAGCACATCCTGGTGATACTGGACTATGCAACCCACTATCCTGGGGCCATACCCTTGCGGAATACCTCCGCTAAGACTATCGCCAAGAAACTGGTCCAGGTGTCTATTCAGGTGGGGATCCCTAAAGAAATCTTGACGGATCAAGGTACCCCGTTCATGTCCAGAGTGACCAGGGAATTGTGTAAATTGTACAAAATCTCCCATCTCCGTACCTCTGTTTACCACCCCCAAACTGACAGTCTTTTGGAAAGGTTTAACAAGACCCTCAAGAGTATGCTAAAAAAGGTGGAGGATAAAGATGGGCGAAATTGGTATTTTTTTGTTGCTGTACCTCATGTTTGCCATACGAGAGGTTCCGCTGGCGTTTATGGGGTATTCCCCCTTTGAACTCTTGTATATTAGACATCCCAGGGGGCTGCTAGATGTCGCAAAAGGGATGTGGGAGGGAGAGGCCACCCCATATAGATGCGTCATAGAGCACGTCTCCTTGATGCAGGATCAAATCGCAGCTGTCCTGCCCCTTGTATGAGAGCATATGGAGCAAGCCCAGGAGACCCAGAGAAGGGTTTACAATCGGGGTGCCAAAACCCAAACTTTCAACCCCGGGAACAAAAAGTAAATTCCTGGCAAAGTGGCAGGGTCCCTTTGAGATTAGGGAAAGAGTAGGGGAAGTAAACTACAAAGTTTACCAGCCTGGGAAAAGGAAACCGGAGCAGATTTACCATGTTAATCTCCTAAAACCGTGGAGGACAGAGAGATTTTATTGGTAGTGCCCACGCCCCAAAAGGGCAGGTTACCCAAAAGGAAGGTTACCCCTAACCCTGGATGTCCCCATAACCGAGTCCTTGTCACTGACGCAACAAAACGGCATTAAGGAATTTGTCAGTAAAAATACGTTCCATCATGCTTGAGGTGATTGTAGCCGTATTAGTGCAATTATGCCAGAGAAAATTGAGCAATGTCCGTGCTACTTTTTTTATTTGCACTAACATTACATTTTTCAGGACAAGCTTTCAGGGTGTGTCCCCTTCTTCAAGGTCCAGGCAGTACTGATTCACAAAAGTTTTAGCAGAATGTTAAAAAAAAAAAATCTCTGAGGGAAAGGGAAATAAAGCAAAAACAAACAAACACACACAACCCAATGTATATGGTGATGGTAATAAAGCTAGCAGCAGAGTCACTGAGATAAGAGGGAGAGCCATAGACTGGGGGGGATAACAGTCACAGAGGGGGTCATAAAACTGTAGTGTAATGGGTAAGGAAACCTATATCCAAATTTAAGCCGTTATTTTTTGTGTCAAAAAGAAGTATCATTTTTTAGTTCAAACGTTTTCCTTTCCTGGATAGTTCTGAAATACCCTTTAAGAACTAAGACATTGAGGTCTTCAATAGTGTGGTCCAGTTGTGAGAAGTGATGTCCCACAGGTGTGCAGAAACTTCTTTATGTTCCTTGAAGGGAATTTCAGAACTATCTAAGGAAGGAAAACGTTTGAACTAAGAATGATACGGCTTAAATTTGGATATAGGTTTCCTTACCAATTACGCTACAGTTTTATGACCCCCTCTGTGACTGTCATTCCCCAGTCTAAAGCTCTCCCTCTTATCTCAGTGACTCTGCTGCTAGCTTTATTACCATCACCATATACACTGGGTTGTGTGTGTTTGTTTGTTTTCCCTTTTTTTCCTTTTCCTCAGAGATTTTTTTTTCTTTAACATTCTGCTAAAACTTTTGTGAATCAGTACTGCTTGTACCTTGAAGAAGGGGACACACCCCGAAAGCTTGTCCTGAAAAATTGTATGTAACTGCAAAAAAAAAAGTATCACGGGCAGTACTCAATTTTTTCAGTAAAAATAGAGACTTTTTCTCTTCCCTACGGAACCCGGGGTCCGGGTAAATTTAAAACCCTACCGAATACCTGAGGCTAGACGAGAGGCGGTGGCAAGAGAAATAAAAACCACGTTAGAGTTAGACGTGGTAGAGGAGTCCCACAGCGTCTGGTCGAGCCCTATAGTACTGGTCCCAAAGCCCGATAGCACTATCCAGTTCTGTAACGATTTTAGGAAGCTGAATGAAGTGTCTAAGTTTGACGCATACCTGATGCTGCGGGTTGACAAACTTGTGGATAGGTTGGGAGGGCTGGGTATATAACAACTCTAGACCTAACTAAGGGATACTGGCAGACCCCCCTAACGGAGTCAGCAAAGGAAAAAACGGCCTTCTCAACCCCCGAAGGGTCCTTCCAATACAAACGAATGCCGTTTGGTCTGCATGGGGCTCCTGCATCCTTTCAGAGGATGATGGACAAGACTTTGAGCCACATCGGCCCTATACAGCGGCCTATCTGGATGATGTCATCATCCACAGCCCAGATTGGGAATCACACGGGTGCAGGCAGTAGTAGATTCACTGAGGGTAGCAGGTTTAACAGCCAACCCGAAGACGTGTGCCATAGGTCTCGAGGAGGCTAAATACCTTGGGTATGTGATTGGTCGAGGTCTGATTAAGCACCAAACCAATAAGATCGAGGCCATTCAAAAGGGGCCCCAACCGGTGAACAAGAAACAGGTTTTGGCCTTCCTGGGGATTACAGGGGTTTACTGACACTTCATCCCCGACTTTGCCACAATTGCCGTCCCTCTGACAGATCTGACAAAGCGTAGAGCGTCAGGAATGGTTAAGTGGAATCCTGAAGCTGAGAAGGCCTTCCACAAATTGAAGCAAGCCCTTTGTGTACAGCCGGTGCTTGTGACCCCTGACTTCACAAAGGAGTTTGTCGTTCAAACCGACGCCTCTGAGGTGGGACTAGGTGCTGTTCTGTCCCAGATCATAGACGGCGAGAAGCACCTGGTCATCTACTTAACCATTTCACCCCCAGCGCCGTAAATAGGCGGCGGCTACTTTTGAGTGGCTGTACCGGGATATAGCCTGCAGCTGCAGGCTATATCCCGGTACCGTTTTTTAGAGCGGATGGTCGGCTATCCGGGGATTACAACCGATCCAGCTCAGGAGCCACTCAATTGTTATCCCCAAGGCGGGAGGGGACCCCCCCTCCCGCCGCCTTCCGCCGCTCTTCTCCGGCCTCCTATCCCACCTCAGAGGAGACCTAATAGAAGCCGGAATCGGCTCCGATCGGGTCTCCTTAGGCAAATTCCGGAAAGCGACGTCATAATGTCACTTCCGATTTACTCTGGGGCTAACGGCGCCAGTTTTAAAAAAATTACAATATTCAGAACCACCGTTTTTGGAGATCTGAATACTGTGAAGTGCAAAGGAGGGATGGGGGGGTCTTTTAGGTCCCCCAGCCCTCCATAAAGAGTACCTGTCACCATATATTACTATCACAAGGGATGTTTACATTCCTTGCGATAGCAATAAAAGTGATCAGAATTTTTTTTTTAAAGGAACAGTGTTAAAAATAAATAAAAAAAAAAAAAAAAAAAAGTAAAGCGCCACCGCGAGCTCGCGCAGCAAAGAAAATGCATACGTAAGTCACGCCCGTACATGAAAACGGTGTTCAAACCACACATGTAAGGTATCGCCACGATCGCCATAGTGTGAGCAATAATTCTAGCAAAAAACCAACTCTGCACCTCTAACCTGGTTACCGTTAACATTTTTTAAAGCGTCGCCTATGGAGATTTTTAAGTACTGGACTTTGTCGCCATTCCGCGAGTGCGCGCAATTTTCAACCGTAACATGTATGGTATCTATTTAATCGGCGTAACATCCTCTTTCACAATATACAAAAAAATTGGGCTAACTTTACTGTTGTCTTATTTTTTTAACTCAAAAAATTTAAAAATTTCCAAAAAATTTGTGCTTGAAAGACCGCTGCGCAAATACCGTGTGACAAAAAGCATTGCAACGATCACCATTTTATTCTCTAGGGTGTTTTAAAAATATTTATATAATGTTTGGGGGTTCTAAGTAATTTTCTAGCAAAAAAACTGTTTTTAACTTGTAACCAACAAATGTAAAGAGGGCCCTGGTTGGTAAGTGCTTAAGCAGGAAGCTTAATATTATTATTATTATTATACAGGATTTATATAGCGCCAGCAGTTTGCGCAGCGCTTTACAAAAATGAAGGCAGACAGTACAGTTACATCACAATTTGGCACAAGAGGAATCAGAGGGCCCTGCTCGTTAGAGCTTACAATCTAAGAGGATAGACATAAAAATAATTATGCCATTGTGGTGGAGTGCCTGGCCATCAAGTGGGCCATAATATACTACCTGCTGGGAAAGTCTGACTAGTTGGTTCTCAGTGGAACACCGGGCTGGAAGGCTCCAAAATAATGCCGATGATCTTTCCCGGGCCCACTGCATGGTCGGGACAGTGACTCTGCCCCAGGGGCTTGAGCAGAAGGGGGGGGGATATGTGACGTTATGCGAGGCACAACAATGGACGGGCGATACTTGTGACCTTGCATGCACTCATTTTGAGGCGACTATCGGGAGTCCGACCTGGGTTTTGCCGGTCACTGTGGCAGAGCTGGTCCCGGCCCGGACTTTCTGGTCTACTCAAACCCCTCTCCACCTGCATTTAATGATCAGGAAGAGATCTCACTTGAGCTTGATCCTGGGTTTTAGAGGGAGAAAGCTGAGAGAGCTCAGTGTGCTAATTTGGACTAAAACAAGGTTTGCAATGTGCTTATGTTTTGTGGGTGTCAGGGACAGCCCCACTCTGTATAGAGAGGAATCTCTTTGTTTAGTGTAGCGCCAGATGGCAAGGTTTTGTTTTCTGTTTGTGTTTTGATCTTGCAAACCTGAAAAAATAAACCTGGCAAGCCACCAGACTTTAAAGAGACGGATATCCATGCTGAATATTTTCCTTTGAAAAGTGATGCCCACAAGCTAATCTCCCACAATATATATATATATATATATATATATATATATATATATGCTTCACACGTGAGTGGGGCACAGGAGAGCAGAGGAATGACTCCTGAAAGTGTCAGGCCACTCTCTACTGCTCACTCACACAAGAGCAGCAAGGCTAGATAATCAAATACAACACTAGAACAGTAATTATAGCAATATTACACCTGCTCTTAGAAAGAGAGTTCTTTGGTGAATGCAACTAAAACTTTAGCAGAGCAAAATATTTTCCCTAAGTGAGGAGGAGAAAGGGAAGCAGATGTAGTCCAGTGTCCTCTTGCTAGGTAGTTCAACTGGTCTTCAGCTAGCTTTTTGTGGTTAAAATGTATGCAACAAGTAATGGCTGATGAACAATGCTAATCCCAGGGTATGATCAGAACAGCACTCTTCTAGTATAAAAACAGCATAAGCTTCACAATGATCACTGACTTATTGAATTAAACTTGGTAGGACTACAAGTAACAGCAGACTAATGCAGGGTATACAGTATCTCACAAAAGTGAGTACACCCATCACATTTTTGTAAATATTTTATTATATCTTTTCATGTAACAACACTGAAGAAATTACACTTTGCTACACTGTAAAGCAGTGAGTATACAGCTTGTATAACAGTGTAAAATTGCTGTCCCCTCAAAATAACTCAACATACAGCCATTAATGTCTGAACCGCTGGCAACAAAAATGAGCACCATCCTAAGTTAAAATGTCCAAATTGGGCCCAAAGTGTCAATATATTGTGTGGCCACCATTATTTTCCAGCACTGCCTTAGCCCTCTTGGACATAGAGTTCACCAGAGCTTCACAGGTTGCCACTGGAGTCTGTCTATACACAGGGGTTGATTTACTAAAGCTTGAAAGTGCAAAATTTGGTGCAGCTCTGCACAGAAACCAATCAGCTTCAAGGTTTTATTGTCAAAGCTTGATTGAACAAGCTGAGGTTAGAAGCTGATTGGCTAGCATGCACAGCTGCACTGTTTTTTGCACTCTTCAGCTTTAGTAAATCAACCCCACAGTGTCTGTTAAGATGGGTGTTCACCTGCTCACCACACAGGAGCAGAAGATGTAACGGCTGTAGATAACAGGGATGAGGATGACGATGATGATGATCTCTCCGATCTGTTGCTCCTGGGATGGTCTCCGGCCTCCACCGCCTCACAACACGTGGCTCTCTCAGATCTGTCACCCTGCGGGATGTATGGAACAGGAACAGGCCTTGACTGCAGTAATGCAGGATACTCAAACTGTTCTCTGCTGTTCTTCATGGTATCTGGGTTGATGAGTCAGTAAGAGCAGGCTGCGACTCCGCCGCTTCCTGCACAGTTTTCTTGCATACAGATCCAGGCAGGTCCAGAGAGAGTGAGCCAGGCCCAAAGACTCTGTTCTTATAGTCTCTCCCATGAGGCTCCTCTTCTCCCAGAAATCTCCTTCTCCCACTAGCCTGCTGGAATCTGTAGTTTCTCACCAACACAGCCAGGGGGCAAATCCTTACAAGTGAACTACATATCCCGGAATGCATTGTTCTCTCATCAATATTTGAGTCATAAATCAGCCAAGCTGGAACACTAGGGGAAAAAGCTGCAGTATGATTAAAGTGGTCGTCAACTCTGGACAACCACTTTAACTTACACTTGTCGGATCTATCTGGGGCCATGGGTCCTGCTATGTCTGCTCCATGCTAGTGGGTTGTTTGTCCTGGTAAGTCTCATTGGTCCTAATTCAGTTGCGACATGGGTGGCATATCTCAGCTAATGGGGCTAGTCCAATCACTAATTTACAAATGAAATGCATGATAAATGTGGGTAATTATACCCTGGACACTGTATAATTCATGTTTATTTCTATTTAAGTAGATTTGGTGGCGGTCAAAGTAAATCCCCTGAGGAAGCCCGTTCCGAGCGAAACATGTAGGGATAACCACTTGACCTTCAGTTACACCACCATTTGGGTAACCCCCACCATGGATATATGTATCATCAACTTTGTTTTTATATATGTATGACTTGATTGTTTTATATGGACTATATGTCAAAATAAAGATTTACTGTTTTTTAAATAATTTGTGGACTCAATTCTCCTGCACCGTATAATCCCACCAGGGAACCCCACCCACTACAGTTGATGCTAGATATATTGGGATGAGGTGCTCCTTCAGCAACGACTGTTTAGTAAACTCAATTGCCAAAGGAACAATTTAATTACAAGCACTTTAACTTCCAGGTAAGCCTACAATAAGGCTTACCTGTAGGTTCCATGCATATCTCCTAAACCTTCACGGTTTAGGAGACATACACTGTACTTGCATGTGCAGACGTCAACGGTACATGCCCAGTGAAGAAACGGGCCACTGCAGGTAAGTGACACATAATAGGCTAGTATGCGATGCATACTAGCCTATTATGCTTTTACTCTGCAGGGTAATAAAGAGGAAGTAAAACCCATCAGGGTTTACTTCCTCTTTAATAGTAAAGAATGTCTTCCTGTTGCCGGGGATGGCAATACCCAGCTCCTGGCTACATTCTCCCCTCACTTAAAGTCTTTGGTCCCCAAAGATGTAGGGATTCTCAACTACCGCCGAGGAAACAAAATATTATTAGCCAACTTTAACCAGTATTTAAATTTAACAAATATTGGCAATTATCTGGATTCTGTTTTAACCACTTATACACATTCTCAGTCAACTCATAGTCAGTTTTCTGGCAGGTCAGGGCAATAGCCATGTCCCACCCAGTAGTGTTAGAGGTCACATTGAGATCACATTTTGCCCAATCGATGGCAACAGATTCAGGCATAGGATCTGATCTGTGAATGATGGAGATCAGTCTATCAGAGCTCTCCCCCAATGTTTCATAGGTACGTCTTCTGAGGGTTTTCTGACTCCAACTGTTGTAATAGTGACTTATCCCTTGCTGAGATTTCTATGCCTGGCCTGTATAAGCAGATATAATCACTGCGGACAGTCTTTATCAGATAGCTTGAACTCACCAGGCACCGATTCTTCCATAAGTGTATATTTATTGCAAATAGCAGGTACAGCATACAACAAATGTGGCAGATGGTTGAAAGATGGTATCTGCAGGTCAAAACATGGTAATGTGTTCCAGGATGCTAACAGATTGTGTACGGCCTACAAATGTATGGCCATATTTGTCCTCATGAGACAGAGTGAGGACACAGGAAGAGGAAGTTACATCAGAGTGAACCAGGAAGAGGGAATTACCTCTGAAGATGGAAGGGAACACACTTAGAAAACAGAATAGGATAATGTAATATCCAAAACAACCACAAGATGGCAGTGTAATAACCAACTATATAAACATTGCTATAACTACACTTTATAGCATTATATTTATATGATAAGTGTAACAGCACACTCCCCGTCTGGTATTGTAAATACCACTATGTTATATCATAACGGTAGTTATGCAATGCAAATAAACGTTGTGCAATTTGCAGTGGTCTTGAAGATCTGAAAGACAAAAAATAACATGCATGTATATGCAACAACAACTAAAGAAGGCATCAAGAAGCGTCACTTAAAGTTCAAGGCACATTCTTCTTGTGGTAGAAACTGAATCCAACAGACCCAGGTAAGCAAGTTCAGTCTCCAAAAGGCAAGAGTAAAACAAGTTCTGTGATGGGTCTGAGGAAAGTCTTTACAGTTCCTTGTCTGGCAACTTTCACCTCTACCTTATGCACCATACCATCATCACTGGGAATGGTCTTTACAATGAGTCCCATGGGCCATTCAATTCTTTCGGCTTGCTGATCTTTGAGAAGAGCAAGGTCTCCAATTTGAAGCTTAGGGTTCAGATCAGCGGCAAACTTCAGGACGAATCTCTGGATCGTTGGCAGGATCTAGAAGACTGAAGACCTCAGGTGCAATTTCTTCAGAATGATCCAGCAGGAGTTCAGGTCCTGTTAACCAAGATGAAATTGCAAAGACACTTGCAGACATTGGTCTGGTGGCATGATCTGCAGGATTATGCTCCGATGGAACATGATGCCATTGTTCAGGCCTTGAGGATTTTCTGATTCTTTCTACACGATTGCTGACATAGATGTAAAAGCGTTTTGTCCGATTGTATGTGTAGCCCAAAACAACTTTGCTGTCTGTGTAGAATTTGATGTCATCTATTTGAATGTCTAACTCACAGGGCCGGATTAACATAGGGGCTATTGGAGCTGCAGCTCCAGGCCCCTTCCTTATGATAGGCCCAGCCCAATAGTGTGAGTGAGTCACTAATACTGCCCAGCCCTGCTCTGTATACAGTGTACACATGATTGAAATGTAAATTGCGGCAGCATATTTCATTTGTTTTAACAAAAAATTGTTTGCATTTTCATTTTATTTATTTTTATAAAAAGGCCTCACCAAAATCCTCAGCACCAAGCCCATGATGCTCTTAATCTGGCCCTACGCAGTATAAAATCTGCAATTTCTATGACTAGTACAGTCTCACAAAGTTCAAGCCTGGGAATTGTGTGCTCAGGCTTAGGTGCTAACTTAGCTTTGCCCTACATGGGTTTGATTGTGAGAGTCTCTTACCTTCAGGTAGGCAACAGCTGCTATGGCCTCAGTGGATGCATCTGAGAAGATGTGAATCTATTTTCTCTGACTTGCAGCAAGGGAAGCTGAAATGTAGCAACATGGTATATCAATTCCATCTAAGGCATGTAGAGATTGTTTCCAGGACTCCCACTTTGAATATTTGTCTGTTGGTAGCGGAGCATCCCAATCTTGAATAGTCTCTGATAGCTGTCTTAATAAGGATTTACCTTGTATTATGATGGGAGCTGCAAATCCCAGTGGATCGTATAGACTGTTCACCACTGACAGGACACCACGTTTGGTGAATGGCTTGTCTGCAGAGCTGACTTGAAAGCCAAAGGTGTCTTTAAATAAGTTCCACCGTAAGCCCAGACTTCTCTGAACAGGAGGCATGTCCACTCTGAGATTTAACTCTTGAAATCCTGTGGCATGATCACCAAGCTGAAAGGCTTTCATCACAGCAGCACTGTTTGAGGCAATCTTATGAAGTCTGAGTTTGGCCTCAGAAAGCATACCTTGAGTCGTTTGGAGCAGGTCTATGGCTTCTTCATCTGTGGGTAAGGATTTGAGTCCATCATCCACGTAGAAGTCTCTCTCAAGGAAGTGTTAAGCATCTGCACTCTTTTTCACCATCAAGAGCAGTCCTTCATAGACCATATGTTGCTACAGCAGACGAGGGACTGTTTCCGAATACATGTACTTTCATGTGGTATTCAATCACTTCATTGTTTATGTTGTTGTCACGGTGCCACAGAAACCTTAGGAAGTTCCTATGGTCTTCTATTACTACAAAGCAATGGAACATTTGTTCACTGTCAGCAGTCATGGCAACTGGCTGTCTTCTGAACCTGAACCTTGGCACTGGAATCAAACACTACCCTGATTTGCTTTGGCTTACGTGGGTGATACACTCCAAAGAAAGGCAGATACCAGCACTAGTCATGTTCAAGAAGAGGTGGAGCTGGCTCAGCATGATCATTGCCAAAGATCCTTTTAATAAATACAATAAAATGTTCCTTAATTTCAGGCCTGTTCTTAAGTGTTCGCTGAAGTGAGTTGAATCTGGATAAGGCTTGTTCATGATTATTTGGAAGTCTGACTCTTCTAGCATGAAGAGGTAATGGTGCAACACAGCTGTTAGATTCATCTTTGTAGAGTTCACTGTCCATTATTGCGATGAACTCTCTATCTTCAACTGGTAAGGCTTTTCTGTTGTCATCACATGTAGTACAAAACACTGTGTTACTTAAGTTGTCATCCCTTCTGCCAGACGTTTCTACATGACCAGAACAGGTGTTGAGAGTATATGGTGTTGCATGTCCCTTTATGCCAAAGATCTCAAAGAATTTAGGCTTGACCAGGGATCTGTTGCTCTGCTCATCTATAATGGCATACATCCAGGTAGCTTTCTCAGGTTGGTACAGCATTTGTGGCTTGATCCTTCTCCACAGACTTTAGTACATGAAGAAAAGATGTTTGTAGTGGTTGGAGCATGGCCTTGTTGCTCCCCGTCATGATTTGATGCAGGGTCCAATGCAGATGGCTGCTGTGGATTGTCTGGAAGTGGAGCAGGATGCATAACTGTAACGTGTTTGTCACTACTGCATTCTGTGCACTTGATGGCAACTTTACAGTTTTTAGCAAAATGGTCATAGGAAGCACAGCACCTATAGCATATTCCAAGTTTCTGGAGAATCTCCCTGCGTTCTTGGATAGTCTTTGCCCTAAGCCCACGACATTTCTTTAGAGGGTGAGGTTTTTTTTTGAATAGGGCACTGACGATTTGGATCTTTATCTCTATCACCCGAATCACTCTGGTGAGCGGAAGAGGATAAGGGAGGTGAGATGTCTGTCTTTTTAGCAGATACTGTTCTATATAAGTCTCTATGTTTATCTGCTTTGTTATCATACCTCAATAATGATGATGATGGCGACGCAAGTAAGCTAGACTCACTGAAGCTGAAGCTGGGATAATTTCTCGTCCAGGCTTGTTCACTGATGTACTTGCAAAAATATGAGAATGGAGGGAAAGATACATTGCATTCTCTTTTATGTCTTGAGCCCTGTTGTGCCCATTTCTCTTGTAGGTGGTATGGCAGTTTAAACACCACTGGATTCACACCATGGGCGGTGTCCAGGTAGCTCAGCCTAGGTAGACGAGGGTCTGTCTTTGCCAACTCTAGCTCCATGAGGAGGTCACTTAATTCTTGAAGCTTGTGATGATCTTTGTTCCCTATTTTTGGAAAGTTTTGCAGTCTCTTGAATAGAGCACTTTCTGTGGCTTCAGAGCTACCATAGTTTGCTCGAGTCTTGCCCATGCAGCAGCAAGACCTGCATCTGGGTAGTCAACATGTACTGTTCTCAGTCTTTTAAAACGATCTGCAGATTCTGGCCCCAGCCACTTTATGAGCCCTTTCAAGTTCCTCCTTGGCAGTAAGGTTAAGATCAGCAATAGAAGCTTTGAAGGTTGATCTCCAAGCTCTGTAGTTCTCTGGACAGTCATCGAACCTTGAGAGGCTAATGTTAATGAGTTTGGGAAAATCATATATCTGGTGAAGTCAGGCAGGTCTAATTTCTCGCTCTTTGGTTCCAAAGTAACTTGTGGGACCCCTTGGGTGTGAAAGTTCTCTGGTGAGTAAGGGTGAGGTTTACCAGGATAAAATAATGTTGCAAGAGCATCTAGCTTAGTCTCTAAGGCTTCTGTTGGCTGTTGCTTGAACTATGGCTTGTTGCTGGCAGGAGGTGATGTGGTTTGCTGTGTGGGTGCCCTTGCTTTGTGGACTTGAAGAGGCTCAGGCTTGTGTCTCTGTGTTAAGAGTCCGAACAGTAATGTTAATAGGTGGTACAGGAGAGGATTCTGTATCATTGCAAACACTATGGCATAGCACATATTCACTGGTGCGTTCAATTGGACCTTTCACTTCTGCTTGAATAGAACAGTCCGAGTTAGTACTTTCTCCCATTGCTTGTTCAAGGACCTTTAGCCTTGCTAAGGCAGCTGCTTCCTCCCTTTCTATCTGCAGAATCTTTATTTGGGATTCCATTTCAGCTTCTTTCCTGGCAAGGGAGCTTCGCACTTTATTTGCTTCCAGACTTACTTGGGCCTCTATTAGCTTGTCACTTAATGTTGAGCTTCTGGAGTGAGAGGATCTAGTAGAACGTGCTGTGAGCTTAGTAAGTGTGGATTTATGAGATCTGGTCTCCTGCAGTTGAGTAATGCGGAGTTCTGCCTTATCCTTGGCATCTCGCACTAAAAGATCTCTTTGCTGATTTAGTTCATCAGTCTTAGTCAGTTCTGCTATAGAGCCCTCTATATTAGAGTCCTTTAAGAAAACTGTGTATTTTGCAGACAGCCGCTGGTAGTGCTCATACGCTGCAGATAGGCGATCTGTAGAATTTCTTAATTCAGATTGTTGATTGCTGCGTGGCAAGACTGACATGCAGTATGTAGTTTTATCCCACAGTTCTGACAGATTGCTTGAGAACTCATCTCTAGTGGTTTTCTAGTTTTCTCTTAAGTTTCTGTGTTGGTATTATTGTGCGTTTGGGTCTTACACTTTTCTCTGCGATATCTACAGAATCTGCTCCTTGTGCATCTGTGTGGTCAGAGGCATGCTGTATCTGTGTAGATTCAGCGATAAAAGAATGTTCGGAGGCTTGTCTAGACATTTTTTCAGGTTTTGCAAAAAATTGTTACTGTCTCTTTAAGAAGACAAACAGCAGCTTAGACTGGTGGGATAACATAGTCCAATGCAGAGAAATAGTTTTTAACCATTCACAGGTGAAGTGCAGTAAGCTTGTGCGACCATGTGCTTTCAAAGGATGGCGGATGGCACTGAGTTTGATTGCAGATTAAACACACACATCTACACAGCAGGTTGTAGGAATTCTACCACATGTTTGACTATTCTGACTCCAACTGTTGTAATAGTGACTTATCCCTTGCTGAGACCTCTATGCCTGGCTTGTATAAGCAGATATAATCACCACGGACAGTATTTTTCAGATAGCTTTAACTCACCAGGCACCGATTCTTCCATAAGAGTATATTTATTGCAAATAGCAGGTACAGCATACAACAAATGTGGCAGATTGTTGAAAGATGGTATCTGCAGGTCAAAATATGGTAATGTGTTCCAGGATGCTAGCAGATTGTGTGCGGCCTACGAATGTATGGCCATATTATTCCTCATGAGACAGAGTGAGGACTCACGAAGAGGAAGTTACATCAGAGTGAACCAGGAAGAGGAAATTACCTCAGAAGATGGAAGGGAACACACTTAGAAAACAGAATAGGATAATGTAATATCCAAAACAACCACAAGATGGCAGTGTAATAACCAACTATATAAACTTTACTATAACTACGCATAGCATTATATTTACATGATAAATGTAACAGCACAGGGGGGTGAATGTTCTCAACCGAACAGGAGAGCTTGGTTCCGGTTTTGGTGCAGAACTTCTTTCACAATTACTTTTAGGAGTAGGGCCTTTTTCAGGATTCTTTTCAGTAGCAGAGTGGTATTTCGCTCAGGACTCCCTACAGGAGTAAGGTTTCTCCCAGGGCTTGTTACAGGAGTAGCGTTTCTTCCAGGGCTTGTTACAGGAGAAAAATCTTGAGTGTTTGTCAATGCAGTTGGACTCGGAGTAAAGGGCCCTAGCTTGAGAATGGTAGGCTCTTTAATATTATCAGAGTTCAGTTTCTTTATCTCGTCTTTCTCCTCTTCCAACAATGAGGCTTCCCCTTTTGGGTGACTGACAGGCCTCAACACAGGTAATCATTTATCAGTGAAACTAATCAGATCCCCTTGATAAAAGCTTGGAACTTGGTATTTTCACTTGAAGGAACATCTTTCCTCCTGATTTACAAGGGACCACTCCCCTTTGGACTGGGTGGTTTTTGTGGTTGCCTCACATCCCTCATAGGTGTTTGTCTTTTGAAACAAGGCCTGACTTCTGTTTCAGGGATAAAAACTGGGGCCCACAACCAAGAGGGCACCACTTCTTCATTCTCACTGTCGTCTTGAACTGCCAGGCGGGAAGTTTTCATTGAGATCGAGTCCTGGGGGGTCTTGGATGCGAAGGAAGGGCAGGGGGACAAAGAGACACTTGAACTGCATCCGACAGAGGAAGTAAATGATCACGATGCCACATCTTAAGGGATCCTAACTTCCCTTCTGGTTTGATTTGGTAAACTGGTAATCCTGGAAGCTGCTTACAAATGATAAAAGGTTGAGGCCTCCAGCGTAAGCCAATTTGTGCTTGCTCAGTACACCCAAGTTCTTCAACAGCACCCTATCCCCTGGTTGGAGATCTTATACTTTCACCTTGAGATCCAAATTCTTTTTGTATCTTAATTCCTGGGTAGTATCATGCTGCATAGCCTTCTCATAAGCTTGCTTTAAGTTCTTCGTAACCCTGTCTACATAACCCTTATGTGAAGCCAAAGAGGTATCATTAACAGATGTTCTGAAGACCAAATCAATGGGAAGTTTAGCTTCTCTCGCAAACATAAGGCAATATGGTGAGTATCCAGTTGCATCACTCACAGTACTGTTGTATGCATGTACCATAGTGGTAATATGGTTTCCCCAGTGTTGTCTCTTCTCAGTCGGTAAGGTTCCCAACATATTCAACAAAGTCCTATTGAACCTTTCAGGCTGGGTATCCCCTTTAGCATGATAGGGTGTGGTTTGAGATTTTTTTATGCCCAGCAATTTGCGTAACTGATGTATGAGCCTATTCTCAAAATCTCTTCCTTGATCAAAATGGATTCGGACAGGCAATCCATAATGAACGAAGAATTTCTCCAAGTACCTTCGCCACAGTAGTTGCCTGTTGATCTTTAGTTGGATAAGCTTGAGCATATCGGGTGAAATGATCAGTCACCACCAAGATATTGCCTCTTCCACCTGTATCTGGTTCCAGGCACAGGAAGTCAATGCACACCTATCCATGGGCCCCTGACTCTGCAGATGCTCCATTGGAGAATCTCAAACTGGGAGAGTTTTTCTCTGAATGCAAGGCCGGCAGGAACGGCAATCGCTCTCTATCTCCCTTCTCATATCTGGCCAATAGAACCTATCTCTGACCAAGCAAAAGGTTCTCTCTATGATGTCCATGTTCATCATGCAGAGACACCAGTACTGGCATGTGATGTTTTTCCAGAAGGAACAGTTGGCAGGTTTCCTCAAACTCGTCACTGGAGCCTCTCCTGTAGAGCAGACCATCTCTCAGCTGTAACCGACTCCACTCTCGATACAATATCTTAGCATTGACTATCGAAATTTTCAACAGCAACGTTAAGTCTTGTTGGGCCATGGCTTCAAGGGCTACATGGCATAAGGGATCCTGCTCTTGATCAGTCTTTATCTCCTTCTTGGTTAATCGAGGAAGACCCTCACTTTTCACTTGAGTTAATCCACAATAAGACTGAGGTACTCCAGCAGGAGGAACTCCTATAGACTCAGCTCCTACAGTCCCTCTCAGACGTTGGACCAGACCTTTGCATAAGGTTTCTACTCCTTCTGTAGGCACGAAGGTCCATTCATGAAACTTCTCCTCAGGACAATGTGGCCTATGGGATAGTGCATCAGCATCTTTTGGTCCGGATTCCAGGTCAGTATCTCAGGCTAAACTGGAATCCAGCTAATGAAGCTAACCACCAATGCCCAGTAGCATCCAGCTTTGCAGAAGTAGGTTAACGGATTATTGTCTGTCTTCACTACAAACTTGGCCCCATGCAGATAGTCCTTCAATTTGTCGACAACTGCCCACTTCAAGGCCAGAATCTCCAATTTGTGTGCTGGGTAACTCTTCTCAGAGGGAATAAGGCTTCGCCTCACATAGGCCACCAGCCTTAGCCTACCATCTTGCTCCTGATAAAGGAGGCTCATAGGGTTTGGATGGATCAGCATAAGCTAAGACGGGGGGCTTCATTGAGACTTTTCTTGAACTGTATATAAGCTTCTTCACAGGACTGAGTCCACTGTTCCTTTCCTCTCCTGCCCAACTTCTTAACTTTCATTTTCCCTTCTTCCTCCCCCGATGTTAGCCTGTAGCAAGTCATTGAGGGGCCTGGCAATCTTGGCAAAATTGGCCACAAACCTTCAGTAATATGAACAAAATCCCAGAAAGAATCTCCGTTCCATCACAGTCTCAGGTCTAGGTCATGCAGTGACCGCCTCCAACTTCTTTGGGTCAGTAACCACCCCCTTGGCCGAAACCACATGTCCCAAATAGGTAACCGAAGTACAATAGAACTGACACTTCTCCAGGGATAGTTTAAGCCCTTCTTAGTGTAACCTCTCAAACACCTTCTTCAGTCGTGCCTCATGCTCTTCTAGTTTTCTTCCAAACACTATGATGTTATCCAGATACACTTTCCATCAACCGTTGGAAGGTGACTGGCGCCCCTAAGAGTCCCTGTGGCATCCTATTGAACTCAAAGAAACCGAGTGGACAGATGAAGGCGGTCTTCTCTTTGTCTTCTGTATGCATCAGTGTCTGATAGTATCCACTTCTCTGATCTAGCACACTAAACCACTTAGCCCCAGAAAGACACTGGAGGGTGTCCTCAATCCATGGGGTGGTATATTGATCCGGAACAGTTTGTCGATTAAGAGTTCAATAGTCTATACACATGCTCAGTGTCCCGCTCTTCTTCCGAACCACCACAATAGGTGAGGCATAAAGGGTTTGAGTCTTGAATCAGCCCAGATTTCTTCAGCTCAGCCAATTGCTCTCTCAAATCTTCCAAGTCACTGAGTGGAATCCTCCGAGTTCTTTCTCATAGACGTATTCGATGCTGGGCACTTTTGGCACATCCCACATCAAAATCATTATTAGAAAAAATCTTCTCCCATCGATCCAACTGTGACTTCATCCTTCTCCAGTCAGGGGGTAACACAGCAGCACACTCTTCCATTTCCCTCTGTAATCTGCGGCAGTTCTCACCCTTCTCAACTTCTTCCAGAGGCACTGGGGTAGCTGCACTCACCTGCCCCACCAACATTCGTGCTCCCAATACCACAAAATGATCAGTAACGTTCCGAAGGCTGATGGGCACCTTTCCTGCTTCGGAACAGAGCTTTAGTGGAAATCAGTTCTGGAACCATTGTTATCCCAGCTGCTTCAGTCTCTGTATCTGTCTCCAACACAACAAAAGGCCCGGGATGTTCCCAAGTGAGTTTCATGGTGGCCTTCAGACAAACAACCTCTCCCGGCTGTAGCACTTTCTGTTTCATGTCCAGCTTCCATATCCACCCCACTCCATTGGCAGGGGCTTTCTTCTCCTTAATTGAGGGTGGATCTCAGTTGGCACAGACCCATCTTCTCCCACTACTTTCTCCAGCAGTCTTCTCACTAGGTCTGTGTTTGTTCCAATCAGCATGGAATTCTGTTCAGCACCCAGAAGCCTGGGGCACACCACAGCCAGGGTGTCAAACGTCTCGGTCTTTCCTGTAGCTGAAGGCCCAAAGGAGATCCTTATAGGAATGTATCCATCGTATGAGAATTTGGCAGTCCCAATTCCCCAAATCTCCAACTCTTCAAATTTATTCAGAGGAATATGTTTAAGGTACTGATCACAGAAATCTCAATAGAGTAGAGTGACTTGGGCTCCTGTGTCCAAAAGATCTCAGGTATAGACACCTTCTACTTGCACAGACACGACAGGGGATGGCCCCACTAACTTCTCAGGTAGCCTATCCACTCCTACTCTTTTAGAATCTCTTCTTGAACCACTTTGAGAGGATCTAACTATAGCCCTGGGTGGTGATCGAGCATTGACTCCCTGTACCCAACTCCCAGACCCCAGTGATGGGTTAGTTGATTTGGGGGATTTTGCACCCTTCTTCCCTTTCTTCGGACTCTGTTTGTCTTTATCTTGATTCTCAGAGCTCGGTTCCTTCTTTGGGTTCTCAGTTGGCTCCCTCACTGAGACCCTCTGAAGTTTCCCGCCTTCTGAGTAGATAATAACTGCTGTAATGCTTTCAGCAACTCGGCTCGAAGTTGAATTCTCCATCTCTTTTTGGCCACTGTCTTCGGAAATGCCCGCTCTCCCCACACTGAAAGCACTTTCAGGGGTCAGTTTTATCGAACTGGGATGTGACTTGAGCTTCCATCACTCGCAACAAGGTCTGTTGTAGTCCGATCTTGTGCTTAAGTTACCTGGGTAAGTACTTGACTGGGGAATCTTCAAGAGCTGGCGAAGCCACAGGGGCCTTAGTACACTCTCCCCACTCTGACTCTTCACTGTCCACTTCTGAAACCCCTTGTTCTATTTGCACGGGTGGAGCGGACACTTTCCCAGTCTTTGGGGTAGTGTTGATCCTTTCTCGTGATCCTTGATTCTTTTCATCCAACAGAGCTTCTTCTTCCCTAACTCAATTCAGCATAGGTTGGAGCCATCTGTGCCCCTTTCAACAGCAGACAAAGCACAATTGGGTGGTTGGGCCTTGCTCCTTGCAGAATTCGTTCCAACCTGACTTTATCAGCTTCTTTTGGATCAATCCCTTTTTTTCAAAATGATTTGATGTAGAACACGATCCACCCTTAACAACATAGGCAGACAGTTTCTCACCTTGGTACTGATGCGTGTGCTCGAATTTTTACATTTAATCCGGAATCTTCTCCACCCTGCCATACATGGATACAAAGGGGTTAAGGGGTGCTCTGAGGACTTTGGTGAGCAGAGACCCCCTTACATCAGATTTTCCCTTTACACCAGAATACACAGAATTCCCTCTTACATCAGAACCCCCCTTAAACCAGGATTCCCAGAACACCTCTTACATCAGAGTGCCCCTTTACATCAGAGCCCCTCCTTAAATCAGGGTTCCCGTTTACATTAGAGTTCACAGAGCTCCCGTTTATAGTGTAAGTGGAAATTCTAAGGACTCAGACGTAAGGGGAGCTCTGTGGACCCTAGCGTAATTGGGGCTGTGCCGACTCTGATGCAAGGGGGGCTCTGTGGACTGATGTAAGATGGGCTCTGTGGATTGTGATGTAAGGTGGGCTCTGCAAACTTTTATGTAAGGGGGCTGTGCGGACTTGCTCCTTGCAGAATTCGTTCCAACCTGACTTTATCAGCTTCTTTTGGATCAATCCCTTTTTTTCAAAATGATTTGATGTAGAACACGATCCACCCTAACAACATAGGCAGACAGTTTCTCACCTTGGTACTGATGCGTGTGCTCGAATTTTTACATTTAATCCGGAATCTTCTCCACCCTGCCATACATGGATACAAAGGGGTTAAGGGGTGCTCTGAGGACTTTGGTGAGCAGAGACCCCCTTACATCAGATTTTCCCTTTACACCAGAATACACAGAATTCCCTCTTACATCAGAGCCCCCCTTAAACCAGGATTCCCAGAACACCTCTTACATCAGAGTGCCCCTTTACATCAGAGCCCCTCCTTAAATCAGGGTTCCCATTTACATTAGAGTTCACAGAGCTCCCGTTTATAGTGTAAGTGGAAATTCTAAGGACTCAGACGTAAGGGGAGCTCTGTGGACCCTAGCGTAATTGGGGCTGTGCCGACTCTGATGCAAGGGGGGCTCTGTGGACTGATGTAAGATGGGCTCTGTGGATTGTGATGTAAGGTGGGCTCTGCAAACTTTTATGTAAGGGGGCTGTGCGGACTTTGATGTAAGGGAGCAGGGGGTGGGAGGAGCTGGAGATCTGCACAGTGAGCAGAGAGTAAAAGGGGGCACCAATTAAAGAGAAAGGGGGAGGGGCATAACTGCAAGGGGCATTGTAATGGGGGATGTGATTGCTAGGGACACTAATGTAAAGGGGACACTATGATATAAAGAGGACTGCACTGTAAAGGGGCACTGTAATCAATATAGTGCCCCTATACAGTGCAGTCACCTTTACATTACAGTGTGAAGGACCCTAACTGGGTGCTCATATTTCCATGGGTCGAATTCACCCATAATAGTCATCCTCATTCCTCAATTGAAATTTTGCTCATTTTCTACTCTGTCTTCCAGTGTCATTGGTGTCACCGCTGTGGTTTGAAGCTTTGCCCTGGTTTAGAAAAAGGTTGACAGTAATCTGACATCCTCAACTTAAATGCTCATTTCCAGTATTCAAGATCAGTGACTCGGTGTGGTTCTCAACTAAGAACAACTCTCCTAAAGTGCCATCACAAAAATTCACACCCCGGTTCATTATCAGAAGATAAATCCTATTCCTTCAAACTACCTCCTTCCAATACCTTTCATGTCTCTTTGCTGAAACCAGCGCGCCCTTGGACTACTGTAGTCCCCAGATCTCTTGTACTTGTGGACAGGCAAAAGAAGTATGGGGTACAAAGGATCCTGAACTCCAGAACGGTCTGAAACTCGTTTTAGTACCTCATCCATAGTAAGGGCTATGGGTCTGAAAATCTTTTCTGAGCCTCAGCCTCTTCGGGCTCATCAAAATGCCTGACAAGAAAATGCAATAAGTCTAACCCCAAGACATCAGCAACTAAGGGTTTCATATACTTCTCCTGCCTGTTGCCTGTCCTGACCTTTGTTATATATTTATATATAAAGTGGTTCTAAAGCCTTAAGGTTTTTCACCTTAATGCATTCTATACCTTCTGTGCTACAAAAATCCTCAGCACCCCCTTATACTTACCTGAACCTGATCCGATCCAGCGATGTACATGAGAGCAGCGGATCTTGCTATTGTCTCCCTCCTCCCTGGGCAGATTGATAGCAGTGGGGGGCCATTGTTGGCCAAAAAAAAACAGACTTGTGTTCACAAATTATGGTCAGTTGGAGCAGCTCATGTCCTGTTTCTGCTTAATATTTTTTCACGTGTATCTGATATACTACACTGTACATTTCTATTGTAGAAAACAAACCTGCCTTCTGCACAGTTTGTTCTATTATACCTGAACATCTTGCTGCTGGTCAATTTATTCTGAAGTGTCTCTAGGCCAGTACACTTATGTATATTGTAACAAGAGAGCTTCCTTGTGTCTAAGCCCTCATCTTTCGTCCCCCAGTACTGCATTTCAGAGGACTCCAGCACAGTTTGTTAAAGTAGATGTAAACCCAGCTAATAAAATCTCAATATAGGCTTTAACATGGATTTTTTTTTTTTTAAATAAATATCTTTCATGAAATTGATGCTGATTTAAAGGTCCTTGTTTGGGCACTTTGAGTTGTGCAGTGACAACATTCTGCCCCTTTCTCCCACAAACTCCTGTCCATAAATCCCCCGTCAAAGACTTCCCAAAGGAAACCATAAACTGCTGTGCTAAAGCACATTGTCCAGGCATATTACATTGTTGTCTCCATTTATAACAAAAAACATAATGCAGCCAGCCACAATTAGAAAATATGCAGTGATAAAAAAATACATGCAGCCTTTTATCACAGTATTGCATGTAGGCAGGGACCAGGGCTGGGACAAAGGGGGGTAGAGGCAGCTGCCCTGGACACAGAGTGTTTTGTATGGTTGGGAGTGAGGGGTGTGACATGGCTGCCCTGCCTTACTGTTTTTGTCATGCACAGTATAGAGTTAAATAATACATGTTATGTAATGTTATATATTATGTTATGCACAATTTGTATATTAAAATATACTGCTACTGCATTGGGTTCATTACTACCATCTCTAATTGCTTGCTGCATGTGCATTATATCTGTATATGCTACCTGTCCTCTGTATTGTGTTCCTCCAGTTCAGCTCTATGTCTCAACCATAGCATTGAGCAACATGGGATGGGACAGGGAAGATGACCTATTGTTCAGGGTGTACATGTGAGAATTAGAGGAGGCTGTATGTGTACAAGTGGCGATAAGAGGGACTGTATGTGTGTGTACAGGTGAGGAGCAGGTAGCTGGCTCTGTGAACAGATGGCAGCTGCATGTGTACAAAGAAGGGGGATGTTACTTTAAGGGGGGCTTTATAAGGTAGGCTGTAGTGTACAGGGACCCATGATCTCTAATGGAGGCCTTACTTAGTCTATCTGGGCACCGCAGACCAAGTGCCGCGGGTGTGCTGCTGCAATGTAGAGGGAGCATACAGTAGACATGTGGGAGAAAGAGCAGTGCTGGATGCTCAGGGGCAAGCACCCATATACATAGGGCACATCACAGTTCCAATTCACAGTCCTACCTTTTACAGCTTCACAGCAGCATGGCAGAGGATGGGAGGCAGAGCAAGCCTGTACAGCGGGCAGAAGCTGCCAAACTATGTATCCTAGCATGTGAGTGACTGCTAGGAAGTAGATACTACAGGCTGGCTGAGCAGGGGGGAAGATGCAGAGAGAGAGGCAGACACCTAGGCTGCTAAATGGTGTGACACCCAAGGCATGTGCCACAGTTACCATACCTTGGATAAGCCTCTGTGAGTGCTATTTCATTGTAACACCCTGGTCCTAAACAGGCTGCTAGCAAATTTAGTTGTGCTAGGTGGTAACTAGCCTGGCTAATTGGTAGTTAGGATCCACTTATTCCTGTCGTAAGCTTGAATCTGTTGTGTAGTCGCTCCCTTCTGTTAATAGGTGGCGCTGTTGCCTTTGACATTAGGATGATGGATCACAGTGAATTCGGATTATGAGTAAATATGTTGTTTCAGCCAATCAGCAGGAGTTTCTTTTGGCCGCTGAGCATGCTGGGATAGTCTATTTATTCGGAAGGAGTGAGGTAATCGGTGTTCTTTTCCACCTGGGCAGCTGCCTTGGTGGATGTGTGCTGAATCACTTCAGATTGCTAGGCCAGAAGCCTGAGGCCTATCCCGAGAGCTCCTGGCTGCTAGGTCTGTCTGAGGCCTACCCAGGAATCCGAGCAGCAGCATTACGTTAGGCTTCAAGTCGGGGGCCTAGCCAAGTTGAGGAAGCTCTGCCTGAGGGAGAGCCAGATCGGTGCTAGCGGTAATAGAGAAGCAGTTGCCACAAAGGGACGACCACTCCTGTTACCAGAGGCAGGTGTAGAAAGCATGGAGTTTTGAAGAAGTACCATAGCAGACTCTTCACTAGCTGGGGACAGTGGAGAAGTGGGAAAGCTTCAGTAGACTCATCCAGGAACCCAGCAGGTGGCGTTGGTGCCCCTTGAAGTACAGCAGGTAGCTGCAAGTCAAGCCAGGGACCCAGCAAGTAGCGTGGGTGAAGCTTGAGGGATACAGCGGTTAGCTGAGAGAAGAGCTCAGGGGATCCAGTGGGTGGCTGGGAGGTCCCATAAGTCTAGTGAAAGACTGAGGGCTCACTGTGAAGATCTACAGCGGGATACTGCTGAGTTACGTGTGCAGATCTACAGGGAGGTATTGAGAGTGAAGCGTTACTATAGGAAACAGCTGTTGCTACAAAGATACAGACTGCTGCATTCAGTTTAACCACTTCAGCCCTGGAAGGATTTGCCCCCTTAATGACCATAGCATTTTTTACAATTTGACACTGTGCTGCTTTAACTGGTAATTGCGCGGTCATGCAATGCTGTACCCAAACAAAATTTGCATCCTTTTTTTGCCACAAATAGAGCTTTCTTTTGGTGGTATTTGATCACCTCTGCAGTTTTTCCTTTTTTGCGATATAAACAAAAAAAGAAAGAAAATTTTGATAAAAGTTATATTTTCTACTTTTTGTTATAAAAAATATAATAAACTCAATTTTAGTCATACATTTAGGCCAAAATGCATTCAGCCACATGTCTCGGGTAAAAAAAATTTGAATAAGCAATATATTTATTGGTTTGCACAAAAGTTATAGCGTCTACAAACTAGGGTACATTTTCTAGAATTTACACAGCTTTTAGTTTATGACTGCTTATCTCATTTCTTGAGGTCCTATAATGGAAGGCCAGTACAAAACCTCCCCAAATGACCCCATTTTGGAAAGTGGACACCCCAATGAATTTTCTAAGAG
>BLSH010088125.1:979801-1003492 GCA_018402905.1 Glandirana rugosa
GATACTAGATTACAATATTTTCCAGTTTCTTTCGTCGAATATGTGATTCTGCTGTTAGACTTTACAGGTGAAGGGAATCTATATCGAATAGGTTGTGGGTGAGACGTCTCGACGTTGGAGTTCTGGGTTTTCACAAAAAACTGAATATTAAATCCATTTTTCACTCTCGTCACCACCTCTTCTACAAAACACTCGTGTGTATTATTAGTGACCTAGATTGATTTTTACAAGTATACTATTGTAGTACGCAGAAGATATCTCAACTCGCTTGTGGACCTTCAAGCCCAAGACGACCAGGCAGGCTTGAAGCCCTGTTTCAGGCCCAGGCCCAGGCCTGTCCGTGCGATCGTTCGGGTTCCGTCCGGACCCGGACCCGGACTTTGTCCCGAAGTTCGGACGGACCAGCAGAACCCGAACTTCCAGGTGTTCGCTCAACTCTATAGAAGACGCATGATGTTATCATATGAACATTTTTAGTTAGATCCAGTGATTATTATGTGTGCTCACAAAACATCTTCTCCACCACTGCTCTCACTTTTTACCTAAATTATAAGTCAAAAAACACTTTTGGGTCTTGAGGTTGCAGCTCTGCAGAGTGGGTGTTGGATAAGCTATATCTAAGGGAAGTGGACATTTCAGATTGTCGTCTTAGTGTATAAGCTGCTTTCTTTGACCTTTTATAACATTAGATCATAGCAGGCTGGCAAGTCTGAAGATTTTAACCACTAGTGGAGAAAATAATTTGCCTGCTAGGGATCGCTAATTTTCTTCTTTGTATTTCAAATAACCATACAAAGATTTTAGATGCCTAAACGAAAAGACTGGAATTACAGTATCTCACAAAAGTGAGTACACCCCTCACATTTTTCTAAATATTTTATTCTATCTTTTCATGTGACAACACTGAAGAAATGACATTTTGCTACAATGTAAAGTAGTGTGTGTTCAGCTTGTACAGCTCAACACACAGCCATTAGCGTCTAAACCGCTGGAAACAAAAGTGAGTAGACCCCTAAGTGACAATGTCCAAATTGGGCCCAATTAGCCATTTTTCCCTTCCCGTTGTAATGTGACTCGTTAGTGTTATAAGGTCTCAGGTGTGAATGGGGAGCAGGCGTGTTAAATTTGGTGTTATCACTCTCACTCTCTTATACTGGTGACTGGAAGTTCCACATGGCACCTCATGGCAAAGAACTCTCTGAGGATCTGAAAAAAAAGAATTACTGCTCTACATAAAGATGGCCTAGGCTATAAGAAGATTGCCAAGACCCTGAAACTGAGCTGCAGCACGATGGCCAAGACCATACAGCGGTTTAACAGGACAGGTTCCACTCAGAACAGGCCTCACCATAGTCGACCAAAGAAGTTGAGCGCACGTGCTCAGCATCATATCCAGAGGTTGTCTTTGGGAAATAGACGTATGAGTGCTGCCAGCATTGCTGCAGAGGTTCAAGGGGTAGGGGTCAGCCTATCAGTGCTCAGACCATACGCTGCACATTGCATCAAATTAGTCTGCATGGCTGTCGTCCCAGAAAGAAGTCTCTTCTAAAGATGATGCACAAGAAAGCCCACAGACAGTTTGCTGAAGACAAGCAGACAAAGGACATGGATTACTGCAACAATGTCCTGTGGTCTGATGAGACCAAGATAAACTTATTTGGTTCAGACGGTGTCAACCGTGTGTGGTGGCAACCAGCTGAGGAGTACAAAGACAAGTGTGTCTTGCCTACAGTCAAGCATGGTGTGAGAGTGTCATGGTCTGGGCTGCATGAGTGCCGCTGGCACTGGGGAGCTACAGTTCATTGAGGGAACCATGAATGCCAACATGTACTGTGACACTGAAGCAGAGCATAATCCCCTCCCTTCAGAGACTGGGCCACGGAGCAGTATTCCAACATGACAATGACCCCAAACACACCTCCATGAGGACCACTGCCTTGCTAAAGAAGCTGAGGATAAAGGTGATGGACAGGCCAAGCATGTCTTCAGACCATCTGTGGGGCATCCTCAAACGGAAGGTGGAGGAATGCAAGGTCTCTAACATCCACCAGCTCCGTGATGTCATCATGGAGGAGTGGAAGAGGACTCCAGTGGCAACCTGTGAAGCTCTGCTGAACTCCATGCCCAAGAGGGTTAAGGCAGTGCTGGAAAATAATGGTGGCCATACAAAATATTGACACTTTGGGCCCAATTTGGACATTTTCACTTAGGGGTTTACTCACTTTTGTTGCCAGTGCTTTAGACATTAGTGGCTGTGTGTCACGTATCTGATGGTAGAGTCTGACTTATGCAGTTGGCATCCTCTCTTATGGCCCTGGTTCCAGAACCCCTGATAGAGCAGATGGGGAGCGCTGGAGCACAGGGGAGCATGAGGGCTGGATTGGACACAGGTGATAGTAATAGGTTGTCTAGAAGTCCGTGCAAGACTGAAGAGTAGTGATGCAGGCCGGGTCAATAACATGCAGGCTGAACAGTACAAGAGGAGCAGGCAGTCGGGTGGTCGAGTGCAGGCAGGGTCGTTAACAGGCAGGCAGATTGAGGTACACAGGTATCAGACAGAAGAATGGTCGTAGGCAAGCCGGGGGTCAGTGCAGGTGGAGTTCAAGCAGATGCGGGTACAGGCCGGGTCACAGGTAGCTCGGAACAGGACGCTCAGGAACACGGGAACGCTGTAGAATGGACAGAACTTGCCTCCTGGTGCTGTCCTGCTTAAATGGCCGCTATTGGTGCCATTAGTGCGCGAACGGGAGGCCAGAAATGGCCAGGAATGTCCTTTTTCCTAACATTGCCCCCCCCCCCCCCAAGGGGCAGCCTCCTGATGCCTAAACGGCTCTTAGCTCTGAGTGTCTTCTCCAAAAGGATCTGGCAAGTTCTTCAGCCTGAATGTGGTTTTCGGGTTCCCATGAGCTTTCTTTGGGCCCGTATCCCTTCCACTTAATCAGAAACTGGGTAGATCCACCCCTTTTCCTGCAGTCGAGGATAGCTTCCACTTCGAATTCCTCCTCGCCATCCACAAGGATGGGCTCAGGCGGGGCCGACTTCCAACTCTGCAAGGGATCCTGGGCTGCGGGCTTCAACAAGGTAACGTGAAACACCGGGTGCACTCGCAGGGAAGGCGGAAGGGCCAGCTCGTATGCCACCCTATTGATTTTTCTTCTCACGGGGAATGGCCCAATGAACCTTGGGCCCAACTTCCTGGAAGAACACGACAACCTCAAGTTTTTGGTTGCTAACCATACTCGGTCACCAGGTTGCAGGTCCAATTCCCTGTATCTCCCCTTGTAGAAAGCCCTCTTGTTACACTCCTGTGTCTGGGCTAGAGTTTCTTGTAGCACCTTGTTGTTCCTTGTCAGGAATTCTACCGTCTTCTGTACAGCAGGTACCTCACTTTCCGGGACCAGGTTAGGAATAAAGGTAGTGTGGTACCCCAGATTCGCCCAAAATGGGGACTGCTTGGTGGCTGAATGCTTGGTATTGTTGTATGCAAATTCAGCCATAGGTAACAGCGAGACCCAGTTATTCTGAGCAAAAGAAGAATAGCAGCGGATGTATTGTTCTAGGGTCTGGTTAGTCCTCTCTGTCTGACCATTTGACTGGGGGTGATACGCAGAGGAGAATGCCAGTTCAATGTTTAATGCAGAACACAGGGCCTTCCAGACCTGGGAAGTGAACTGCACCCCACGATCTGAGACAATGTTGAGAGGGAGTACATGCAGTTGAACCACTTCCTTGATAAATGTCCCTGCCGTCTCAGTTGCAGTGGGCCATTTTATTAAGACGATCCACGATTACAAATATGGGTTTGAATCCTTCAGACGGGGGTAATTCTACGATGAAATCCATCGAGATGTGAGACCATGGCCGTTCAGGAATGAGTAGCGGGTTTAACAGACCCCATGCTTTTGCCAGGCCGTTCTTGTGTTGGGCACAGATCGGACAAGCGCTGACGTATTTCCGGCAGTCCCTGTCAGCAGAAGGCCACCAAAAGGAGCGTGACAACAGCTCCACAGTCTTACGACCGCCAAAGTGCCCGGCCAATTGGTGGTCATGACAAAGTTATAAAAAGATAAAGATAAAGAGTTTGTCTCTTTATTTGTCCACAGTCCATCTCTCATTATCAGTCTGGGATCAGGCGACATGGTTGATCCGGCCAGGGATCATTTAACCCGAGACAGCAAATCTTCCTGTAGTAGCAAGGAACTCCGGGATGGGAGGATGGTGTCCGGTGGCGTGGAGTTGCCAGGCTCACTGAACATCCTGGACAGAGCGTCTGGCTTCACGTTCTTCGACTCAGGCCTGTAGGTAATATGCAGGTTAAAACGAGAGAGAAACAGGGCCCATCGTGCCTGGCATGGTCTCAGTCTCTTAGCTGTGCGCAGGTACTCTAGGTTCTTATGGTCGGTGAATACCATGACAGGGTGTAGAGCACCTTCCAGCAGATACCGCCATTCCTCCAAGGCGGATTTGATTGCCAGAAGTTCTCGGTCCCCCACATCGTAATTCTTCTCCAGCGCTGTGAGTTTGCGGGGCCGTCTCTGGGATAGGACTGCTCCCACTGCTGTCTCAGAAGCATCTACCTCCAGAGTGTAAGGCAGGGCTGAATCCAGGTGCTTAAGAATAGGTGCCGTGGTAAACAGTTCTTTGAGCTTCGGAAAGGCCATTTGGGATGAGTGGAAGCGGGATCCCTGTTTAGTGAGCTGGGTGATGGGTACAATCACCACAGAAAATCCTTTAATGAACTTCCTGTAGAAGTTTGCAATCCCAATGAACCGTTGGACCCCCTTTCCTGTCAACGGGAGCCGGCCAATACACTATTGCAGAGACTTTCTGAGGATTCATGGTTACCCTGGTGACAGATATGTCGAAGCCCAGGAATGAGATTCTGGAGCACTCAAAAGCACACTTTTCGGCCTTAGCGTACAGCCCATGCTGACATAGATGTTATAGGACGCACCTGACATGCCTGCGATGTTCTTCCTGGTAGATGACGAACTGATCCATGTAGTCACAAAACACATAATTTACTAAGTGCTGGAAAGTAGCTGGGGCATTGCAGAGCCCAAAGGGCACCACCAAATATTCAAAGTGAACGAAGCGCGTCTGGAAGGCAGTTTTCCACTCGTTGCCCTCCTGGATGCGGATGAGGTTATAGGCTCCGCGAAGATCCAGTTTGGAAAACACTGGATGGGGCAAGCTGCTAAGAGGATGCTTTCTATTGGTATAGGCATGCCCCCAGAATTGCACCTCTCAAGAACCCTTTCCCTACACACATTTGTGCGCAAATTCTGATGCAGTTGTGCACGTTAGCCAATCAGCTTCTAACTTAAGCTTGTTGAATTAAGCTTTGTCAAAAAAAAAAAATGGAATCTGATTGGTTTTTATGCAGAGCCTCACCAGATTTTGTAATCTCCAGTTTTACTAAATCAACCCCATTGTGTCAGGCTCCAGGGAGTCAATACCACATATTTTTTTTTTTGCTGCGAAAGATATCAATGTATTCATGTAGAGAATACAGCTTGCCCCTGCAACAATTTTACAAGTATGGTGATGTTACAGGCAGAAATAAAAGTTGTTTCTCGCTACAGGAACAAGTTAAAAATAAATGAGTGCTGAAATCTAGAAGAGGGGCGAGAGGTTAGGGGGGTACAGTTTGGTAATACCTTACAACTCTTCTCAGACTTTTTAGAAATTGCCAATTACTTATCTTTCAGTACCATTTATTATCAAAATTTTTAGGCATAGGTCAGACCCTTCTACAGCTCTAGTCACTTCCATCATTTATGACCATCTTTCGGAAACAATATAGGGGAACCAGTTGTCAATACAACACCACACAATAGAGCAGTTCTTTTTCTATCTTAAACTTCTCTTTATCTCTTAGGAACTGACCACACTCAGTAGGTAGAGTCTCCCTCAACATTTCTTGGTCTTTGGCACTCGTGGCCCTGTACAGAAGTATAATTAAGGGATCAACCTTTTGACTCCTAATCATCTACTGTTCAGATATGGAACAATTCCTAAACGATCCCAATGCCGCAGGGTCGACAAACATGTCTGGCACAACTTCTTGTCCACCTCCCACGGAGTCTATCGGCAGCATTTCAGAAAAGCCCACTTCATCTTCAACTATTGCAGCCATAGACCAAAGAGAAAGGAAAACACTGCTCTAGGTCGGTCCCCTGTTCCACCACCACTCACATATTAACAGATATTGGCCTTGTAGCAGTCTTCATGGAAGGAAAGAAAATCTGGTTGGCCACATATCCAATAAAATCACATTTATTGAAACAGTCTTCACAGAACACAGCAGGGGAATACAGCATTTCCAGCTAACGCATTTCACCATTTCACACCACGTCAGTTCTTGATCATAGCTCTCATGAGCTATGATTAAGCGCTGATTTGACATGAAAAGCGTTAGCTGGAAACACTGTATTACCATACTGTGTTCTGTGGAGTTTTTTTTACATAAAGAATGTTTCAGTAAAGGCAATATTATTGGATGTGGGGACAACCAGATTTTCTTTGCAATTAATATTGCAGCCATAGCTCAGAGAACCCCTACGCTGGGACCAGGGCGATTTTCCCATTCCTGCTTTTGGTAACAGAAGTAAATCCTGGACATCTAGATAGCTTATCAGCGCCAATGTTTCTTGGGCCAGATTTACACTTCAGAGTGAATTGAAAATTGGATAAGGCAGTTACTCAGTGATGTCCTGTAGCATCTAGTCTGGCTGTGGATAGGATATACATCAAATGATTATTATTTGTTCTTACTTAACTTAAACTTAGCTCCAGACAGATAATAATGTAACTTATCAACGACGACCCATTTAAATGCTAGGAACTCCAACTTGTGAACTCAGTAGTAACTACAAGTGTGGCTTTGGCTGTTGAAGTCTATTGGTCATAGCCTATCTGGATACTTTTAATGCAACACTCCACCCTATCCTTCAAAGCTAGCATCCACGTGGAGCACATACAGTTTATGGGCATCAGCATATGCTAAAGCTGGTGCTTCTGTCAGCTTAATCTTCAACTGAGCGAAGACCTCTTCACATGCAGAAGTCTAGTGGTCCCCAAAAGGATTTTTAGAAGACCTCTTTTGGTTCCTTTGATTGCACACATTAGTCTTCAAGAGGTCAGGAAGAGCTTTGGCCACTTTTGACTACCCTTCTACAAATCTGCAGTAGTATCCACAAAATCCATAAAACATAACTCTGTAATATTCTGAGGCTGAGGCCAGTTCTCCATTGCTTCACCTTTGGCTGAATCAGTGGCCTCTCCTTATGTCACTTATGACCTGCAGAACTTCCTCTGCTGACAACTACAGTCCCTCTTCTTTTAGGCAAATTAATACTCGCATGAGTCATTCTTCATGCTCTTCTAGTGTAGCCCCAAATATGATAATATCATCAGGGTACACAAGGCATTCTCTATTTCCTTGATCACCCAAAGCTCTGTCCATTAACCTTTGGAATGTTGCAGGTAACCTCTGTAGCGCCCCCATAGAATAGGTGCATTTTTCTAGCAGGGTTTGCTAGGTGAGGTAAAATTTAGTCAGGCCTGAGTGTAAAAGCAGGCCTGAATGTTTTGATCTGGGCTGGGAGGAGAGGATTGAGTGGACTTAATAGATGAGACCACCAGAACCACTCCCACTTCTTTCTAGAAACCTGGGGAAGGTTTCTGGTCAGAGAGCTGGGAGATAGGTGGAGCCATCTGGCGTATTCTAAGGAGCCCTGACCAATCCCCAAGCAGGATTGGCAGGGGGCAGGCCTCCTTAAATACTCTGAGTCAACCCAATCTGGAAGGAGAAGTGCCGGGTGGAAGTCTGGAGATATAGCAGAGGCGCTGTGGAGGCCCCTACCCGGGAGGTCTGGGTAGGGTGACCTTGGGGCCTGGATGTTTGGGTGCAGCCAGGAAAGTGGTGATTCCTGGAGTCACACAGGGAACAGGAGAACAGCGGAGGTGCTACACAGTGAGAGACTTTAAAGTGATCCACTGTTTCGGTGAGTGACGGTCCCTGGGAACTGCAAGAGAAAGTGCTGGAGCAGGCTGGGAGAGGAATAGTGGACAGTCTGTGAGAGCCTTGGGAGCCAGTTCACGGAAAGGAGAGTCACTGAGGAAAAGTAGGTTGGTGGGACCAGGAAGAAGGATGGGCTGGGAGTTGTAGTCCATCAAAGGCCCGGCTAGCACTCAAGTATTTTTTGCTACACATTCAGGGGCCCATGATCCCTGGCCTGTAATGCGTGTTCTGGAATCTCTGCTGAGAGTAGGCCTCACCATGTGCTAGCCGTGGTGAAGAGAAAGGAATGGAGAAGCTTGATAAATTTCCTTTCAAGCTGGAAACTAAGTGCAGTACTGGAGAGAAGTAATGGAGTGAAGATTTACTAAGTTCAGTGCTGGAGAGATAACAGTAGGAGAAACGGTCAGCAAGTAGAGTGCTGGTGAGTTGTGAGGAGTAACAGTCTGCAGAGGGACGTCTGTAGGGAAGTGCGCATCTTTGGGCATCCCACAGTCATCCTTTATCCCCATCCAAGTTATTTCGACTAAATAAAACAACAAAAACGAGAGCCTGGTCAGTCTCTCCGGATGTGTGAAATATGGTGTGATTGAGGGCAGCTATAAGGTGAACCACTACTACCAGCCACTCTCAAGGGAGTACATGGCTACACCTCTAATGCTTTGTGGCATGCAAGTAAATTGATAGAAGCCCAAAGTACATATAATGGCTGTCTTCTCTTGATCTTTGGGTGCCATTGGAACTTGCCGGTATCCGGACCATAGGTCTATGGGAAGCCAACAATTTCTATTTAAAGCCTCCAGAGCTTCTTCAATTCTGGGCAGTGTATACTGATCAGGTATTGTCCTCCAATTCAAAGTTCCATAATCTACACACAGGCAAATGCATCTGATTTTTTTTTCTCACTACCACAATGGAGGAGGCATCTGGATTCTGACTATCCACAGTGATCCCTTGGTCTTTCATCTGATATAATGTCTGTTATAGCTCATCCACATATTTTGGTGCTATCCTCTGGAGAGTAGCATCAGTTAGTCTAAAAGTGTGTGTTAAGCACTCTTAGCACAGCCTACATCCATATCATATGTAGAGAACACCTCCGGCAAATTTGACAATTGGTACGTCAGTTTCTTGTTCCAGAACTCTGGCAACTTCAGGTCTCTCAAATCAATATTGAGGGTAGAAGCTGTATTTCTGATATGGACTCTACACACTTCAGCATAGGGGTTAACACCCAGCACAGGGTAGCAGTTAGCTACAACTTGGTGATGACAAATTATTACAGCATGGGGGGAACAATTGTTAACCTTAGTTAATTCCAATCTGGCTCTCCAGTCCTTTCTCTCAGGAATCACCATCCACCCTTCTTTGTTCATCATCTATTCAGGAGTTTTATTGAGGACATAACTACCATGCTAAAGCAGCTCAAGGGCAATATTGGAAGCTACTCCCAGCGCTCTCTCTCCACCTGGTGGAATTTCTACTGGGCACTCGCAATTGTAATACACTACTCTATGCTGATAGCTAACAAAGAGGACATCACAGAGCTCTTGAAGTTCAGATAGGATATCGACTTGCTCAGAAGAAACAGCCCAACCTCTTTCAAGAAACTATGTTCTGCTATACAATTAGTGCCCAGTACCATTGGAGCTGTGTGTCAATCACCTGTGTCAGAACAAACAAGAACCATAATCTCCATAGGAAGAAAACCCCTGTTTTCTAAATCTGGAACAGCCATAATTACTTGCAAACATTCATCGACAGGATATGACTCAGTGTTCAGGCCCCACAATTCCATTCTTTCAGTAGACTAAGGCCTCATGCACACTGGCGGTTTTGATAATTTATGTCATTGGTCAGGATAATAATTTGTTCTGGCTGTTGAAATTACTTAATGCTCAAGCGCTGGTGCGTTTAGTCGTGTCAAGTGTTTTTTCTGCCAAAACTCTGCTGCTCCTGGGCACACTGGCTGTGGGTTTTTTTGCTGCCTCTAAACGCCCATGTGTACATGGACACATAGGCTAACATGCAGGGAAGTTTACAGGCAGGAAAAAAATGACAAACGCCCCGAGAGCAGCAGAAAAAACATCCAGCGTGCATGAGGCCTTAAGCCCTCATACACACTGGCGTTTTTTAACGCCACGTTTTTGGGCGTTTTTTACAGCTCTCCATGTTATTCAATGGCCCTCTAAAAACAAAGATGTTTTTGAGCAGTTGATGGTGTCGGCGTAAGTGAGCTGTAACTAGAACGCGGGTCCAGCGCATTCTGAAGCTGCAGCGTCATGGCGTTTATGACGCTGAGGTGGCAAAACGCTCAATAACGTGGCTTAAAGTTGTATACACAGCGTTAAGCCTCGTCAGGTGTTCTATTCATGGGAGCCCATTGATTTGAATAGAAGTCGCACCAGTCACGATGATCCGACTTGCGCGCCAGGGATCTTGAAGGGGAACCCCCGCAAAAGATTTGCGTGGGGTCCCCCCCCCAAGAGCATACCAGGCTCTTCGATCTGGCATGGATTTTAAATGGAACCCCCATGCCGAAAAAACGGCGCAGGGTCCCCCCAAGATCCATACCAGACCCTTATCCGAGCACGCAGCCTGGCAGGCCAGGAAAGGGGGTGGGGACGAGTGAGCGCCCCCCCTTTCTGGACCGTACCAGGCCCTCAACATGGGGAGTATGGGTGCTTTTGGATGTGCACAATCCCGGCTTAAAGGGCCGAGGTCATATGGTGTCCGCCTCCAACGAGAGCCGCACCGATCCGCCGCCATTTGACGGTGGCCGGTCTTGAAGTGGTCAAAGTGATTGTAAAGTCTTGTTTTTTGTTTTTTTTTAATAACAAACATGTTATACTTACCTCCTCTGTGCTGTTGGTTTTGCATAGACATGTGCAAGATGAAAAAATATGTTTAGTTTCGTCTCGACTTGTTATTTAACTAAATTAGTTTAGTTAAATTTGTTGCATTCGTTACAATCGTTTTTGGGAGTCGTTTAGTTTCGTATTCAACCGAATTCTAAAAAATTTGACCAAATTCGAAAAAAATGGACCGCATTCGAAAAAAAATGGACTGCATTCGAAAGAAAACAATTGCATTCGAAAAAAATTCTACCGCATTTAAAAAAATTCAACCGAATTCAAAAAAATTTCTATCCGATTCAAAAAATTTCTACCAGATTCGAAAAAAATTCAAAATTCGAATTTCGGAAGATTGTTATATATTATATTCTTTCTATTCTATTATATTCCTTTCTATTGTTTTTATGTTCTGTTCTTTTCTATTCTATTGTATTCTCTTATGTTCTATTCTTTTCTATTATTTCCAATTCTATTCTAAGCTTTTCTATTCAAATTTGAATTTATTCAATTCAAAATTTGAATTTTGGAATATGGTTATATATTCTATTTTAATCTTCTGTTCTATTGTTTTTCTATTTTATTATTTTCAATTTTATGCTCTTATTTTCTATTCAATTTTCTATTGTTGTCTGTTTTATTATAATCTTCTCTATTCTAATTCAAATTCAGTCTATTTGAAATTGGAATTCATTCTATTCGAAATTCAAATTTTGGAAGATTGTTATTTAACCACTTGCCGACCGCCGATCGGCATCTGACGGCGGCAAAGTGGCTCTGTAAGGCGAAACGCTGTCATACGACGGCGGCCGCCAGATCGCGCGCGCGCCGCCGGAGGCGCGCCCGCGCGCTCACTGTGTCCGGGGAGGGCCAGGGAGCGGGTGCAGCGGCTTCGATTGCCGCCGGCCACCCGCGATGCCCCCCCCGGAGTGAAGGAGCGGAGGTCTGTGTAAGTAAACACGGACCTCCGCTCTGTGTGAGGGGGAAGGGCTGTGATCACAGCCTTCCTGTACATGAAGGCTGTGACCACTTCCCTTCCCCAGATAGTACAGTCCCCCTACAGTTAGAACAAGCCCAGCGAACATAGTTAACCCTTAGAGCGCCCCCTGCAGGTTAACCCCTTCACTGCCAATGGCATTTACACAGTAATCAGTGCATTTTTATAGCACTGATCGCTGTATAAATGCCAATGGTCCCAAAAAAGTGTCAAAATGTTCTGACATGTCCGCTGAAATATCGCAGTACCGCTAAAAATCGCAGATGGCCGCCATTATTAGTAAAAAAAAAATAAATAAATAAAAACCCCAAAAATGAATTCTCATCATCCGTAAACGCGACCACTTTTGCGCAAACCAATCAATAAATGCCGATTGCGATTTTTTTTATCGCAAATATGATGAAGAATATAAATCGGCCAAAACCGATGAAAAAAAATGTTTTTTTATATTTTTTTTTGGATTTGTTTATTAGCAAAAAGTAAGAAATTTTTTTTTTTTTGCAAAATTGTCGCTCTTCTTTTGTTTATAGCGGCGATCAGAAATGACGCAGCGGTGATCAAATACCACCAAAAGAAAGCTGTTTGGGTACAACGTCGCACGACCGCGCAATTGTCAGTTAAAGCTACGCAGCGCCGAATCGCAAAAAGGGCTCCGGTCCTAAAGCTGGAAATCCTTCCGGTCCTTAAGTGGATAATATATATTATATTCTTTCTGTTTTACTATATTCTTTTCTATTGTTTTTCTATTCTATTCATTTCTATTCTATTGTATTCTCTTATGTTCTATTCTATTATTCTCTATTCTATGATAATCTTTTCTATTCGAATTTGAATTCAATTTATTCGAAATTCGAATTTCAGAAAATGGTTATATATTCTATTTTATTCTGTTCTGTTCTATTGTTTTTCTATTCTATTCTTTTCTATTGTATTCTTGTATTCACTATTCTATTATTTTCTATTCTAATCCTTTCTGTTTGTATTCATTCTATTCAAAATTCAAATTTTGGAAGATGGTTATATATTCTATTTTAATCTATTCTGTTTTATGGTTTTCTATTCTATTATTTTCTATTTTATTCTCTTATTTTCTATTCTACTCTTTTCTATTATTTCTATTATATTAGAATCTTTTCTATTCAAATTCAATTTCAGTCTATTCGAATTGGAATTCATTCTACTCAAAATTCAAAACAGAAGATTATTATATATTATATTCTTTCTATTTTATGATATTCTTTTCTGTTGTTTTTCTATTCTATTATTTTCTATTGTATTCTCCTATGCTCTATTCTATTCTCTATTTTTTACTATTCTATTCTAATCTTTTGTATTCAAATTTGAATTTATTCTATTTGAAATTCGAATTTCGGAAAATGGTTATATATGCTATTTTCTTAAATTCCGTTTTATTGTTTTTCTATTCTAATCTTTTATATTCTATTCTCATATTCTCTATTCTATTCAAATCTTTTCTATTTGTATTCATTCTATTCGAAATTTGACTATGAGCCCAATACATCAGGATAAATGAATAGATTCTACCATCTATGCTAAGCAGCATGGATGGAGGAATCTAGTATGTTGCCTACTATATTCTTACAGCTGCTGTTGTAGCGTCTTTCGGGATACCTGGACAGTAAATGCATTTTATTGGTTGCAATCAATGTTCAGCAGAGAATTTTCAGCCTGGCTCTTTCAGATGAACGTTTGTTGAGCTGGTTGGTGGCGGCAAGGTCGACCACAGCTCGAATTTCAGCCGATTCAGTGTAAAACACCCTAAAAATGAGGTGTGAATGCCCAGCATAAGACTTCTTTGTCAACTTCCTTTTTTGTAGCTAAAGTTTTGCTTTGACTGCATTGATCACCATTGTTATGTTGTCATTGAACTGTCTTCGTTAGTGTTTCACATTTACTGTGTCCAGGTTCAATTTGCCATATTTCTTGTTGATGTTAACCACTTTATTACAATTCCATTTATGTGGAGTAACAATATGTTTTTATTCTTTTATTTAGTTTCAGTATATCGTGGTACTTTAGTGAAGCGCCGCCAAATGTTGCGTGCACAGAATAGTTGGCTATTCACATTGCTGCTTTCATTCCTATATCTCTGTGTTAGTTAAATATGTTTCATTATATGATTTTGTGCTTCCAAATATATGTTAGCTATAATCTGCAGTATACTTTTGTTTTTTTTAATCAGCTATGCACTAATTTGTGTCCCTACAGAAGACCTTCCAAAACTTTGTCCAGCGCCCTCATCGCTGGAACAAAACTGATTCTTATAATGTAAGGCTGCAAACCAGCAGTTTTGTATTCATTTCTCTAGGCAGTGCACAAAGGATAGGGTACTGTTTGCAGAATAAACCCTTATGGTCTATTGTGCAAACTGATCCCCTTGTTTCTACAAATGAACTAGTGTCGTATGTTTCAGGTTAATGGGAAAGCATTCTGGATGAAAGCAGAGTGCATAACAGAGACACAAGGGCACCTTTTTAGTAGCTATGGCAACCTGGCAAACAGGATTTGTCTGTCCGTAGGTGACAAACTACAGTTATAACCTAAAAGAGAACCTCTCGTTTTTTGTGACTTGTTCATGTGCGTAATTTAAAAAACAGATGATCCATCCATGCTTCCTGTGTACAAAGAAAGCATTAAATATGTCCTTGTGCTATATGTAAATGTCCTCTTCTCATGCTTCTATCTCTCCAGTGTTACCATTTCTGTGCATGGAAGGGGAGCTGAAGCAAAGAGTTGCAAGACAGAGAAAGGGCCCTACTGCACAACCCAGAATAGCCCTTGTCCTGATCACAGGTTTGTAAATGAAGACACCATTAGACATGGGATGATAATCATCTGATCCATGTTCTACCAGATCTAGAGGCTATTTTGTGATGGAATTAGATAAAATTACCACTTTTGTAATGTATATATATATATATATATATATATATACAGCTACTCTTTTCTATTCCTTGCTCAAAATGGCTGCTAGCAGCACCCCCTCCCATTGAGTGGAGCTCAAGAAACCAAGATGGCGCCTTCCCCCGGGACTAATCCCAAGATGATGACGCACGAGTCCTAGAGGAAGCTTACCTTATATGGATCCCACCAACCAGAAGTTGATGATGCTATGCTTATGCGATCTCTGCACACGACACTTACTAGACTGCCTATAAAAACTCACGTGCCTTATTCGAATAAAGGAAGTATCATTTGTCTGAACATGGCTTCAGTGTGATCCTTCTGGTGCATGCACAGATACTCATTGGACACTTGGTCTAGTTCCAAAACAGCTGGCGCCCAACGTGGGGCTCCGGGGTGTGAACCAATGGACAGCCGACCGAGAGGACGCCGAGGTGGACCAGCGTGGACGAGGCGGAGACTGATCACCTCCGAATTACGGTAAGACACAATTTTTTTGACATCTTGCCAGTACATTACCTGTCTCCGATTTTTGACACAGAAACTTCTCCCAATCATGGCAGCGTGGTGTGCACGTCATCGGGGGAGGGTGTCGAGTGCTTTTCGCGGACGGCGACAGCGCGGTGACTCTGTGAAAGTTATTCCTGCTTGAAGTCTCCCTTTCCTCCATGACCTGCTGGCATGTCAATCGACAAATGTGTTTGTCGATTGATGTTTGGTATTCATGAGGATGGCTGGGGTTTGTTAAAAGTGAAAGAGTCAGGATACAGTCAATAGTTATTAGGATGCCACCCTCTAGTGCCTGAAATACCCGAAGTTTTAGTTTTCCACTACTCAGTGAAGGGTAAAATAGGACAGTCAATATGGCAGATAGAAGAGCAGGCTGAGCGGGAGGGGCACAGTGTAGAGAGGTGACCCTGCTGTCAGGAACAACTGGAGGAGTGTGAGGTGGAGGAGAAAGCGCGAGTGAGGAGTCTTGGATTTCTGCTAGGAGGGCCAAAGAAGAGAGGAGAGCATGGGACAAAGTCCAGCTAAGCCGGAGAAGGGTGTCTCAGCACGTGACCTGGTGGCAGAGAGGGAGGGGGAAGAGTACGTTAAGAAACTGGGAAAGTTGGTGAAAGTGTGTGGGATATCTGCGAGTGGAGGCCGGCTACAGCCGGAGGAGTGGCGGAAGATTATGAAGGAGAGGAGAGGTGTTCTGGTTGATAATAATTTGTTGAACGCTGCAGAAGCCTGGTATAATGTAGCTAGGGCTATACATAGAGATAAATGGATAGAGCAGGAAGTACAACAGGGAGGGAAAACTGTATTTGTGTATAATCAATATACCAATGAAAGTGAGTTGCCATCTGTGTTAACTGAAAGTAGTCAGCTACCGACCTATGATGGCGGAGCTTCCTCCTGGATGTGCGCCAAATGTACTGCGCAGAATCCCCAATGGCGGGATGCCTGCAATAATTGTGGTGTAAGCCGTCCCACGTTGAGCGCCCCGTTACTGCCCATGCTTCCTCTTCTGGCTGGCAGTCATCTTACTACACCCAACCAACTCACTGGAACTCCTATGACACCTTCCGGTGGCGGCTATCTTAGCACACCCGGTCAGCACACCGGAAGGCCCGTGCCACTATACCCAGTCCTGAAAGCAGATGGCTCCTACTATGTGCCCCCATCAACATCCCTTATGCCTAATATGGTAGACCCGGACACCACAGCCCATTCCGCTCAAATAGCTCCCACCCCGGGGGGGCATTTTAGTGTCTCCCACCCCGAGCAGAAGAATGGCCGGAAGTTTATACTCTTATCATAACCACACTGATGTGAGCGCTCCAAGCTTATATTCCTACCAGGATCCCCCAGTCTCACAAGTTGATGCACAAGATGTAAAAGGGGATTTGATTACATGGAGTCAATGGCGGACCCAGAAAAACAGCCCATGCCCTTTTACCAACAGGTAGCCCAGATCAAAAAAACATATTCAGCAGCATGGAGGGATCTAGTTAGCCTATATGAAATAAAAGCAGGAGACGCTTACTGGCCAATCATGGAAAAATGTTTCCAAGATGCAAGGAGTATCGATAACAATACCTTCACCTCAGGTGTGGAGTTCTGTGAGCAGTTGCGCAAATGGGAAAAGGAGAGACTGGCTGATCAAGCTATGAGCATCCAAGATGTCACCCAAGGCAAAGCAGAGTCAGTAGAGAAGTTTTACACTAGACTGTCACTAGTTTTCTCAGATCTAGGATTCTCTGTCCATAACAAGGTGCATAGCCAAATGCTGTCATCGGCCTTTGGGACAGGCCTGAAGGAACCAATCCGAAAAGGCCTTATTATGGCCCGACCAGAGTACCGGGTGTTGCCCCTGGATACCCTCCTGCTGGTAGCAAAAGGCCTGGAATCAAGGCCACCACCCACTTGTTTCAACTGTGGGAACCCAGGACACTTCAAGAGACAGTGTAAGGCGCCCAGACATCCTAGATGGTTCCCTCCACCATGGAGTGCAAACCCAAGTACCCAAGGTCAATACCCCCAGCTACAGCATCCACATTACCAATGCCCCAGACCCGACCAAGAGCACCTGGACCTCCTACGATAGGAATTGGGCAAGCCTGTGTCATCATCATCCCCTTTCATGGCAGTTTCCCCAAAGAACCCAGAAGGCCCGCTGGCAAAGGTGACCCTGCTCATTGAATGTCACCCAACTACATTTTTAATCGACACAGGTGCTGCCAGAAGCGTACTCAGAACTGAAGACCTGCCTGACCACTCCTACCTGTCTGACATAGACATATCCTGTGTAGGGATGGTCAGGACCCCCAGAACCAGCCCACTAACCCGTCATCTGCAAGTTGGGAACTTTCCAGATCTTCTGGCCCGGTTTGTGGTGTCATCCACATGTCCTCTTAATCTCTTGGGCGCAGATGTACTGCCCAGACTCCAAGCCTCAATTGTTTTCTCTGAAGATGGGACCATCACTGTCTCCTCTCCACTGGGCCTTGAAAACACCTCAGCACTATGCTCCATTCCCCTGTTGATGTCCATAGGAGAGACACCCACTACTACTGTCCCTCCAGAAGTGATCGGCAGGATCCCAGATTGCCTGTGGTCCACAGGACCTGAAGATATAGGCCAACTAAAGGTGCCACCAATCATGGTGCAGTTGAAACCTGGGGCTCCCTTGCCCAGAAAAACTCAATACCCCTTGAAGCCAGCTCAATCTGCAGCTATTTCGAAACAGGTTAAGGCCCTTGTGTCCAATGGAGCTCTGGTACCCTGCACACCCCTATTCAACACACCATTGTTCCCGGTAAAGAAACGGATCCCAAAAGGGGAACCAGAAAAATACAGAATGGTCCAAGACCTCCAGGCAGTCAATGAAGCTACGGTCCTAGACACGCCGATTGTCCCAAATCCTCACACCTTACTTGCAGGGGTGCCTCCAACAATGAAATACTTCACAGTGGTGGACCTGGCAAATGCATTCTTCCATGTCCCCCTTCACCCCATCCTGCTGGTACCTCTTTGCCTTCACCCACAAGTGGCAGCAATACACCTGGACAGTTATGCCACAAGTGGTGCAAAATTCCCCGAGCCAGTTTGCAAAGGCCATGGCTACCATACTGGATACCTGGCAGAAAGAGCACCCGAAAGTAGCTCTCCTCCAGTATGTAGATGATCTCCTACTCTGTACAGATGATTTACCCACTGTTGAAACCACCTCAGAAAGTCTACTGTGCTACCTGGCACACCAAGGGTACAAGGCCTCCAAGCCGAAACTCCAATGGTGCTTAACATCTGTCATTTTCCTCGGCCATTGTTTGTCCCATGGGACAAGACACCTCACTGAAGACAGAGTGAAAACAGTTTCTGACATCCCATTGCCACAAGGCCAGAAGCCCCTACATGCCTTCCTTGGACTAATTTCCTACTGCAGAGCATGGATTCCAGAAGCCTCCCTACAACCTTTGTATGATTCCCTGAAATCAGACCCCATCCAGATGTCTCCCGAAGCAATATCCAACTTTGAGGCCCTCAAGCGCGCCATCTCATCAGCCCCGGCGCTAGGCCTCCTGGACTATGAGAAGACCTTCAAGCTTTTTGTGTCTGAGCATCAAGGACATGCTACAGGAGTACTCGCTCAATCATATGGCACCCGCCTGCGCCCCATAGGCTATTATTTCTGCTGTCTGGACACAGTAGCCAGAGGAGGCCCCTCCTATTTGCGAGCCGTCTTTGCCGCACAGGCCCTGTTGGACAAGACTTCAGATTTAGTCCTGGGACATCACCTCATCCTGCTTGCACCCCATGACATTGCCGCAATACCGAACCAAGTCCAGCCTAAACACCTGTCCACTGCCTGGCACTTGAAGCTTTAGTGTTCTCTCCTGTTACCAGATAATATCATCTTACAACGCTGCCAGACGTGAACCCAACCACCCTCCTTCCATTTCCCGGGGGGGAGCCGAAGATCCTGATTCTAGCCCTACACATGCACATGACAGTTTTGAAATGATGCCCATGGAAACAACACACCTTCCCACTGTGAGCAAAACACCTTTGGAGAATCCAGATCTTACACTTTTTGTTGATGGCTCCAGGTTTGCCGAAGAGCAAGGCAAGTATCATACAGGGTACGCTGTTACCACCAAAGACACAGTCCTACAGGCTGAACCTCTGCCACCAACGATGTCTGCACAAGTGGCAGAGCTACAAGCGCTCACCACTGCGTGTAAACTAGCTGAAGACAAAAGAGCCAACATTTACACGGACTCAAGATATGCCCATGGTGCCGCCCACGACTTTGGAGTCATTTGGAAGGCCAGTGGATTCCTGACAGCGGCAGGCACACCAGTAAAGCATGGCTCAGCCATCAAGGACTTGATGAATGCCCTACTCCTTCCCAAACAGGTGGCCATCTTGAAAGTGAAGGCACACGGCAAGTTGAACTCACAGGAAGCCCGAGGCAATCATCTAGCGGACTCAGCAGCCAAACAAGCTGCCAGCAGGCTGTGGGAAATGGATGGAGGGGTGGGAAATGAAGAACAACCAATACTCAACCTACAGACCACACCAGTGGACAGAAGTCACCTCAAGGAACTCCAAAAAGCAGCAAGTCCAGAAGAAAAGGAAAGCTGGATGCAGAGGGGAGCAACCCTCAAAGGTGGACTATTTGAGTGTAATAAGAAGCCTTGTCTACCCAGGAGTATGTACCCAGCCGTGGTGCAATGGGCACACGGAGCTGCCCACATGTCAAAGACTCTTTTGAACTCTCTTATCAACAAGTACTATGTAGCACCAGGAATCCCTCCACTGACCAACAACTTCTGCAGATCATGCACTATCTGCGCCAAATGTAACCCAGGCCGCACAGAGAATACACCATGAAGACATTTGGCAAAAGCCCTGTGCCCCTTTCAAAGAATACAAATTGACCACATCCAAATGCCTAAGTGTGGTAGGTTTGAATACGCCCTCGTGGTGGTGGACATGTTTTCAGGATGGCCGGAAGCATACCCAGTTACCAATATGATAGCCAAGACCACTGCTAAAAAACTTCTCACCGAGATAATATCCAGATATGGGGTCCCAGAGGTGACAGAGAGTGACCAAGGCCCTGCCTTTACAGCCTCAGTGACCAAGGAAATCTGGACTGCACTGGGGGTTACCCTAGCATTCACACACCCTATCACCCCCAGAGTAGTGGGAAGGTAGAAAGAATGAATGGTACCTTAAAAACTCGAATGCTGAAAATGGCCCACAAGACTGGCATGACTTGGCTGGACAGCCTGCCCATTGCCCTATTCAGTGTCCAATACACACCTAAGGGAGAACACTCCCTATCCCCTTATGAAATTTTGTTTGGGTCGGCTCCCAGACTTGGTTGTTATTTTTCACAACAGTTACAGTTGTAACCTGATCTGATCTGTAATAACTATGTAATTGCATTGTCACGAGAATTAACCCGAATACATTCCCAAGTGTTTTCTTCCATTCCAGATCCTGAATTAGATACAGGAACACACAGGCTGGTACCTGGAGACTGGGTACTGGTGAGGAAGTTTGTGAGAAAATATTCCCTTGAACCCAGATATGATGGTCCCTTCCAGGTCCTGCTGACCACAACCACATCTGTCAAGTTAGCTGGGAATAACACTTGGATCCATGCCTCCCACTGTAAGAAAGTCCCAACCCCTGAGGACAAAACACTGCCCGCACCATGATGTCCATATTGTATATCCTTTTTCTGGTGGGGTTGGTGGGAGCTCAACAAGTGACCATCATAAAAAAGGAGGGCATTACACAATTTTGGTACAACTCATCCAACACACATGTGGCCACTTTCACCTTTGATTACTGCAACATAGCCTCCTGTCCCTCAGATGTTGTCTGGCAATGTAATTGGTATAACACCCCTGGACGCAGGTCTCAGTATGCATCCACCTATATATGTGTCACAGATAGTTACTGGGGATAGAATTGTGACTATTGGGGGTCAGTGGGGTGGAATACAGAAGCAGACTGGGGGTACCAACCACAGAGTGCACTGAATAGAACAGATAAGAATGGGAAGTCCTTGGTAAAAAGGATGACCCTGTTAAAACCAGGTACATGCCTACCCACTGGGAGAACAGTCCACAACATGCCACTTACCCTAACTATAGAGAAACCTAGCCCCGGTGACGCCAGTATATATGTGTTAGGAACATGGTTGTCAGGGGGTGTAGGAGGGCCGCTGAGAAAGTTCCAACTAAAGGACATGTATAATTCAACAGATTGGCAACCGACCCAACCAATCGCTAACCCTCTCAGACAAAAGCAAACCCCACCTTCCAGGACACTATGGCAGTAGAAACAGGTCTCTCTGATATCAACCTGTGGCTTGAATGGATGAGATTCAATGCCAATCAACATAACAAAAGCAACTGCTATGTTTGCGGCAGTGCCAAGCCACACCTAGGTACGGTCCCTCTACAAATTCCTGAGGAAAGTGAAGAGTGTTTCCTTAGTCTGTACACTAACACAACCACCAATCATTTTACACATGTGAAAAATGGAAAAAGGAGTATCCCATAGTTACCAAAACCCCAAAGCCTAGTGAGGGCATCACTATTTACCCGGGAAATTACACCTGCTATGCCAATTATAAGGGCAGAGGAAGGTTACTGGGTAATTTCACCAAAGGTTACTGTTCCACTTACAGTAGAGTCTCAGGGGAGTGGGTACAAAAGCAAACCCAGTCCCTTGGTGACATATACTGGATCTGTGGGGACCTAAAAATTAGAACAAAGTTAGAGGGAACCTGGACTGGTGAATGTGCCCTTGCAAAAGCTATCATGCCTCTCCATATCTTAGCAGGAAAAAACCCTAACGCACACCCTGACCCAGCACCTAGCCAGAAGAGGAAACGGGAAACCCTTCCTGGAAGCTTTGACCGTCATGTATATATAGATGCCATTGGAGTCCCAAGGGGGGTCCCTGATGAGCTTAAAGCCAGAGACCAGGTAAAAGCAGGCTTAGAGTCCCCAATACCAATAATCACTGTCAACAAGAATGTAGATTGGATAAATTACTTCTACTATAATCAGCAAATATTTGTGAATTATACCAGGGATGCACTACAGGGGATTGCTGACCAGTTGTTCCCCACATCCTACATGACATTTCAGAATAGAATGGCCCTGGACATGATTCTAGCGGAGAAGGGGGGCGTTTGTAAAAAGATAGAAGGTACAGGGATGTGTTGCACCTACATCCCTGACAACACTGGCCCAAATGGTAAAGTTACATTAGCCATTAAGAAATTAGAGGACCTGTCAGTGGAACTGAGAAAGAACTCAGGTATCACAGACCCATGGGACCAATATTTTAGTTGCATGAGCGGGTGGCAGAAGGTCCTAGCACAGATAGGAGTGACTGTGCTGATTATTCTAGCTCTCCTCGCCTTAATAGTTTTCTGTGTCCTAGCCTGTCTGAAGAAGTTGATGGGAAAAGCTGTAGACAATAGCATCCCAACCCTCCTGAATCAACAAGAAGGGGATCTCTACATGGAAGAAGAAAAACCTTACACTCCATTGCAGTCCTTCCCCACCAACTACTATAGCACCTCTACGTAGGGACAGCATCTGACTTCCTCATGTGCAGAGTCTGCAGCAAGGGGGGTGATGGAATAGCCATCATTCGTCTAACGTGCAGCACAAAAGAGTTCCAAGGCACATAACGACAGATGAGTTAGTTTGGGTAGGGAAAGAGGAAAATAGTCATTTTAAGGGGGGACTGTGATGGAATTAAGTAAAATTACCACTTTTGTAATGTATATACACTGTGTGCAGAATTATTAGGCAAATTAGTATTTTGACCACATCATCCTCTTTATGCATGTTGTCTTACTCCAAGCTGTATAGGCTCGAAAGCCTACTACCAATTAAGCATATTAGGTGATGTGCATCTCAGTAATGAGAAGGGGTGTGGTTTAATGACATCAACACCCTATATCAGGTGTGCATAATTATTAGGCAACTTCCTTTCCTTTGGCAAAATGGGTCAAAAGAAGGACTTGACAGGCTCCGAAAAGTCAAAAATAGTGAGATATCTTGCAGAGGGATGCAGCACTCTTAAAATTGCCAAGCTTCTGAAGCGTGATCATCGAACAATCAAGCGTTTCATTCAAAATAGCCAACAGGGTCGCAAGAAGCGTGTGGAAAAACCAAGGCGCAAAATAACTGCCCGTGAACTGAGAAAAGTCAAGCGTACAGCTGCCAAGATGCCACTTGCCACCAGTTTTGCCATATTTCAGAGCTGCAACATCACTGGAGTGCCCAAAAGCACAAGGTGTGCAATACTCAGAGACATGGCCAAGGTAAGAAAGGCTGAAAAACGACCACCACTGAACAAGACAC